>CM067344.1:27238413-27290913 GCA_034190875.2 Urechis unicinctus
GGTTCCCAACATGATTGCAAAATTCCTTAGGATGATATCGGACGATGATCTCTCAAGCTCTGACAAAACCTTACTTAACCACCAGAACAGTGGATGCCTGCACGTGCTTTCTGCTGTTACCAAAGAACCAGCTGGTACTTGCTGACTATGCATTATAAACCAACAGGATGTGTGACCAGTGTAAATCGTTCACTGTCGTGTTAATATTGAATTTGATAATCTTTTTTTTACTTTTATGATTATAACATTTCATAGATTAAATTGAGCCTGTTTATTTTGCTGTTAAGATGAGTCCAGGCATTCTTACGCTGCTGGACTTAAAGACATCCTTCGGTTTCTATTGATTGAAAATCCCCGGCACAATACAATCCATGTTAAAAATGCACTCTTGGTGTGTCAATTTTTGAACCCCGCTTTTAGAAACATTGGAATTCAACCTTTTTTATATGTGAATGTAGATATATTGTTCAATTTTACTGTCACTTCCATAGTATGATATCGTTTATTCGTAAGAAATTAGACTTTCGTGACAGATCTTTAAACTATAACACAACACATACGTTCTCCCGGACCGATACATTCTAGATATGATATTAATATAAGATCTTATTTACGTGTTTACTACGGCTATTATGTAGTACATAATAACATTAAGTGGATGAATGTAGTAATGTTATTGTGATATATTTCCTGTCAGATAATCGAGATCGCCAACGAAGCAATAGGTCAGACCCGTGTTGATTTCGTCATCAGGAAAATGACATCACTCTTGAAAGACAACCTGTCCATCTGATATTCAGATGCCCTTCACCCAATTGATGATTCCAACCTATGCCCTGAACGATGGAAAACCTACTTGGAATGATGTAGCTTCAGAAATGTTTGAGCTAGTAGCTGACTTCAACAAGGATTGTCTTTTGTTGGTAACTGAAGTCCACTGCACTGTCCAGTCCCCAGCATTCCCCGTCACATGTCAAACGACGAAGACGGGACTTTTATCCTTAATCGATGACATGCGTTGAAAAGCGAATTGTTTTTATTTGTTGATTGTCTTGTTAACTTATTCAACATGATTCATAACATTATTTCGTGTGTACTTAAGAAGGTCCCATTGCCCTTAAAGCATGGTGTTTGTTTATTTTGTTTAATCAATGGTTCTGTTATTGGAACACATCTCTATTGTTGTTTGTTGTTGCTTTAATTTAAATAAGCATGATTTGAGTTCTATTAAATATGATCTGTTTACAGTTTTCCGATGCATTGTAATTGATTACTGGATAAATTACAAATAATACAAATAATCTCTCGTTTTTAACGTCCTAGGAAACAGTGACACTGAGTGGACTATGTCCAAATTGATACCATCCTCACCCATACTTGCGTGTCTGTGTATGTCTGAGTGTGTGTGTGTGTCTGTGTGTGTCTGTGTGTCTTTCTTTCCTGGGAGCCAGACGTGGGCATCGGTTATTTTCAAAGTGTTCATTTGGTTAAAAAAAAACAGAGAGATTTATATTTGTGATTGCACAGAACTATCTTTTACCTAAACAAGCGATTGTTAGGGGTCGGAAAAGGTATTTACATTCATCCCAATCTAAAGCACAATTATCACACATTTAAATTGATGGAAAATTAGCCTAATTTTAATATCTCATCAATTAGCCAATTACACATTCTTTACACAAGTCAAAACTGTTCTGAATAAGCAGAACGCCATTTATGCACTGACCATGTAAAATAATATGTGGTTTAATTTTACCAACTCTTCGTTGCTTCTTTTATGCCAACTACATCACTACAACATGAATCGTGTCTGGACAAGTTAACTGTTAGCAGAACAGCTAACACCCTTGATGATCTAACCTCGCCAGTTGTTGTTGGGCGTCCTGAATCTTTTGGCACTTTTGCTGGCATTCAAAACAATAAAAGTTGTATAAAAGTGGTCGATGTCATTGACCGCGATGCACAGCTCCTTGTTGTCATTCATGCATTTAACATCTTTAGCCATGAAAGAGATGAACCCATTTGCACAGGTCATAGTTCCATATACTAGACATCGGAAAATGTATGGAAAATATATTTAGACCATGGTTATTAATAAGCGTCAAAATTTGCAAAGGTTATCTACCATTGCAAATGACCAGTGAATTTCGAATTCAGACAGGTCTAACATTACCTAATGCCAAATGAATCTGAAATATGCAGCAATTTAGCCAAACGCGTTTTCGTGGACGCGCCGAAAATGTTGAAGCAGAACGATATATATTCATATCACCATTCGACCGGAGCTACAGCCATTCATGAAAGAGTTTCCGGCGAAACGGGGAAGAGAGCATAATTATGTGGCAGAGAACACCTCATATTACATAACTCCGGTGGCACGCTTTATGAATCGTTTTGGTAAACGAGCTGTTTTTATTATGAATTCACTATTAACAATAAATTAGCTGCAACGAGTTTAAAAACACATATTCTCTTACGCTAATGACATCTTATTAAGTGCTCAACGACGCCGCTCACTGGGCGTAGTTGCCAATATCCCTGAAATTTTGACCTTGAACGGATGCTATGAGACAGGTCCTCTGTTTGGGGTAGGTGGTGGGGGAGGGGGCAGAGGTGATGCTTGGGGAGGTGGGACTAATATTTCTGTGGAAGCGGATGATCACCACAGGCAGCAAATACGTACATAATTGTAACTCTAGTGGCATTGAACAATAAATTTAAATATATTTCAGATCAGTTAAGTTGTTAAAAAAAGTTTTTGGTATGATTGAATCTTCAGGCTTTTACAGTATCTAAAAAGTTTAGTACATTGAATAGTATCAATAGCAACGAGTTATTATAACCTCATATTTAGTGATATTAGATACATTGCGATACATGAAGTATCTAAAAAGAGAGTTAATATGTTAGGGTTGCATTTTTCCTATTTTAAACATAAATAACTTAAAGCCATAATATCAATTTGTATGCCGTTGCTGCTGATACATAATAAAGTAGGTAATTTGTTTCATTCCACCTGTGCTTTCAACTAAAGTGTGGCAGAAAAATGTCAAGCAGTTACAATATAGACACCTTGAATGCATCATCCAGCACCCATACTTTGGAACTAATGTTCTGATTGTGCTTTTTTTCAAATTTTCATTTGCTATTTTGATGTGTTTAGCTATCCAATGATCTGTTCCATTCGGGGGAAATGATAAATTGACCTGAAATTGTCTTTAAGGTCATCGACAATCTGTTTAGATCTAAACGGGATATAACATATTTGGGCTGTAATCAATACAAAAAAAATCTGAATGTCGTTATATTGGTCATTATTTTGAGCACATATGGCAACGTACCTTATAAATAATTTGATTGAAGCAAACGGCTAACATAAACCTACGTCACTACAAGAAATAATTTGAAATAAAAAGTAACTGCATACTATGGTTTTATACTTTTGCTACATGTATTTAGCCTTTTGGTATAGGGTAGCTCTGCAAAGCTGCAAACCTTGTCAAAGGTTGAGAACACCAGGAATAAAATTGTATAACAATTTCACCACGTTTATTGATCAGTCTAGCAAAGAGGCAGTTTGGCTGAAGATAACATTGGATGTGCAGAATGAGAATGCACCAATTTCTCACCTGTAGCCAGTTATATAGCACAACATAATGAACACAAAAATACTGTAAGATGCCTACAAGATCGGGTCTTCATTTCTTCAATATGACACTTGTCTTTGTGTAATGCAAGTTGGCTGATCGCACCCAAAAAGGGGAAAAACATCGTAGGCTTTCTTAGTGTGAGGCTTCGCAAATACATGCATAATCTGATATAATCACTCAGTAAGAGTAACTTCCGTTATTCCTAAGCATTAAAGAGTTTGGGATCAATTAGGTACCAACAAGCTTAAATTATGGTATTAGTTTGAAACTTTAAGATCATCTTGTTAAATGCTAGATTCTCTAGCATGTAGCATCCCTTCAATAAGTATAATAGTAGGAATACATTTTCTTCCCTTCAATCATTATTGTAACTTGCAACACCATTAAGCCTGTGGCCTTTTTCACGCACCCAGCTAAGTTCATAGCTGACTATCCTACCGTAGACGACTTAGTTAAGACGGCTAAGTTCACAGTCGACTAAGGCGTTTCACAAACGATTTCGGTAGTCGGCTTAACAAAGAAGGCTATCCAACTACGTACGTTGCCAGGGGATTTCCCGAGGATTCCTCAATTTGTTATTGTCTGTAAGCGGCACTGTGAGTTGATAGTGAAATTGTTACCTTCGATGAGTAATATTTTGCGGTTACCGTGAGTAGCCGTCTATGGTGTTCGTGAATCGTAATTTAGTGGGATAGTTGGCTAACCATAGTCTGCTAAGATATGCAGGTGAATTATTTATAAGCTCTTGTGGACAGCTCTATATTGCGAAAGTTTATCTGTCCACGTCCCCATATCATGTTTCTGTAGTCTCGCCTCATTTTATTGTCACACACTACACCTCAAGCCTTCTTCTCCGGAAATACATGAACACTGCTGCCGAATTGCCGCGAAACTTCACAACGTTCGAGCATAATTTTTTTTTAAAAACAACCAGATTTAACTATTTACGCCTCTAGTCAATGTTATAATACTATTCTGGCTTTTACGTTCTTAAAAAATCCCCCCCCCCCCACCCACCCATCTTCATCATCAGCACAAGAGCCCGGGTTACATCATACCACTCTTCAAGACGGGTGTAACCCTGATTGTAGCAATGCTTGCAACAAGCGAGTTCACCCTCCAAGTAGACTCGTCGTGTCACGCGGGGATTGTTGGCTGGTCAAGGGTCAGGCGAAAGGAAGTCCCGGGATCCTTTATAAGGAAGACAGATGGGTCATGTACGGAGAGACCATCTAGTCAGGGACAAGATTCGGACTGAGATTTCCAGCGGGCTTCATTGTTGAAACTGAAATAAATCGAATAAGCAACTCTACTCAAGACTCGCGTTATATTCCTCTGGCTAGTACCCACTCTAGCAACCACAGGCAGTGAGTACCTTTACTAAAACGAAGAGCGCGCATAGCATAGAAAATCTAGTTTTACACCAACAAGTGCGATATGAAGCATATGTATGTGGTTCTGGGGCCGTATCCATAAAGAAACTTGAGTTTGCAAGGTTTCTGAGACGGCAAGTTGAGCAAGCCATCTTAACCGTATCTAGCAGTATCTTAAATCTCCTAGCGAGCTCAACTCTGTGTTTGCTAGGTAGCTGACTTAAGTTTGCATGCTCAAACTTAAAAATGGCGATCATATTGTATATTTTACAGATATCAATAAGTACACCAATTTTCTCAAAAAGAACCAACATAATCAGCCGTTCGTTATTTATGACACACCAATTTTCATCGGGATATTTAAATTATTTACGCTTCAAGCAGTTTTCGTCAGAATGAAGCTGGGATTTCTTAGCAAACAATGGGGTCGCTTGAGAACGGCTTTTGTCCCCAAGAAAGCGAGGCACCTTGCAGTAGTCTAGAATTAGGAATGATTTGTTGGTTTCCAAGTGAATAAAATATTCATGCACGATTGGTAATGTTACATATAAATTTCTTGAACTGCATTAATCAAATCAGCGGCGCCAATATTCACATTTCGAACTATTGATTATAAGAAAATTAGGTACCAAGCCTGCAAGTCCAGGAATCCACTTCATGATAACATATAACATATTGAAAGTGCCCCAAAAGCACACCAATAACATGGATTTTTGGCCGATAAACACTTCATTTTATGAGTCAAAGTCAAAAATCACGTCATAGACAAATGACGTACGCGTGATCCAGCCAGTCCAAAAACAAAACAATAGTTCGTCGTGCCGTTATGGTCGTGTTCATGGATCTAATACTGCCGCTGCACGGAGTGCTGTGGAATATGTTATTAAAACTCGTGGCCAATGGCTAAACCGTTATATAATTGATAGCAGATAATATTGCAGTGCCTGATTGAATAAAGCTGAATGATATATTCACAAACAACCGCTTCGGGAACAGATAAGCAGCAGTCAGTTATCTTGGATCGATGATGATGTACTTGTCTTCGAAATCTTCCTGACAAAACCGAGCAGACCAGTCTCAATTAAGTCAGCCATTGTTTAATATGCTCACGTGTATTCCATGGTTAGCCCTACAGGACGTCTATGTAGACGCCCAAGGACGACTATATCCATCGAAATGCAAAAATCCACAATCCAAATCAGATACCTCTAACATGTAAAACCTGACGAGTTATTTGGTCTCATCGCATGTTTGGATGATAATGCACGATTTGCACCTATAATCATGAGTGAATTATTCAGGTGACATGGATTACCATTACGATTGCGGTCGTGGTGGCATGATCGACGAGCAAATGTCAACATGTTCATTCAAAACGAGGCGGTAGTAGCTACGCACTGGCGCAACCCGAACTATTTCAAACATGACAGTTCAAAAGCGTGATGCGCACCTAGCGAACGGAGAGCAAACAAATACCATGTGATCTTTACTGTGAATATTACTGCGCCAGCTTGTGAGCGCAATCATAAAGGTATTTCTCTGCTCAGATAGCAAACACGGGAAGTTTCTATTGGAATTTGACGAACGTTGACGTGGGTGGGGTCACTTCCAAAACGTGAAATATGATAAAGTGTCATTACACACAGTAGCTTATGTAAAGTACCAGTTACCATCGGTTCTCGGTGAGGAAGTCTGATACCATGGTCTACTACCAAGACATGAGTCATGCAACGAATCGGAATTAAAGGGCCGAGTGTAGAATGGTGAGAGGTGAAGTGTGTTGTTTTTCAGTGTCCCCCGACGGCTTCAACGGTCCTACGCAATTCAAACGAAACGTTTCGGTTTCCAAAAAATCCATTTTTTTTTTAGTTTCGGTTGGCACATAGCAGTGGAATAAAGGGGGTCACTGGCCATTAGAAACAAGAAATGTATGAACAACAGAAGTTGACCAAGACATATTTGAACTATATATCAGATTCAATTATTTAACTACTTAATTTTCTAGCCATCCTGCACTGCAAAGACCATGATTAAAGCTCACACACGCCTATTTAAAAAATGAAGACGACCGAGTAATCCCTTGCCAGTTCACAGTCCTAAAATAGAGATTGAAAAGAACATAGACCTTCGTTGTCAGGGAATCATTAGAAGCGGAACACCTCACTGTGAGGGGAGGAGTGGTTTATCTCAGGTAATCGTATATTACTTCTTACTGACCTAATGAAGTTGATGTGATTCTATATAATCGCGTTTTTATTGGCGTACTTGCATGGACATACATTTGAACTCTTCGATTCTTGGCAGGGTCAATGTTTGTTTGGATCGCGCGCGATTTTCTTTGCGCATGGCGACGAAGTTTCGGACCTCGGCCCAGTACTCTGGCATATAGGCCTCAGATCAATCAGTGCTATGTATCTATCAATTAATTATATATCAACTAACCTGACATGCAGACTAAGCCAGAGCACAGACTAAGGTTACAATGTAATAAGCCAGTACACACACTGAGCTAAGACTACATGCTTCATTTGTTCTCGCCAAACATGTCATCTTCAGTCCTAAGGCATAGGGACTAAAATACTTATACATTGGGGAGACAATGTGGCGGAGTTCCGTTGTCCCATTTTAAAGGAGCAGGTAAAGAAATCCCCCGCAGTTAGCAATCAGGAGTTAGTTTCAAAACCAAAGCATACATGCTAGAATAGCTCTAGTATTCAGATCTTTATTGATTTAACTTCGACTCCTTCAAATAACCATAAATACAACGCATGTATTTATGGACATGAAGCAGCACAGTGGGCGATTGGACAGAAACTTAAATGAACCCAGCAACGCTTCTCGGGTCGACTCAGAAATAAGCCCATCAAAAAGATCTCGTTGGACCTCAAGTTGTTATGCACCGTTTACCAGAGATGACTAAAATTTTGCAACATTTCCCAGGGGTGGCCTACCTCCCTCGACGGCCCAGGGAAATCGACGGAAAATCTATACCATTGGAGATTAGGTCGGCTTTGTGTATACAATATCTATGATCGGTATACAATATCTGCTACAAAAACCACTTAAAACTCTTATAACCAGCCCGGGCATGATCACTGCAGGGGCCATAGAGATCACATGAATAGCTTCAATTTATCACTCCCTGTCCCTTGACCAAATTATGGAGTAGGCGCCCACAAAGAACCGTAGTTATGTCCCCGCTGTTGGGCTAGAAAAGTCCAGAAAAGAAAACTAACCATAGAGGACTATTCCATACGCCAGTTTAAGTTGACCACGAGTGAACAGTGAACTGTACATCCTCGTTTGAATATGTGTGAATTTTTAAGAATGCAAAAATCACTATTGGAGATAATTTGACATAAGTGTATATAATTATCTTTATTGAAGATAAAGCCACAAGCGTGTTCACGAAAATCCCAATAAGAAAGATAAATTATTAGCCCTTTCCTAGCAGAAATTTCCAATAACTCACATTACGGGTGACTTTACAAGCACTCGAAGAGTGACTGGCCGAGATTCGGCAGATTACAGACTGACTTTCCAGAAGGAAGCTTACGGCCAGCAAGGAGGACGACACAGGCGAACTCTTGAAAGAGATCTTGGACAAAATCAAAACAGATAATATAGTCCATCTGCTCAACCAACTGTCGCCAAGGCCGATTTTGAGGTCGATGACGCTCTTGTGGTTTATTCTACATGGAAGACCCCCAACACGAATGCCACTCTGGACGACGTGAAAGCGACACAGATCCTACAGACCTTGACAGCTGGTAAGTTCCTGTTGAGGATCAAGTTTCTGCGCGGACAGGCTGAGGGCAACTTCTTTGTGTATAACAAGGGTCGTGTTACAAGCAAGAAGGGCCAGCAGAACGATATCACCCGCTCAACAAACCAGAACGACAGGAAGGTATTGACAAGTGTATCTATCCAAACTCCTTGTATCCTCCTCCATATCGTGAGAGGTGATTCGTGTCGGTGGAAAATGGGAACCAGGTGGTTGAGCAGAGAGGTACCTTTGAGGGCCATATCTTCTACACACCAATTAGGCCCAGATTTTCCTGGTCTAGTCAATCGGCTGGTGGTGACAAACCCTTGGATAATCGTTTGCCTTTTTTTCATCCACGTATTTTTCCTCTTTTCCTCCATTTATCCTAGAAGGCGGCTGCTCAATCTCATCTCACCATTTTAACTCTTCTTTTGTAGACACCATATCACACATCAGTGTTGGTGTTCTGTAAAACCCTAAACTAACTGACTAACCTAACCAGCCACATGGGTTGTTGATTCCTTGGGCGAGGAGGTGTAAGGAGGGATTCGATTTGGGGGGATCGGTTGTGAATGATGTGGTATGATTATAATATCTATTGTAATTACGAATTTCAGTATTATTTTCTGGTAGGTTACTAGATGCCCTTCATAACTATAGAGATAATATGAACAAATATTATCAGAATAAATTCATCTTCTTATCATATTTCTGTCTGACAATTTGAAGATAAACCTCGAAAAGTTTGTTCTAACCCTTTGTAATCGATCGTCATCATCGATTCCGTTTAATTGTTTCAGCAGCTATATGATGAAATCACACAATGTATTTTGACCAAGATGATTATAGCTATCAATACGAAAGCTCTTCCGACGATGATAACTTTTTGTGCGACCTTATGTAAGTTTGTACAATAGACTTTATTAACAATAATGTTGCATATTAAAATGCAAAATAAAAGCTTATATTTCCTACACATTTTAAACCTCAGAAGCAAGAAAATTAATATAATATCATGTAAATATTTGTATCATTTATTTTCAGGGCAATTACTTTACTATACGGAACCAGTCAACCCCACGTATCTCAGGTATTCATTCTTAAGGGGTAGTCAAACAAAAACGATTCAGTGTGCGTTTCCATGATCAGTTTACACACCCCGATTATTTGACTAGATGTTACAGAGACACTTTCAAGCCAGCTTAAAGAACCAACCGTTCATTCAGTGCGCGTGATATCAGCACAAGATGGGGAAGTTATAATCAACCCTGGGACATTACTCGATATGTCAGCATGCATCGTGGGAAAGCACATCACTTGGCAACAGGTAGAACTTCATCAACCGGCGCTTGATGAAAACCTGCTGGAAAAGGTACCTATTAGTTTTTGGCTTTATCTTGTTATTAGAACACACCTCACGAAAGAAAAGAAACTTATCAAATGTGAAATTACTTGCAGATCTGCTATTGGGCATTTCCATGTCTGAAATCTCATGTAGTTCTTGTTGAAGGTGAACAGTGCTGGAATGCTGGTTGTAAACGGGCCGAAGATGTGATACAGATGTGGCAAGCTGGTGAGGCTTTGGTGGTTGGAGAATGCGGTAGCATTACTAACGTGATTAATGCAATCTGTAATATACATTGTGTGTCACTTGTAAAGGATTCATGGCAACTGCAATCATCAACAATGAGCATTATGACCGTGGCACGGATGAGATAGTCCGAGTGACGCTCAACTTCGAGAAGCAAGAACTCCTTATAAGCTCATGTTCTTACTGCACCAAAGTCTGGTGTGCCCATGTAGTCGCTGCCCTGTGTTACAGAATAATGCACCCAAAAGAGGTAAGCGATTCAAATTAAGATTGTAGTTATGATAATAATGAAACTGATATTCATAATTAACAAGGCTAGTGTAGCCAAAATTGTTATGATCAGAATTATACACAGCAATTGCTTTTGCACAATTTAGTAAATATTCGTATGCCTTTTCACACTTCTTTAGGTTGTTGTGACTGCGCCAATGACCGATGCTTTATCAACACTGAGCAGGAACCAGCTCCAGAAACTGGTCCAGTGCATCATCAGTGAAGACCCAGGCCATATCCTTGGACAGACCATAGATTTCATGCGTATGTTGCAATACCTATTCAATTTACACCAGTTTTACTCATATGACCGTTTTTTGTATGGTATCAACAGTCACATGTTTCATCCTTTGAAAAGGGGCACACACACACGCGCGCGCGCGCGCAAATATAACTCATTTTACCATATCTTTTTCTATGAACGCCCATAAACTGCAGCTTTTTATATATCAAGACCTTTTATATTACTGACTATGGGGGCGACTTTACACTTAAGTGCCCGTGCAAGAGACAAGTCATGCGAATGAGAGGATATCGGGGATTTTATTTATTTCAATACAGGAGATCTGAAAGATAGCAAGTCCGAGCTGAGTCTGATGATAGGGGCGCCTGATCCTACATCCCCCATCTGTGTTGATGATGTGTCCACCATATTCAAGGAGACACTTACTGCAATCGAGGCATCTTTGTCGATAAGCATCGGCAGAACCTACCGAGGGCAAGTTCTGTTTGCGTCCGTTTCAGTGTGCAACGAAACATTGCGTTTAATACAATTGATTTAAGAACAATTATTGGCGAGAAAAGATTTGCAAAGACGGCCACCAGGAATGTTAGATGATGGGTGGTCCATTGGCGTATAGTAGCGGTTACATGAAATAATAGTGTCTATTTCAACCCCCAGAATACACATGGGCTATGACGTCATTTTGAAAAGCAACTCCGCGCTACATGAACATCTCCTGAAAGTTATTCCTTTCATCTCCAATCGACAGAACACTGAGGCAGCGCAGGTGCTTAAGTGCATTACGGCAAGCGTCATCCAACGTAGGCCTCTGAATTATCTACAACACGTGTGAAGAATTTTTTTATTGTTGCATTTTTTTAGTTATATTGATATGTTATTTTCATTGCTATATTTGAATGACAAATATTTCGGCAATAACATAACTTGGACCCACCCTGCTATCCATCGGGACCCACGCTGATATCAACTGTAACCCACCCTTATTTCCACCGTGACCCGACATTTATATCCGCTGGGGTCACACCCAAATGTCCACCGTGACCCGGGTATCCGCTTCATTATACCAGTTCTTTTTCTACATCCACATTCCGTCGAGATCCAAGTCTTAGTCGTAGCGAATCAGTGTTTTGACTACACTATCATTCTGCCGCCATCAGCTGAGGTGCAACTGGCCCGTGTTTGTGACCTAAAATTACCTCCGATGTTCAGCACGCTGTGCAATAAAATCACCACGGAATGTTACTCCTACTGGAAGCACTTTAACATTGTTAGGTTGCTTCATATGTGCATCAAAACAAACCAGCTGATGTACATTCACAAAAAATTATTAGATTAGCATTGTTACCTTTTATAATGGCATCCAATATAAATACAACTTCGATGTCATATGGCACTTGTGATTCTTTGAAAATTGGTTAATCTCTGTCATGGTTCAAGATCTCAAGTGCCCGGATGACAACAAGAAATTGCGTATGGCGATTCATGACATCGACCGCTTTTATGCAAGATTGATCGTTTTCAATGCCAGAAAAGATGCCAAGTTTGACGAAATTCTCAGGCAAAACATTCATGAAGCCCAACAACAACTGACGGGGTAAGTGCATCAAAGGTGTTATATTTTCCGTCAACAGTTAACTTATCTGAGCAGGCACAATTCATTTTGTAGGCATGTGGTTCGCACAGAAAAGCAACGAACAGTTTGCAGTATTAAACCTCTTGTTATCTGACATGGTCAGTGCTTCAACGGCGTTGGGTTTATTCCTTACAGTTTTAACCAATGTAAAAGAGATACAATTGGCTAATTGATTAGCACAGAGTAACTGAGAATCGTCCATGAACTGTTCTAAAATATATTGCAGCCGCTTTCCCGATTTAAAGAGGTTGGAATCAAGCCAATGTGCGGAAATGCCTCCATTGCATGAAACATTCTCTGTTGCCGTAAGTATGATGACTTCATTGAAAAAACTTTGTGACATTGCTGTTGGAAAAACACAGCATGCAACATCTGAGACACTTCATGATACTTATTAGATTTCATAAAAGTTCATCGCATAGTATTTTTGTGTCTTTGCGAATTTACGCAAAGGGGAACTTTCTTTTTTTGTGAAGGCTCTTGAAATGATATCATTTGTATTTAAAATAACAAGATATTCCTCCAGCTGACTGACGCAAAAGGACATGACTGGCACTTCCCACAGGCATTGGCAGCTCTCCACGTCCCGCCACCCCCGAAGAGCTTCACACAGCTGGCCAGTGGAATGGTTATCCCAAAACACAGGTAAAGCAAGTGAGGATAGCTGACGATTGGTGGGTACATGCTAGCCGAGTGGGGGTACAGATAGGCTGTGACGGGCACAGACAAAGACCTTACTTATCTCAACGATGGTTGTTTCGGTGATTTCGTGCCTAACATATTTAGTTAACGATTTCGTCTAGTTGCTAAAGTCACTCGAGCGATGCATGGTTGATGCATTGGGAGTATAATTGATAATTTATATGGCGCCTGGAAAACGAACAAACTAATAGCGTCTACCAAGTGCTGAATAATTTTTCTCGTCCTGTTAACAATAAGAAGTGGGATTTACAAATGTCAGAAAAAGCCGCGTTTATGGTTGGACTTGTGTTTACAGATTATATTAACTAGTAGTATGTCTTGAGAGTAGAGTGGATTGTTTGAGCCTATTTCTTTATTCACACAGAAGGATATGCACACACGAGCTCACTCATCCGAATGCTCACCTACACACACTCCATGGCATGCGCACAATCGGGCACCCAAGTTAAAACATACGCACATGCATTCTCCTATGTATTAATTACCCTCTTGATCATATATATTGCCAGTGACTAT
The DNA here is from genome assembly GCA_034190875.2 of Urechis unicinctus. Taxonomy (NCBI): domain Eukaryota; kingdom Metazoa; phylum Annelida; class Polychaeta; order Xenopneusta; family Urechidae; genus Urechis; species Urechis unicinctus. The sequence continues at coordinate 27,252,162 of CM067344.1, forward strand.
CAAGAGCCGTTGGCAGTCATGCTGATAAGAATGGAGGCCATGATACTTTTAGGAAGCGACAATGGAGCTGCCGTTGCGAAAAAGATTCTGCATTATTTAGTGGAACGGCTGTTGCAGGTGATTGACATTTGTCAGTGTTTTTATGGGGCTTGTTCATGTTCCTTGCCAGACAGATACAATTTTGTTATTGCATGTAACAGGTTTCTGCAGTCAAGCGACATTGGCCATCTTGCACAGTTGAAAGCTTACTTGACGTTAAAAATCTGCATACTCTTCAGAATACCAAACCTCAGTTTGGGAGCTCAGGTATCATAATCACCTTGCACAACCCGCTGTATAATGTTCGCATTGATAACGCAATGGTGATAATAGTAAGGGACTGAAATGACTGCATTTAGAAAACATGGGCCTTCATCCACCACCCACAGTCAAAACATCATTTTGTTGTAACAGATCAATGCTCACCAGAAGAATTAGCAGACAGTGGATATCGTGATATCTTAGACGGACAGAAGATATCGTTGTCTCACCAGGTTGTCATATTTAATGCTTGGATCAGACTGTTTGTAATACCACTACTGAAGGAGGATAACGTTTTGTCTAAACCTATCCTAATGTTTATGTGAATATCAATTATTTTTTGTCCATAGAATGAAGTTACATTTGCGCTACTGCTAACTCTGCACCTCTTCAGTATAAAGTATACATGTGAAGATGCTCTTCCCAAAGGATTTCTTCATTGTGCATCTTTATTGGGTGTGGAGATGTCTGATAACCTGCTGGCCAAGTCAACAAATTACAAGGAAAGTGTATGGATAGAATCTCTGGTGAAAAGTGTATGGAAGTATGGCCACGACATGAAAGGGCTCGAAGAAAGTTATCTTCTGGGGAACTTTCTCACATCATTCCTTCACCAAGCTGAACATTCCTCCAGCTTTCCCTTGATGTTCATTAGCATGTTGTGCTCATCACGCTCAGACGTGGAATCGGGAACGAATTATCAAGATGATTTGGTTTTGGAACTCTGTGTGCAAATATATCTGCGAAAACTTACAGGTGAATAATCTGATGACTAGAATATAAAAGGGAGGTAACTTGTGTTTATAAAGAGGTTTTTTTTCAAACACAACTGTCCCTTAATGCTTTGTTGTATTCTATTACTATTGGTCGTTGTGGCAGATAATGTTTAGTTTTATTATTTATTAGATCCCCCAGAAAACAGCGAACTTTCAAGTGCAATGGACCAAATTTGTGATCACTGTCTTCGATCTCTTCAAGTCAAGAGCTCGGCACAACATGGCTATCTGAAGCAGGTGAAGTATATGATATGTCAACTGTGCGCAACAATATTTGCCTAATTTTTGTATTGTTGTCCCCAACATGATAAATCTAACCAAAAAGTGAAATTGGATCTATTTGCAGATCATAGAAACCGTGATAGGCAGTAAAGACTTTAACAAGATGCAAACCGTTATGGAAGGAATTCAATGGGAATACATGGACGTTGATGATGAGTTCATACAAGAGACAATATTCAAATTTGTAGTACATTTTCATCTCACATGTACATACGACGAAAAGCAGAGTTTATACCAAGCCGTTAATTACCTGGATGTGAAATGCCTGAGGTATGATGATGGTAGATGGGCAGACGATTTTTCACCCAATGAACTTGTGGATTTTCTGGTGAGCATCAAACAAATCTCAGATGAAACGCTGGATGCTTTACCTGAGAATGTATTCAAAATCCTGATTGGTGCTTCTGCATTGGCACAAGATCTTGGGAAGATTGAAGTTTTATTGGGGTACCTATCGAGGGATAGTCCTCAGTACCGTACCATTCTTGACACATTTGTCAGCGGCCATCAGGATATATCTTTCGACACTTATCTTCGATTGGCACTCATCCTTCTGAAGTCAAAGTCAGGAAAAGCCCGATTTTATTTCCATTTCAGAACAGACTTCTGTGAATTTCTTCTGCGTTTAGTCAGCTCCCCGTCGTTTCATGAAGTGCATTTTACTTCAATGACGGATGCTGCCTTTCATTATGTGATGAAAGCATTCCAGTATGCACAATCCACATGTGGATTAATAGAGCAGATTATCTTGCGAGCAATCATGCAGTCTTGTCTGGATGTACCGCTCAAATTGGATAAACGAAGATATTATGTTTGCAATTTGTTGGATGCAACAATAAAATGTAGTAACACAGGAATAATTGCAACATTCCTTGGGATGATACCAGACGATGATCTCACAAGCTCTGACAAAACCATACGTAACCTCCTGAACAGTGGCGGCCTGCGCATGATAGCTTCTGTTATCAAAGAACCAGATGGTACTTGCTGAATATGCATTATAAACCAACAGGATGTGTGACCAGCGTAAATCGTTCAGTCGTCTAAATATAGAATTTGATTATCTTTTTTTTACTTTTATGATTATAACAATTCATAGGTTCAAATGAGCCTGTTTATTTTGCTGTTAAGATGATCCCAGGAATTCTTACACTGCTGGACTGGAAGACATTCTTCGGTTTCTATTGATTGAACATACCCGGCCCAAGACAATCCATGTTAAAAATGCACTATCGGTGAGTTAATTTTTGAATATATTGTAGATATATTGTTCGATTTTCCTGTCACTTCCATAGTATGATATGGTCTATTCGTAAGAAATTAGACTTTCGTGACAGATCTTTAAACTATAACACAACACATACTTTCTCCCGGATCGATACATTCTAGATATGATATTAATATAAGATCTAATTTACGTGTTTACTACAGCCATTATGTAGTACATAATAACATTAAGTGGATGAATGTAGTAATGTTATTGTGATATATTTCCTGTCAGATAATCGAGATCGCCAACGAAGCAATAGGTCAGACCCGTGTTGATTTCATCATCAGGAAAATGACATCACTCTTGAAAGACACAACCTGTCCATCTGAAATTCAGATGCCCTTCACTCAATTGATGATTCGAACCTATGCCCTGATCGATGGAAATCCTACTTGGAAAGATATAGCTTCAGAAATGTTTGAGCTAGTAGCTGGCTTCAACAAGGATTGTCTTGCGTTGGTAACTAAAAAGATGGCCACTGCACTGACCCGTCCCCAGTATTCCCCGTCACCTGTTAAACGACGAAGACGGGGCTATTATCGTTAATCGATGACATGCGTTGAAAAGCGAATTGTTCTTTTGTTGACTGTATTAACTTATTCAACATGATTTATAATATTATCATATTTCGTGTGTACTTAAGAAGGTCCCATTGCCCTTAAAACATGGTGTTTGTTTATTTCGTTTAATCAATTGGAACGCATCTCTGTTGTTGTTTGTTGTTGCTTACATTAAAATAAGCATAATTTGAGTTCCGTTAAATATGATCTGTAAACAGTTTTCCGATGCATCGTAATTGATTACTGGATAAATTACAAATAAAATGTTTTTCTGGCGTGAAGTTATTGTTTTCGTTTATATGCAACATGCCCTCCAATCCGCTTGTCAAACGTCGCCACATAATGCAAATAATCTCTCGTTCATGTTTTCAACAGGTTCATTGACACGCTTTGAACATAAAGCAAAAGAAACTCAAATTATGTTTATTTAATGGTGTCCAAAGTAGCAATCAGCAGGAAACAGCAATTGGTAACCACATAGAGTTAACAATAGAACGATTCGCTTCTCAACGCATGTCAACGGTTTAAGTCATTGTACACGTTCTTTTGCTTGCACATGTGATGGAGTATGTAGTACCAACGGAGCCCTATAAATGGAGAAAATCATAGGAACAATTTTCCAATGAATACTGAGAAACAAATAGGTGAACGATGGCTATGTACCAGTAAAATCAGTATATCGTACCTGTAAAGCTTCCTAAACATTAGAAAATTTCAAGACGTGGGCATCAGTTCTTTTTTTGCAATGTTCATTTGGCTAAAAACACTGCTAGAACTATATTTGTGATTGCATAGAACTATATTTAACCTAAACAAGCGATTGTTAGGGGTAAGTCGAAAAATGTATTCGCATTCATCTCAATCTAAAGCTCAAGAATCACACTTTGAATGACGCGGCCAAGGCCATCCGACATCCAAACCCTTCTGTGGCCGTCTAGCACCATATACTTTGACATCGGAAAATGTATCAGAAAATGTAATTTGAAATTGAAATTATCAAAAAACAAACCAAACTCCGACCAGGGTTCTTAATCAGCATCACAATTTCCAAAGGTTATCTACCATTGCAAATGGCCAGTGAATTTCGAATATAGACAGGTCATACATAACCTATTGGCAAATGAATCTAAATCGGGGAAGTATTGGAAGCCATCTAAATGTTAAGACATCAGTTGGAATTATGAACCATTATTAACACGTATTATAGATCGCATGATTAAGTAGCCCACTTTGAATGACACTTGCTGTAATGCGCTTTAGCAACTACACTGCCTCAGTGTTCTGTCCATTGGAGATGTTCATGGAGTGCAGAGTTTTGGTTCTCAATGACGTCATAGCCCACGTGTATTCTGGGGGTTAAAATGGGCGTTTATTGATCAGGCTAGCACTTAGTTTGGCTGAATATAAGATTGAATGTGCAGAATGCGAATGCATACATTTCTCACATGTAGCCAGTTATAAAGCACAGCATAATAAACACATAAATACTGTACATTGTATACCAGATCGGGTTTTTATTTCTTCAACATGACACTTGTCTTTGTGCAATGGAAGTTGGCTGATCGCACCCAGAAAAGGGACAACATCATAGGCTTCCTTAGAGTGAGGTTTCGCAAATACATGCATAATCTGGTATCAGAATACAGATGTTCTTTATGTTGAATATGTGGACCATATCATCTATACCTGATTCAATGAATAAACATACATTCAATTCCCCGCAATTTGATATAATCACTCAGTAAGAGTAACTTTCGTTATTACTTAGCATTAAAGAGTTTGGGATCAATTAGGTAACAACGAGCTCAAGTTATGGTATTGCTTATAACATCTTTAAGATCATCTTTTTGAATCCTAGATTCTCAAGCATGTAGCATCACTTCAATGAGTACAATAGTGGGAATACATTTCATAATTTCCTTCCGTTCACTCATTATTATAACTTACAACATAATAAGGCCTGTAGCTGACTATACTACCGCAGACGAGTTAGTTAAGACGGCTAAGTTCGCAGTCGACTAAAGCGTTTCACAAACGATTTCGATAGTCAACTTAACAAAGTAGGCAATCCTTAACCAACTACGTCTTTGCCAGGGGATTTGTTATCGTCTGTAAGCGACACTGTGAGTTGATGGTGAAATTGTTACCTTCGATGAGTAATATATTTCGGTAACCGTGAGAAGCCGTCTATGGTGTTCGTGAATCGTAATTTAGTCGAATAGTTGGCTAACCATAGTCGGCTAAGCATGATAGTCGACTAAGATATGCACGTGAATTAGGCCACATATTTATAAGCTCTTGTGGACTGCTTTATATTGAGAAAGATTATTTGGTGAAATCTTCCCACATCACCATATCATATCATATGACTTAAGTTTGCACACTCAATCTTAAAGATGGCGATCAAATGATAATATTTCACAGATATGAATAATTACACCAATTTTCTTAAAAAGAACCAAAACATAATCAGCCGTTTGTTGTTTATTACACACTAATTTTTATCGGGATATTTAAATTATTTACGCTTTTCGTAAGCATGAAAGCAGGATTTCCTGGCTAATAATCGGGTCGCTTGAAACGGCTGCTGTTTACAAGAAAGCGAGGCAGCTTTCAGTAATCTAGATCCAAGTTAAGGAATGATTTGCGGGATAATCGAAGTGGATGGGAGTTTCCAAGTGAATAAAATATTCATGCACGATTGGTCATGTTACAGATAAATTTCTTGAACAGCATTATTTAAAACAGCGGCGCCAAGATTCACATTTCGTTTAATTGATTATAAGGAAAGCAGGTACCAAGCCTACAAGTCTATGAATCCACACCAACGACAAGGATATTTTGGCGATAAACGCTCCATTTTATGAGTCAAATACAAAAATCACGTTATAGACAAATGATGTACGGGTGACCCAGCCTGTCGACAATGAACTAGTCAGTTATCTCGCGTTCTTCGTCTTAATCGATTTTTCTCCGCCATTTGATTCAATTTTCTGTCTGATGAACACGTAATAACATATTTTTCTTTTTACATGTATGAGACCAACTGATCGCGATTATATATGTGTGAAGTGATAGCCATTAATTCTGTTTTGGCTGTTTCCCAGCCCTGAGCCGGTGGTCTCACTAGCTAAGGCACTCTCCCCTTGTTGCCTCACCTGAGTTCGCTAACAATTTGTTTTTGGGATACGCCCGAGTTTGCGGACTCAACTAAGCTCGCCAACTCAAGTTAAGACGACTCAAGTTCAGATTCTTTATATGGTATTTCAGTGTTAAATCGGAAGATAACATGCCTCCCCTCTGCACCTGTTAACACATCCCCACACAGAGGTCCCTTGTTCATTGTCTGACAAACCGTACCTCTGTCAATTGTGCAATACATGATCACACTCGCCCAGTTCCCACACTCGACGTTAGTAACGGGACAACCTCAATCATGTCCAGCTGTGGACCTCAATTAGGCAACTCTCTTTGGGGAGAATGGTAAACGGGCTTGGAGTTGAGGGGTAGGCAAACTTGAATTCCCTCCTAGTCGCATCTGGGGGGTGGGAAACCACTGCTTTCCGTTTGGCACAGCACTTCCGAGGACAGGTATAAAAGTCATGAATTTGGGTTCCTGCTTATCTTCCTCTCCAAGACGGCAGCCCAGCACGCAGTAGCAGCAGCAACAGCAACTACGAGCTTTCCCGCCCATGCATGCCCACCCTTTTCTGATCAACACACTTTTAACTTCTACAAATTAATGCTACCAATATCGCTGTCTCTCGTGCTATCAACCCTTTCCGGGGAATTTCTCATTACTATTTTCGAAATTATTAATATTATGGAATGTCATTAAGTATGAGTAAATATTAGTAAATGTTACGTAATTGATTGTGTTACGTTAAGATTAAGATTTTGCTATGATTCATACTGCTATGCATAATTATGTAATAAATCCCTTTGGTCGGTTCAAGTCTATCATGTTCTGGGGCCGTATCCTTTAAAGATATGGCCCCAGAACTGCTGCATCAGAACAGGGAGAAATAAGTGTCTTAGCTTGACTTAGTGACATAGCTTTCATGTAGGTGTATGGATTGGTCACTTATTCCTCATTCAGTACATCAATGGGTCCATCAATGGGTCCATTTATCGATGAGTCCCTTTTTCTCACTTCGGGTTGGTCTAGATATGGATCGAATTATTAAGCACCTACTGATAAATCACAAGCTGAAGAATTGCATTGAATACTTCTGTGTAATAAAACAGCATGTGAGCTTAGTGGTACAAACATAATCATGATAATGGTATAGCCAAGCGCCTGAGAAAACAATGCCATATCCACAAACATTATGATCACAGTTAATGTTTGTCATGACGTTACATTAGGGATTTCCCCTTTCTCGTTGTTGAGCTGCGCCAACGTCACTAGGACTTCCCCTTCACCACTTCCGCGCAGCCAATTGTTGAAACCGGGACGGTGTACGGTCCTGGCATCGCATTCGTGTTTGTCAGTCAGTGAGGTGTTGCAGCTTGGCATATTTAAGGAATTGGAGAGCAGACAAAAGTAGCTCGTCGTTCTTGGTATCTCCATTTAATTCATTGTCGGTGCACATTTTGCTGTTTAAAATGGCGACGGATGAATTAGCCAACAAGCTTCAGTGACGAAATGTCATAACAGACAGCGCCGAACAGGGCGAAGGGCCTCCCCCAGAAGCCCTACCGTCAATGCAAGTTTTCAACCGGTACATGGAATTCAAGGAATTCAGCAGGAAACAAATCCAAGATTATCAGAAAATGTTCAACAAGTTAGTGTCGCCTTGGCAAGAACTAATGCGGATCAGTATAAGCGTGTGTTTACCGAAAGGGCTGGGTCTTTATAGGAGACCGAATGAGGTTACTCGAAATGCCCTCGGGGTCGGGTGTGGGGTGGTGGTGGTCTGTGAATCAAGTCAGTGCTGTTAACTTGCGTCGCCAGCTTTTTGCGTGGGCATTTGATGTTCGTTTGATGTGTGGGGCGTAGGACATGGCGAAACTAGAGCTAAACCTATCCAGCCGTTCATCTATAACTAACTCGCTAACGATGTGTATACTTCTGCTTTGTTTACAAAATTGTAAATTTCATCAAATCTTCACTCATTAAAGTTGTGGGCATCATTGCGCACAAATTAAACCGACAAACAGGAAGGGTAATTTCCGACAACATAAATAGCGACTGCCGAAGTAAGGATCTATCTTCAGAGACCGCAGCGCCGCGTAGCAACTGACAGTCTGAAAACTTTAAAACTACAGTTCAAAATGTAGAATGAGAGTCAGTGGCCCAAGATAAAGAGGGCAACCACTCAGTTTGTTCCTGAAATTTCTAACGACAGTAGCAGGGTCTTCTTGTTGATCAACATCAGTCTCACAGCGGGATGTATCCTCGTTTTCCTGATGTTGAAGACCAAGCGCTGCTTCGATGGACTTTCCAAACACCGAAATGAATTTGAATATTAAACAATGTAGTAAATTACATGCAATTGTATTCCTTCGTTTACTTCTATTTTGATGCATGACGACATCTATACGAATGGTGGTGCTCTGATTTATTTTCGCATTGGGAAAAAAACTGTGGATATAGTAAAACACAGAATGGAATTCGGGTACGCAAAATGACGCGAGCATTTTAAATCTTTGACTAACCTCACTTCGCTTGTGTTTGTTGATTCTGTTGACAGGACCGCACCTTACGAGAGGACGAGGTGCTGAAGATGGTTAGTAGTGAATTTTCAGTGAGATTGTTCCAAGGAACAGATGAGGAGCAATGAGGTATCTTGGATCGATGATGATGTACTAGTCTTCGAAATCTTCCTGACCAAAATAGAGCAGACCAGTCTCAATTAAGTCAGCCATTGTTTAATATGCTCACGTGTATTCCATGGCCATCCACAATCCAAATCAGATACCTCTAACATGTAAACCTGGTTATTTGGTCTCATCGCATGTTTGGATGATAATGCACGATTTGCACCTATAATCATGAGTGGATTATTCAGGTTACCATTACGATTGCGGTCGTGGTGGCATGATCGACGAGCACATGTCAACATGTTCATTCAAAACGAGGCGGTAGTAGCTACGCACTGGCGCAACCCGAACTATTTCAAACCATAGATGATAGTAGACGGATGAATAACTCGTGCTTTCTCGCGGTTATGTTATGGCGACGAGACTTTGGCGCGAGTTAAGGTTCATTACTTCCGGTGTCTTGGTTGCTATGATCTGACAATGACAAGATCGTCTGCACGTTGTTTACCTTTTTGTATCGTCGTTCTTTAGAGGTCTGTGTTCATCTTGATCTTTAAAACACTGGTGGGTAATTTCTAGTTTCACATTTAAATTATTTTGCCACCAAAAGCATTTGAAACATATTTATTTAAAAAGAAACCATACCAATACATTCCATGAAGGAGGCGTTTCCCGCAATAAATTAAGGGACTCGAGTCAATGTTTGTAGGGCTCTGTCTAGCATGGCGTAAACATGGGAATTAATATTTCATTTACCAATGGCAATACAACCAAATTATAGTGGGATGGGCTGTAATCGCTATGTATGGGTAACGCACATTAAACTATGTACAGCTATATGTATGGGTGATCGTAGCCTCGTCGTGCACGGCTAGGTGATCGTATCCTTGAATGAGTAGCCAATACCATGGATTGGATAGGATTGCCCAATTATATTGTAGTTTAGATTTATTATGAACCCAATTACTTATTACTATAATCGGTTAAAAAAAAGTGCAATTGTAATCGTGGTCAGAGATTCTCAGATTGCAAATTTTGAAGGATCATATTTAGCAACAGCATTCTAAATCAGTGATGCATCCCACCCACCTAGAGCTGCATTACACTACCCATATCATAAATTGAAATCATTATTTGATTCTATTTGCAGAAGATGTAGTGTACTATTGTGGAATACTTCCTCAGAGAAGTGTAGGGGATTGTCGTTCCATGCAGTTCATAGGCCACTTAATATATGACATGTAAGAAAATTGTTTCGGGTATTATTCTTCCAAGATTTTTGTTTCAGAGCACACTGGGTAACATACTTTGGTAGAGGGCAGCTTGCCATCTTTGTTTATGCCTGAAAAATGTATAACGACACCCAAATTGCCATGTAGAAAGGAGCCAGTGAGTCTTCCAGAGTTAATTAAACATGTTTATTGCAAGTTTGGCTGCTTTTTACAAGGCTATTAAGATTTTAACAATTTGACAGAGCTTTCTCTTCACCTTTCTGACTGATTATTCTGCTTGCATTATATTGTTTCATTTTGTGGTTTTTCCATGATGGTGTGACTTTTCATGGAGAAAACAGAAAAAATTACCGCAGATATCCTTGCAAGAGATGCCAAGAATGCCAAGGGGTGGTGTGTGGTGACGAGAGACGATTTGGTGATTGTGAAAATTAAATTATTCAACAATTTACTCCTGGATGCCTATTTTTTCACATTTCCTATATCAGAGGGAGGTTGTTTCTACCTCTATTTTTTTCAGGGTCTTCAATCAAATGGGAAATGACTTAAAATATATGCTAAATGTGCTCCCAGAGGCAAAACTGACCTGCGATAAAAAAATGCAGAAAAACATCTAGCTTCAGAAAATAATAACAAATAACTGATACAAGATAATTGCATGCAATTTTCAGGATGTATTTATTAGTATATAAGCTTACAATCAACATAGTACGCTTACAAGTAGTACAGATGGAATTATATGAAATTGACAAGCCTTTAGTGTATGATTTTACAAAAATACAAAAACGTTATAAAAGTGATAGAATTTGCCATGCCAACCATTATGCAACTACAAAAGGTATCAACATGAATTTTTCCAACTGTACATTCAGAATAGTATCAAGGGCTTTTCAAAACAAGGATTTCTATATTTATCTGGACGTCAAATTTTCACTGAGAAAACACTTATCGGGCACATTCATACTGGACTTCCTACACCACCAAGCATCAATTAGAAGAAAGTTGCAAGAAGTAAGTATGAAACTTTCTTACATGGATTATCTTTTGATAAAGTACTTAGCAAACTTAAAGATAATAAACTCACATACACCATCATTCAGTTACTTGTAAATTAAAAAACAACAGACAGATATAGAAAGCGGTTGAATGAGTACTGATGTAACGACTGAATGAAACTTAATCCATGATTTAGCACTTGTAGGAAATCTCCCATCACATAAGCAATCTTTGAGACGACTAAGCATTTGTATTAATCCGGGGACTGTGGAAAACAATTTAATAATGTGTTTACAGAGGTTGATCAGTCATTGAAGCAATACCACCCATAAAGTCATTTTAAGTTTATGAAAACAGTGGAATAATGTTGGCCCTTAGTTCAAGCTTGTTACTTTTTTTTTAACATGATAAACAAAGGAATAGTGAATTGACTGTGGTACCAACCATTATCCATCAGGCACTTTGCAGTAGATTCATCGACCATTCCAAACTTTTCCAGTTGTTCAATACCTCTCTGGACATCGTCATGGGTCACCTATTGCATATGTAAAGGTTTTTGTTATGTAAAATAAGCTGCGTTGTCTGAAATAGCATGTATGATCAAGATTTACAATAATCTAGCACATGATATCGTGTTACCTTTTCCTCAGCCTTCAATCCATAACAATGATCATCTATTTCCTGAAGCAGATAGCCAGTTGAAATTCAACATTTCTTGGTTCCAGATGAATAAATGTATGGTGTGACATATGAAAGTTCACTTATCTCAAAACTAATAAGCAGCTTAGCACAAGATCAATTAATAACCATCAGAGTATGCTCATATTCATCTTCTTGATCTACTTAGGCAACACATCAATTTCATATCAGCTAAGGCAAACAAGACCATCAGTTTCCTGAGAAGAAATCTAAACATCTCATCTACCTCTATAAAACAACAAGCTTACTTCAGCCTAGTCAGACCTTCAGTGGAATATGCAAGCATAGTGTGGGACCCTCATGAGAAAGGTGACATCCAATGCCTGGAAAAGGTACAACAACGAAGAGCAGCCCGTTTTGTGAAAAAAATGATACCATAACCGGTCAAGCGTTACAGACATGTTGGAGGACCTTAAGTGGAAGTCACTGGAACAACGGCGTAAAGAGACAAGACTAGCTATGATGTTTAAAATCACAAATGACAGAATATGTATTAACAAAATCCAAGTACCTCATCCCGCCAACAAGAACCTCAAGACACAGTCCATCTCATGCTTTCCAGATACTTCCATCCAGAACAGAATGCCACAAGCAATCATTTTTCCCGAGAACCATCAGAGACTGGAATCTGCTAGATACCTCCGTCGTGTCAGTTGGCACAGTTGACGCTTTCAAGACTCAACTTGCCACCTACTTTCCCTAACTCCTAATTTTTCTACTTTTTAAAACTCTTCACTGTACATTATTCTCACTTTTTACTTTATATTTCCTCTCTCATTGCGCAACCTAATTGGCAAAAGTCTTCAACCTATTGAAGTTGTCCATATAATGGAAGAAGAATAAGAAGTAGCTTCAAGTGACAGTAACACTAACATACTGCCTAAGACACTGGCCTGCAAGTTATTAGTTAATCGGTCTAGTGGACTGAGACCCACTTTAAATTTCAGATTCAATAGATCATGTACAACAAATAGTTAATAGAAATGCGTAATTGTGTATCGTCAAACATTCATCAACTACATACTGTAAAGACTAACCAAAAATAAATAATAACATACCTGAATTGAATAAGCTACGGGTAAAACTTCACAACAAATTCGCGCGGCAATGGTGAAATGTCATTGACGACAAGACGCCGGAAGTAAGTAACCTTAAGATCGCGTAAAAGCTGCGCGTCACAACATCGTACCGTTGAGCCAATCAAAGTTGGCGATCCGTCTACGATGATCTATGTTCAAACATAACAGTTTAAAAGCGTGATGCGCACCTAGCGAACGGAGAGCAAACAAATACCATGTGATCTTTACTGTGAATATTACTGCGCCAGCTTGTGAGCGCAATCATAAAGGTATTTCTCTGCTCAGATAGCAAACACGGGAAGTTTCTATTGGAATTTGACGAACGTTGACGTGGGTGGGGTCACTTCCAAAACGTTAAATATGATAAAGTGTCATTACACACAATAGCTTATGTAAAGTACCAGTTACCATCGGTTCTCGGTGAGGAAGTCTGATATCATGGTCTAATACCAAGACTTGAGTCATGCAACAAATCGGAATTCCCCGGCCGAGTGTAGAATGGGGAGGGGTGAAGTGTGTTGTTTTTCAGTGTCCCCCGACGGCTTCAACGGTCCTACGCAATTCAAACGAAACGTTTCGGTTTCCAAAAAATCCATATTTTTTTAGTTTCGAGAAACAAGAAATGTATGAACAACAGAAGTTGACCAAGACATATTTGAACTATATATCAGATTCAATTATTTAACTACTTAATTTTCTAGCCTTCCTGCAATGCAAAGACCATGATTAAAGCTCACACACGCCTATTTAAAAAAAGAAGACGACCGAGTAATCCCTTGCCAGTTCACAGTCCTAAAATAGAGATTGAAAAGAACATAGACCTTCGTTGTCAGGGACTCATTAGAAGCGGAACACCTCACTGTGAGGGGAGGAGTGGTTTATCTCAGGTAATCGTATATTACTTCTTACTGACCTAATGAAGTTGATGTGATTCTATATAATCGCGTTTTTATTGGCGTACTTGCATGGACATACATTTGAACTCTTCGATTCTTGGCAGGGTCAATGTTTGTTTGGATCGCGCGATTTTCTTTGCGCATTGCGACGAAGTTTCGGACCTCGGCCTAGCTCCGGTGTAACGGTAACATGAATTTATACCGTTACGAAGAGTTCGTCAAACACAGTCGGCGTGTTCTCGTTTGGGTTGAAGGACTATATTTCGCACCTAGAAAATAACATATATCAAGAGCCTTTACAAAAAATAGACCTTTCGCTCCAAAAAACTTACCACCACTCGACACTATTCTTCAATAAATGCCATCGATAGTTCGTTTCCGAACAAATCGCGATACGAAGTCTGCCATTTTGGAAACTATTAATTCTCGCGATTTCCCGCATTGCCTTAGCATCCCAAGTGGGGGGCACTTACCCTAACTCGGATAGGGGTGTGCCGCGGGACCTCGAAAACCCGTACCCGTTGTACTCGTTGAGAATGAGAAAAAGTATACTCCATCGTACAAGGTATTATGCGAATGTCTAACCCGTCGTAAAAGTCGAGATGTCGAAAAAACCCCCCCCGTGCGGCACATGTATACTATATCTTTACACTTAAGTGCCCCCCCGGGATTAGCATGAGTCGTCGTCTTTCTGTGCATGCGCAGTGCATGTGGTCTTGAACTTGTAAACAAACATGTTGCTGTGTTTCTGACTTTTTACCGCTTCCCAAATTGATCAAACTATAAATAATTACCATGGATGAAATCCCCCGCCGAAAAGGGATAAAATCGTCCGTAAAACATCATTGCATTCTATAACTCCATCACTTGTGTATGTTTGGTGTTGTCTGAATCGATCTAAAAATATTCGCGTTGCGTTGTTTCAAGAAACGGTATGACGTCTACGCAGACGTCTTGTAGGGCTAACCTCGGCCCAGTACTCTGGCACATAGGCCTCAGATCAATCAGTGCTATGTATCTATCAATTAATTATATATCGACTAACCTGACATGCAGACTAAGCCAGAGCACAGACTAAGGTTACAATGTAATAAGCCAGTACACACACTGAGCTAAGACTACATGCTTCATTTGTTCTCGCCAAACATGTCATCTTCAGCCCTAAGGCATAGGGACTAAAATACTTGGGGAGACAATGTGGCGGAGTTCCGTTGTCCCATTTTAAAGGAGCAGGTAAAGAAATCCCCCGCAGTTAGCAATCAGGAGTTAGTTTCAAAACCAAAGCATACATGCTAGAATAGCTCTAGTATTCAGATCTTTATTGATTTAACTTCGACTCTCTCAAATAACCATAAATACAACGCATGTATTTATGGACATGAAGCAGCACAGTGGGCGATTGGACAGAAACTTAAATGAACCCAGCAACGCTTCTCGGGTCGACTCAGAAATAAGCCCATCAAAAAGATCTTGTTGGACCTCAAGTTATTATGCACCGTTTACCAGAGATGACTAAAATTTTGCAACATTTCCCAGGGGTGGCCTACCTCCCTCGCCGGCCCAGGGAAATCGACGGAAATTCTATACCATTGGAGATTAGGTCGGCTTTGTGTATATAATATCTATGATCGGTATACAATATCTGTTACAAAAACCACTTAAAACTCTTATAACCAGCCCGGGCATGATCACTGCAGGGGCCATAGAGATCACATGAATAGCTTCAATTTATCACTCCCTGTCCCTTGACCAAATTATGGAGTAGGCGCCCACGAAGAATCGTAGTTATGTCCCCGCTGTTGGGCTAGAAAAGTCCAGAAAAGAAAACTAACCATAGAGGACTATTCCATACGCCAGTTTAAGTTGACCACGAGTGAACAGTGAACTGTACATCCTCGTTTGAATATGTGTGAATTTTTAAGAATGCAAAAATCACTATTGGAGATAATTTGACATAAGTGTATATAATTATCTTTATTGAAGATAAAGCCACAAGCGTGTTCACGAAAATCCCAATAAGAAAGATAAATAATTAGCCCTTTCCTAGCAGAAATTTCCAATAACCCACATTACGGGTGACTTTACAAGCACTCGAAGAGTGACTGGCCGAGATTCGGCAGATTATGGGCTGACTTTCCAGAAGGAAGCTTACGGCCAGCAAGGAGGACGACACAGGCGAACTCTTGAAAGAGATCTTGGACAAAATCAAAACAGATAATATAGTCCATCTGCTCAACCAACTGTCTCCAAGGCCGATTTTGAGGTCGATGACGCTCTTGTGGTTTATTCTACATGGAAGACCCCCAACACGAATGACACTGTACGACGTGAAAGCGACACAGATCCTACAGACCTTGACAGCTGGTAAGTTCCTGTTGAGGATCAAGTTTCTGCGCGGACAGGCTGAGGGCGACTTCTTTGTGTATAACAAGGGTCGTGTTACAAGCAAGAAGGGCCAGCGGAACGATATCACCCGCTCAACAAACCAGAACGACAGGAAGGTATTGACAAGTGTATCTATCCAAACTCCTTGTATCCTCCTGCATATCGTGAGAGGTGATTCGTGTCGGTGGAAAATGGGAACCAGGTGGTTGAGCAGAGAGGTACCTTTGAGGGCCATATCTTCTACACACCAATTAAGCCCAGATTTTCCTGGTCTAGTCAATCGGCTGGTGGTGACAAACCCTTGGATAATCGTTTGTCTTTTTTTCATCCACGTATTTTTCCTCTTTTCCTCCATTTATCCTAGAAGGCGGCTGCTCAATCTCATCTCACCATTTTAACTCTTCTTTTGTAGACACCATATCACACATCAGTGTTGGTGTTCTGTAAAACCCTAAACTGACTAACCTAACCAGCCACATGGGTTGTTGATTCCTTGGGCGAGGAGATGTAAGGAGGGATTCGATTTGGGGGGGGATCGGTTGTGAATGATGTGGTATGATTATAATATCTATTGTAATTACGAATTTCAGTATTATTTTCTGGTAGGTTACTAGATTCCCTTCAAAACTATAGAGATAATATGAACAAATATTATCAGAATAAATTCATCCTCTTATCATATTTCTGTCTGACTATTTGAAGATAAACCTCGAAAAGTTTGTTCTAACCCTTTGTAATCGATCGTCATCATCGATTCCGTTTAATTGTTTCAGCAGCTATATGATGAAATCACACAATGTATTTTGACCAAGATGATTATAGCTATCAATACGAAAGCTCTTCCGACGATGATAACTTTTTTGTGCGACCTTATGTAAGTTTGTACAATAGACTTTATTAACAATAATGTTGCATATTAAAATGCAAAATAAAAGCTTATATTTCCTACACATTTTAAACCTCAGAAGAAAGAAAATTAATATAATATCATGTAAATATTTGTATCATTTATTTTCAGTGCAATTACTTTACTATACGGAACCAGTCAACCCCACGTATCTCAGGTATTCATTCTTAAGGGGTAGTCAAACAAAAACGATTCAGTGTGCGTTTCCATGATCAGTTTACACACCCCGATTATTTGACTAGATGTTACAGAGAGTCTTTCAAGCAAGCTTAAAGAACCAACCGTTCATTCAGTGCGCGTGATATCAGCACAAGATGGGGAAGTTATAATCAACCCTGGGACATTACTCGATATGTCAGCATGCATCGTGGGAAAGCACATCACTTGGCAACAGGTAGAACTTCATCAACCGGCGCTTGATGAAAACTTGCTGGAAAAGGTACCTATTAGTTTTTGGCTTTATCTTGTTATTAGAACACACCTCACGAAAGAAAAGAAACTTATCAAATGTGAAATTACTTGCAGATCTGCTATTGGGCATTTCCATGGCGTGTAACCAGTCTGAAATCTCATGTAGTACTTGTTGAAGGTGAACAGCGCTGGAATGTTGGTTGTACAAGAGCCGGAGATGTGATACAAATGTGGCAAGCTGGTGAGGCTTTGGTGGTTGGAGAATGCGGTAGCATTACTAACGTGATTAATGCAATCTGTAATATACATTGTGTGTCACTTGTAAAGGATTCATGGCAACTGCAATCATCAACAATGAGCATTATGGCCGTGGCACGGATGAGATGACGTCCGAGTGACGCTCAACTTCGAGAAGCAAGAACTCCTTACAAGCTCATGTTCTTACTGCACCAAAGTCTGGTGTGCCCATGTAGTCGCTGCCCTGTGTTACAGAATAATGCACCCAAAAGAGGTAAGCGATTCAAATTAAGATTGTAGTTATGATAATAATGAAACTGATATTCATAATTAACAAGGCTAGTGTAGCCAAAATTGTTATGATCAGAATTATACACAGCAATTGCTATTGCACAATTAAGTAAATATTCGTATGCCTTTTCACACTTCTTTAGGTTGTTGTGACTGCGCCAATGACCGATGCTTTATCAACACTGAACAGGAACCAGCTCCAGAAACTGGTCCAGTGCATCATCAGTGAAGACCCAAGCCATATCCTTGGACAGACCATAGATTTCATGCGTATGTTGCAATACCTATTCAATTTACACCAGTTTTACTCATATGACCGTTTTTTGTATGGTATCAACAGTCACATGTTTCATCCTTTGAAAAGGGGCACACACACACGCGCGCGCGCGCGCGAATATAACTCATTTTACCATATCTTTTTCTATGAACGCCCATAAACTGCAGCTTTTTATATATCAAGACCTTTTATATTACTGACTATGGGGGCGACTTTACACTTAAGTGCCCGTGCAAGAGACAAGTCATGCGAATGAGAGAATATCGGGGATTTTATTTATTTCAATACAGGAGATCTGAAAGATAGCAAGTCCGAGCTGAGTCTGATGATAGGGGCGCCTGATCCTACATCCCCCATCTGTGTTGATGATGTGTCGACCATATTGAAGGAGACACTTACTGCAATCGAGGCATCTTTGTCGATAAGCATCGGCAGAACCTACCGAGGGCAAGTTCTGTTTGCGTCCGTTTCAGTGTGCAATGAAACATTGCGTTTAATACAATTGATTTAAGAACAATTATTGGCGAGAAAAGATTTGCAAAGACGGCCACCAGGAATGTTAGATGATGGGTGGTCCATTGGCGTATAGTAGCGGTTACATGAAATAATAGTGTCTATTTCAACCCCCAGAATACACATTGGCTATGACGTCATTGAAAAACGCAACTACGCGCTACATGAACATCTCCTGAAAGTTATTCCTTTCATCTCCAATCGACAGAACACTGAGGCAGCGCAGGTGCTTAAGTGCATTACGGCAAGCGTCATCCAAAGTAGGCCTCTGAATTATCTACAACACGTGTGAAGAATTTTTTTATTGTTGCATTTATTTAGTTATATTGATATGTTATTTTCATTGCTATATTTGAATGACAAATATTTCGGCAATAACATAACTTGGACCCACCCTGCTATCCATCGGGACCCACGCTGATATCAACTGTAACCCACCCTTATTTCCACCGTGACCCGACATTTATATCCGCTGGGGTCACACCCAAATGTCCACCGTGACCCGGGTATCCGCTTCATTATACCAGTTCTTTCTACATCCACATTCCGTCGAGATCCAAGTCTTAGTCGTAGCGAATCAGTGTTTTGACTACACTATCATTCTGCCGCCATCAGCTGAGGTGCAACTGGCCCGTGTTTGTGACCTAAAATTACCTCCGATGTTCAGCACGCTGTGCAATAAAATCACCACGGAATGTTACTCCTACTGGAAGCACTTTAACATTGTTAGGTTGCTTCATATGTGCATCAAAACAAACCAGCTGATGTACATTCACAAAAAATTATTAGATTAGCATTGTTACCTTTTATAATGGCATCCAATATAAATACAACTTCGATGTCATATGGCACTTGTGATTCTTTGAAAATTGGTTAATCTCTGTCATGGTTCAAGATCTCAAGTGCCCGGATGACAACAAGAAATTGCGCATGGCGATTCATGACATCGACCGCTTTTATGCAACATTGATCGTTTTCAATGCCAGAAAAGATGCCAAGTTTGACGAAATTCTCAGGCAAAACATTCAGGAAGCCCAACAACAACTGACGGGGTAAGTGCATCAAAGGTGTTATATTTTCAGTCAACAGTTAACTTATCTGAGCAGGCACAATTCATTTTGTAGACATGTGGTTCGCACAGAAAAAGCAACGAACAGTTTGCAGTATTAAACCTCTTGTTATCTGACATGGTCAGTGCTTCAACGGCGTTGGGTTTATTCCTTACAGTTTTAACCAATGTAAAAGAGATACAATTGGCTAATTGATTAGCACAGAGTAACTGAGAATCGTCCATGAACTGTTCTAAAATATATTGCAGCCGCTTTCCCGATTTGAAGAGGTTGGAATCAAGCCAATGTGCGGAAATGCCTCCATTGCATGAAACATTCTCTGTTGCCGTAAGTATGATGACTTCATTGAAAAACACAGCATGCAACATCTGAGACACTTCATGATACTTATTAGATTTCATAAAAAGTTCATCGCATAGTATTTTTGTGTCTTTGCGAATTTACGCAAAGGGGAACTTTCTTTTTTTGTGAAGGCTCTTGAAATGATATCATTTGTATTTAAAATAACAAGATATTCCTCCAGCTGACTGACGCAAAAGGACATGACTGGCACTTCCCACAGGCATTGGCAGCTCTCCACGTCCCGCCACCCCCGGAGAGCTTCACACAGCTGGCCAGTGGAATGGTTATCCCAAAACATAGGTAAAGCAAGTGAGGATAGCTGACGATTGGTGGGTGCATATGAGCTGAGTGGGGGTACAGATAGGCTGTGACGGGCACAGACAAAGACATTACTTATCTCAACGATGGTTGTTTCGGTGATTTCGTGCCTAACATATTTAGTTAACGATTTCGTCTAGTTGCTAAAGTCACTCGACCGATTCATGGTTGATGCATTGGGAGTATAATTGATAATTTATATGGCGCCTGGAAAACGAACAAACTAATAGCGTCTACCAAGTGCTGAATAATTTTTCTCGTCCTGTTAACAATAAGAAGTGGGATTTACAAATGTCAGAAAAAGCCGCGTTTATGGTTGGACTTGAGTTTACAGATTATATTATGTTAATATGTATTATGTCTTGAGAGTAGAGTGGATTGTTTGAGCCTATTTTCTGACGACCTCTTTATTCACACAGAAGGATATGCACACACGAGCTCACACATCCGAATGCTCACCTACACACACTCCTTCATGGCATGCGCACAATCGGGCACCCAAGTTAAAACATACGCACATGCATTCTCCTATGTATTATTTACCCTCTTGATCATATATATTGCCAGTGACTATCAAGAGCCGTTGGCAGTCATGCTGATAAGAATGGAGGCCATGATACTTTTAGGAAGCGACAATGGAGCTGCCGTTGCGGAAAAGATTCTGCATTATTTAGTGGAAAGGCTGTTGCAGGTGATTGACATTTGTCAGTGTTTTTATGGGGCTTGTTCATGTTCCTAGCCAGACAGATACGTGGAAGATGTTTATATTTCTGTAGTCCGAAACAATTTTGTTATTGCATGTAACAGGTTTCTGCAGTCAAGCGACATTGGCCATCTTGCACAGTTGAAAGCTTACTTGACGTTAAAAATCTGCATACTCTTCAGAATACCAAACCTCAGTTTGGGAGCTCAGGTATCATAATCACCTTGCACAACCCGCTGTATAATGTTCGCATTGATAACGCAATGGTGATAATAGTAAGGGACTGAAATGACTGCATTTAGAAAACATGGGCCTTCATCCACCACCCACAGTCAAAACATCATTTTGTTGTAACAGATCAATGCTCACCAGAAGAATTAGCAGACAGTGGATATCTGATATCTTAGACAGACAGAAGATATCGTTGTCTCACCAGGTTGTCATATTTAATGCTTGGATCAGACTGTTTGTAATACCACTACTGAAGGAGGATAACCTTTTGTCTAAACCTATCATAATGTTTATGTGAATATCAATTATTTTTTGTCCATAGAATGAAGTTACATTTGCGCTACTGCTAACTCTGCACCTCTTCAGTATAAAGTATACATGTGAAGATGCTCTTACCAAAGGATTTCTTCATTGTGCATCTTTACTGGGTGTGGAGATGTCTGATAACCTGCTGGCCAAGTCAACAAATTACAAGGAAAGTGTATGGATAGAATCTCTGGTGAAAAGTGTATGGAAGTATGGCCACGACATGAATGGGTTCGATGAAAGTTATCTTCTGCGGAACTTTCTCACATCATTCCTTCACCAAGCTGAACATTCCTCCTGCCATCCCTTGATGTTCATTAGCATGTTGTGCTCATCACGCTCAGTCGTGGAATCGGGAACGAATTATCAAGATGATTTGGTTTTGGAACTCTGTGTGCAAATATTTCTGCGAAAACTTACAGGTGAATAATCTGATGACTAGAATATAAAAGGGAGGTAACTTGTGTTTATAAAGAGGTTTTTTTTCAAACACAACTGTCCCTTAATGCTTTGTTGTATTCTATGACCTTTGTTCGTTGTGGCAGATTATGTTTATTTGTATTATTTATTAGATCCCCCAGAAAACAGCGAACTTTCAAGTGCAATGGACCAAATTTGTGATCACTGTCTTCGATCTCTTCACGTCAAGAGCTCGGCACAACATGGTTATCTGAAGCAGGTGAAGTATATGACATGACAATTGCACAACAACATTTGCCTACTTTTTGTTCCCTACATGATAACTATAACCCAAAGGTGAAATTGGATCTATTTGCAGATCATAGAAACCGTGATAGCCAGTAAAGACTTCAACAAGATGGAAACCGTTATGCACGAAATTGAATGGCAATACTTGGACGTTGATGATGAGATCATACAAGAGACAATTTTCAAGTTTGTTGTACATTTTTGTCTTGCATGTACATACGACGAACCGAAGAGTTCATACAACTTCGACAACGTCGTTAATTGCCTGGATGTGAAATGCCTGAAGTATGATGATGGTAGATGGGCAGACGACTTTTCACCCGATGAACTTGTGGATTTTCTGGTGAGCATCAAACAAATCTCAGATGAAACGCTGGATGCTTTTCCTGAGAATGTATTCAAAATCCTGATTGGTGCTTCTGCATTATCACAAGATCTTGGGAAGATTGAAGTTTTATTGGGGTACCTATCGAGGGATAGTCCTCAGTACCGTACCATTCTTGACACATTTGTCAACGGCCATAAGGATATATCTTTCGACACTTATCTTCGATTGACACTCATCCTTCTGAAGTCAAAGTCAGGAAAATCCCGATTTTATTTCCATTTCAGAACAGACTTCTGTGAATTTGTGAGTTTAGCCAGATCCAAGTCGTTTCATGAAGAGCATTTTACTTCAATGACGGATGCTGCCTTTCATTATGTGATGAAAGCATTCCAGTATGCACAATCCACATGTGGAATAATAGAGCAGATTATCTTGCGAGCAATCATGCAGTCTTGTCTGGATGTACAGCTCAAATTGGATAAACGAAGATATTATGTTTGCAATTTGTTGGATGCTACAATAAAATGTAGTAACACAGGAATGATTGCAACATTCCTTAGGATGACACCAGACGATGATCTCTCAAGCTCTGACAAAATCATACGTAACCTCCTGAACAGTGGCGGCCTGCGCATGATAGCTTCTGTTATCAAAGAACCAGATGGTACTTGCTGAATATGCATTATAAACCAACAGGATGTGTGACCAGCGTAAATCGTTCACTGTCGTCTAAATATAGAATTTATCTTTTTTTTACTTTTATGATTATAACAATTCATAGGTTCAAATGAGCCTGTTTATTTTGCTGTAAAGATGATCCCAGGAATTCTTACACTGCTGGACTGGAAGGCATTCTTCGGTTTCTATTGATTGAACATACCCGGCCCAAGACAATCCATGTTAAAAATGCACTCTCGGTGAGTTAATTTTTGAACCTCACTTTTAGAAACATTGGAATTCAAGCTTTTTTATATGTGAATGTAGATATATTGTTCGATTTTCCTGTCACTTCCATAGTATGATATCGTCTATTCGTAAGAAATTAGACTTTCGTGACAGATCTTTAAACTATAACACAACACATACTTTCTCCCGGATCGATACATTCTAGATATGATATTAATATAAGATCTAATTTACGTGT
This sequence comes from Urechis unicinctus, assembly GCA_034190875.2. Taxonomy (NCBI): domain Eukaryota; kingdom Metazoa; phylum Annelida; class Polychaeta; order Xenopneusta; family Urechidae; genus Urechis; species Urechis unicinctus. The sequence goes on from CM067344.1 coordinate 27,276,189, forward strand.
TTACTACAGCCATTATGTAGTACATAATAACATTAAGTGGATGAATGTAGTAATGTTATTGTAATATATTTCCTGTCAGATAATCGAGATCGCCAGCGAAGCAATAGGTCAGACCCGTGTTGATTTCGTCATCAGGAAAATGACATCACTCTTGAAAGACACAACCTGTCCATCTGAAATTCAGATGCCCTTCACTCAATTGATGATTCGAACCTATGCCCTGATCGATGGAAATCCTACTTGGAAAGATATAGCTTCAGAAATGTTTAGCTAGTAGCTGGCTTCAACAAGGATTGTCTTGCGTTGGTAACTAAAAAGATGGCCACTGCACTGACCCGTCCCCAGTATTCCCCGTCACCTGTTAAACGACGAAGACGGGGCTATTATCGTTAATCGATGACATGCGTTGAAAAGCGAATTGTTCTTTTGTTGACTGTATTAACTTATTCAACATGATTTATAATATTATCATATTTCGTGTGTACTTAAGAAGGTCCCATTGCCCTTAAAACATGGTGTTTGTTTATTTCGTTTAATCAATGGTTCTGCTATTGGAACGCATCTCTGTTGTTGTTTGTTGTTGCTTACATTAAAATAAGCATAATTTGAGTTCCATTAAATATGATCTGTAAACAGTTTTCCGATGCATCGTAATTGATTACTGGATAAATTACAAATAAAATGTTTTTCTGGCGTGAAGTTATTGTTTTCGTTTATATGCAACATGCCCTCCAATCCGCTTGTCAAACGTCGCCACATAATGCAAATAATCTCTCGTTCATGTTTTCAACAGGTTCATTGACACGCTTTTAACATAAAGCAAAAGAAACTCAAATTATGTTTATTTAATGGTGTCCAAAGTAGCAATCAGCAGGAAACAGCAATTGGTAACCACATAGAGTTAACAATAGAACGATTCGCTTCTCAACGCATGTCAACGGTTTAAGTCATTGTACACGTTCTTTTGCTTGCACATGTGAGGGAGTATGTAGTACCAACGGAGCCCTATAAATGGAGAAAATCATAGGAACAATTTTCCAATGAAGACTGAGAAACAAATAGGTGAACGATGGCTATGTACCAGTAAAATCAGTATATCGTACCTGTAAAGCTTCCTAAACATTAGAAATTTCAAGACGTGGGCATCAGTTCTTTTTAAAATGTTCATTTGGCTAAAAACTCTGCTAGAATTATATTTGTGATTGCATAGAACTATATTTAACCTAAACAAGCGATTGTTAGGGGTAAGTCGAAAAATGTATTTGCATTCATCTCAATCTAAAGCTCAAGAATCACACTTTAAATGAACGGAAAATTAGTCTAGTTTTATCATCATCTAATCAATTAGCCAACTGTTTTTTTTCCTTTACACTGGTCAAAACTGTTAGGAATAAGCCGAACGCCGTTTATACACTGACCATGTCAGATAATATGCGGTGTGATTTTACTAACTCTTCGTTGCTTTTTCTATGCCAACTACATCACTACAACATGAATTGCGTCTCGACAAGTAAAGTTAACTGTTAACAGAACAGATTACACCCTTGATGCACTAACCCCGTCAGTTGTTGTTGGGCTTCCTGAATCTTTAGGCATTTTTGCTGGCATTGAAAACAAAGTTGCATAAAAGCGGTCGATGCCATGAACCACCATGCACAGCTCCTCGTTGTCATCCATGCATTAACCATCAAGAGCCATAAAAAAGATGAACCCATATACTGTTACAGATAGCATAATTGAGTAGCCCACTTTGAATGACGCGGCCAAGGCCATCCGACATCCAAATCCTTCTGTGGCCGTCTAGCACCATATACTTTGACATCGGAAAATGTATCAGAAAATGTAATTCGAATTGAAATTATCAAAAAACAAACCAAACTCCGACCAGGGTTCTTAATCAGCATCACAATTTCCAAAGGTTATCTACCATTGCAAATGGCCAGTGAATTTCGAATATAGACAGGTCATACATAACCTATTGGCAAATGAATCTAAATCGGGGAAGTATTGGAAGCCATCTAAATGTTAAGACATCAGTTGGAATTATGAACCATTATTAACACGTATTATAGATCGCATGATTAAGTAGCCCACTTTGAATGACACTTGCTGTAATGCGCTTTAGCAACTGCACTGCCTCAGTGTTCTGTCCATTGGAGATGTTCATGGAGTGCAGAGTTTTGGTTCTCAATGACGTCATAGCCCACGTGTATTCTGGGGGTTAAAATGGGCGTTTATTGATCAGGCTAGCACTTAGTTTGGCTGAATATAAGATTGAATGTGCAGAATGCGAATGCATACATTTCTCACATGTAGCCAGTTATAAAGCACAGCATAATAAACACATAAATACTGTACATTGTATACCAGATCGGGTTTTTATTTCTTCAACATGACACTTGTCTTTGTGCAATGGAAGATGGCTGATCGCACCCAGAAAGGGGACAACATCATAGGCTTCCTTAGAGTGAGGTTTCGCAAATACATGCATAATCTGGTATCAGAATACAGATGTTCTTTATGTTGAATATGTGGACCATATCATCTATACCTGATTCAATGAATAAACATACATTCAATTCCCCGCAATTTGATATAATCACTCAGTAAGAGTAACTTTCGTTATTACTTAGCATTAAAGAGTTTGGGATCAATTAGGTAACAACGAGCTCAAGTTATGGTATTGCTTATAAAATCTTTAAGATCATCTTTTTGAATCCTAGATTCTCAAGCATGTAGCATCACTTCAATGAGTACAATAGTGGGAATACATTTCATAATTTCCTTCCGTTCACTCATTATTATAACTTACAACATAATAAGGCCTGTAGCTGACTATACTACCGCAGACGAGTTAGTTAAGACGGCTAAGTTCGCAGTCGACTAAAGCGTTTCACAAACGATTTCGGTAGTCGACTTACCAAAGTAGGCAATCCTTAACCAACTACGTCTTTGCCAGGGGATTTGTTATCGTCTGTAAGCGGCACTGTGAGTTGATGGTGAAATTGTTACCTTCGATGAGTAATATATTTCGGTAACCGTGAGAAGCCGTCTATGGTGTTCGTGAATCGTAATTTAGTCGAATAGTTGGCTAACCATAGTCGGCTAAGCATGATAGTCGACTAAGATATGCACGTGAATTAGGCCACATATTTATAAGCTCTTGTGGACTGCTTTATATTGAGAAAGATTATTTGGTGAAATCTTCCCACATCACCATATCATATCATATGACTTAAGTTTGCACACTCAATCTTAAAGATGGCGATCAAATGATAATATTTCACAGATATGAATAATTACACCAATTTTCTTAAAAAGAACCAAAACATAATCAGCCGTTTGTTGTTTATTACACACCAATTTTTATCGGGATATTTAAATTATTTACGCTTTTCGTAAGCATGAAAGCAGGATTTCCTGGCTAATAATCGGGTCGCTTGAAACGGCTGCTGTTTACAAGAAAGCGAGGCAGCTTTCAGTAATCTAGATCCAAGTTAAGGAATGATTTGCGGGATAATCGAAGTGGATGGGAGTTTCCCAGTGAATAAAATATTCATGCACGATTGGTCATGTTACAGATAAATTTCTTGAACAGCATTATTTAAAACAGCGGCGCCAAGATTCACATTTCGTTTAATTGATTATAAGAAAAGCAGGTACCAAGCCTACAAGTCTATGAATCCACACCAACGACAAGGATATTTTGGCGATAAACGCTCCATTTTATGAGTCAAATACAAAAATCACGTTATAGACAAATGAACTAGTCAGTTATCTCGCGTTCTTCGTCTTAATCGATTTTTCTCCGCCATTTGATTCAATTTTCTGTCTGATGAACACGTAATAACATATTTTTCTTTTTACATGTATGAGACCAACTGATCGCGATTATATATGTGTGAAGTGATAGCCATTAATTCTGTTTTGGCTGTTTCCCAGCCCTGAGCCGGTGGTCTCACTAGCTAAGGCACTCTCCCTTTGTGGCCTCACCTGAGTTCGCTAACAATTTGTTTTGGGGATACGCCTGAGTTTGCAGACTCAGCTAAGCTCGCCAACTCAAGTTAAGACGACTCAAGTTCAGATTCTTTATATGGTATTTCAGTGTTAAATCGGAAGATAACATGCCTCCCCTCTGCACCTGTTAACACATCCCCACACAGAGGTCCCTTGTTCATTGTCTGACAAACCGTACCTCTGTCAATTGTGCAATACATGATCACTCGCCCAGTTCCCACACTCGACGTTAGTAACGGGACAACCTCAATTATGTCCAGCTGTGGAACTCAATTAGGCAACTCTCTTTGGGGAGAATGGTAAACGGGCTTGGACTTGAGGGGTAGGCAAACTTGAATTCCCTCCTAGTCGCATCTGGGGGGTGGGAAACCACTGCTTCCCGTTTGGCACATCACTTCCGAGGACAGGTATAAAAGTCATGAATTTGGGTTCCTGCTTATCTTCCTCTCCAAGACGGCCGCCCAGCACGCAGTAGCAGCAGCAACAGCAACTACGAGCTTTCCCGCCCATGCATGCCCACCCTTTTCTGATCAACACACTTTTAACTTCTACAAATTAATGCTACCAATATCGCTGTCTCTCGTGCTATCAACCCTTTCCGGGGGATTTCTCATTACTATTTTCGAAATTATTAATATTATGTAATGTCATTAAGTATGAGTAAATATTAGTAAATGTTACGTAATTGATTGTGTTACGTTAAGATTAAAATTTTGCTATGATTCATACTGCTATGCATAATTATGTAATAAATCCCTTTGGTCGGTCAAAGTCTATCATGTTCTGGGGCCGTATCCTTTAAAGATATGGCCCCAGAACTGCTGCATCAGAACAGGGAGAAATAAGTGTCTTAACTTGACTTAGTGACATAGCTTTCATGTAGGTGTATGGATTGGTCATTTATTCCTCATTCAGTACATCAATGGGTCCATCAATGGGTCCATTTATCGATGAGTCCCTTTTCTCACTTCGGGTTGGTCTAGATATGGGTCGGATTATTAAGCACCTACTGATAAACTTACAAGCTGAAGAATTGCATTGAATACTTCTGTGTAATAAAACAGCATGCGAGCTGGGTGGTACAAACATAATCATGATAATGGTATAGTCCAAGCGCCCGTGAAAACAATGCCACATCCACAAACATTATGATCGCAGTTAATGTTTGTCATGACGTTACATTAGGGATTTCCCCTTTCTCGTTGTTGAGCTGCGCAAACGTCACTAGGACTTCCCCTTCGCCACTTCCGCGCAGCCAATTGTTGTAACCGGGACGGTGTACGGTCAATATCCTGGCTTCGCATCTATGTTTGTCAGTCAGTGAGGTGTTGCAGCTTGGCATATTTAAGGAATTGGAGAGCAGACAAAAGCAGCTCGTCGTTCTTGGTATCTCTATTTAATTCATTGTCGGTGCACATTTTGCTGTTTAAAATGGCGACGGATGAATTAGCCAACAAGCTTCAGCGACGAAATGTCATAATAGACAGCGCCGAACAGGGTGAAGGACCTCCCCCAGAAGCCCTACCATCAATGCAAGTTTTCAACCCGTACACGGAGTTCAAGGAATTCAGCAGGAAACAAATCCAAGATTATCAGAAAATGTTCAACAAGTAAGTGTAGCCTTGGCAAGAACTAACTGCGGATCAGTATAAGCGTGTGTTCACCGCAAGAGCTCGGTCTTTAAAGGTGACCGAATGAGGTTACTCGAATTGCTCGTGTGGTTGGGTGTGGGGTGGTGGTAGTCTGTGAATCAAGTCAGTGTTGTTAACTTGCATCGCCAGCTTTTTGCATGGATATTTGGTGTTTGTTTGATGCGTGGGGAGTAGGACATGGCGAAACTAGAACTAAACCTCTGCAGCCGTCATGTTGGTTCATCATTCATAAAACCTATCATATTGTTCCTGGCATATAAACAACAACATTTTATGACAATTTTTTTTTTATGGAAGAGAAAATATTATGCTTTCCGCCTTGACTCTTCAGTATGATAATTTACAAAAACGTCAACTCTCTGTATGTTAATATGCTACTCAATACTCATGTTCCGTGCATTATAACCTGGCCATTACCCTGCTATTATCAAGCTTCCAGTGATATCAAAATTGCATGTCTTTAACCCATGAATTGTTCGCATGAATATCGTGCTCGTGTTGCAGTGCACTAATCGCGTTACCCTGTACAGGATGCGGTTTGATCATTGGGCTTGAGGCCTAGCTATGTTACAGTCAGTGTGAGCAGGATGCAATGTTATATCCTGGTGTCTTACAGCCTTGTTCCGCGACCGCTACCATCCCCTCACCCCGCTCTCCTCACACAAGGCTGTTTGTCATTATTGTGTCTCTCTTTGTGGCTGACTCAGTCTCGTGTTTTCTAGCCTACCACGCCTGACTAACCTCCTCACACTCAATGCCGTCCAGGTGCCATTCATCTCTGACTTACAGACAGATTGCGTTATTGTCTACTGGTCGAATCAATAGCAATCCAAGTGTCACTGATATTTAACTGCTATAGAGCATTCATATGATATTCTTGGACTGATTTAGTGAATGCTCACTAGTCGCTCAGCTGCGCAAGCGTTCGCCATAATCGTCTGTTTATTCATCGGCTATCCGCACAGACATTGTACGCTTGGCGTGACTAAGTGTTGCATAGATCACTTGTACACACATCCTCGTCTGGGTCAATTGCCTCAAGCTTCCTCGTGAAGCACGTCCGACGTACATGTTTGACACCCGCCACCCTTTTAGCGCACGCTTATCAGTAGAAGCATTTCACAGACTGTCTACGGCAACTAAACAGATTTTAGCCAGATACAGAGAAACGGCGATCGTATACCTGGATGATTTCCTACTTATATCCCTAAGTCAACAACAAGCTACCCAAGCGTTTGTAATAACAATCAAGGTGTTAAGGCGCCTGCGCTTCTCCATAGCTTACCCCAAAATAGAGGGACCTTCCAAGGAGGTAGTTTTCCTGGGCATCACCATCAACACACGGACTCAAACCAAAGGAAAAAGTCGAAGACTTTATGTCGCTCCTGTATGACTTCTCGGGTCGAACAAGATCGTCCCTTAATCAACTACAAAAACTAGCCGGGAAGCTAGCGTGGGCAGCGCGTGTCATCCGCGGGGGTAGGATTTACCTTCAACGTAGGCTCGACACCATGCGCTCGTTAAAAAAAACCGCACCACAAAGCTAAGCTGGGGCCAGATTTCCATGCGGATATCAGCTGGTGGCTCCAATGTATGTCGCGCTTCAACAGCAAAAACTCCGCTATCACTGAACGTCACTCGCGGTTTATCACTACTGATGCGTCCAACCGGGATGCGGGCAGTATTTTAGAAAACATTGATTGGGCGTACGTTGATTAGGAATGCGATCGCTGGCGTCAGCATTAGATACTCCAGTTTTTCTTTCAAGTATCTCGCACATACACGAGCTGCAATCATACCTGAAATTGTCACTAACACCCCCGCTACTTATCACAACACAGACTGTGGGACGTCATGCAGTCTACATCTCCACTCGCCCCATTAGTACACTCAAAAAATACACCAACTTTCTACCCTTCCTAAACCACACATTGGTTGGTTGTTGGCATGCCTTCATGGTTTTATTGTGATCAATGTGATTATGATATTATTACATGTTCTTACCATTCATGTTGCACCCGTGACTCGGAATAAAGGCACTCTTGTTCTCCACTCGCTGTTTTCTCGAGCTTCCTCGTTCGAGGAAGTTGGGAAAACGGCGATTCGAGGGGGCCACGATAGTGTCTTCGTTGAGGGCGTTTACGACCAGGTACACGTTGGTTTATGTATCACTAATCTGGCCTGTGGTCAACCCCTGGCGCCTAAATGTCTATCGTGACACGCTGGTAAAGTTACTAAGTTTACTATCGTTATCACTGTCATAACTGCATATTGGGAGGCGCTGATTGGTAGGGCTGGGGACTTGTTATTGATCAACGGGGCGGAATTGGGAGTCTGTCTATTTGAAACGCTTCGAGTTTAGTTCGACTTCGGCCACGATAGCGAGCAGAAGCAATTTCTTGTTGCTCCCTTCCACCTCTCTCCGTTTTATTAGTCAGTGTGTCCTTTATTCTCGATACGGTATTTGTCATTGCTCTCAGCATGCCTTTATTGTGATTTGTGATTATGATTATTATTACATGTTCTCATTCCACATCTCTCAAGTCAAGTGGCCCTTCACCAACTGCCGCTGGACTTGAGAGCTGTTGAATGTCAATATTGTCAAGATTACTATCCGACTCAATTCCCACCCGACCCGTCTCCATGTGCTGGTTATCTCCCCCTCATCCCTTATCTATGTGCTGGTTCTCACCCCCCCCCCCCCCCCGGACCCGTCATCATGTGCTGGTTCTCACCCCCAACCCGTCATCGTGTGCTGGTTCTCACCCCCAACCCGTCATCATGTGCTGGTTCTCACCCCCAACCCGTCATCGTGTGCTGGTTCTCACCCCCAACCCGTCATGTGCTGGTTCTCACACACACGCACATACCCCAATCCGTCATCATGTGCTGGTTCTCACACCACCACCCCAACCCGTCATCATGTGCTGGTTCTCACACACACACACCCCCCCACCCGTCATCATGTGCTGGTTCTCACACACCCCCCCCCCCCCCCCAACCCGTCATCATGTGCTGGTTCTCACCCCCAATCCGTCATCATGTGCTGGTTCTCCCCCCCCCCACCAACCCGTCATCATGTGCTGGTTCTCACCCCCAACCCGTCATGTGCTGGTTCTCATGTGCTGGTGTACGTCACGCATCCTTGGGGCGCGTGGTAGAGCGACGCGAGCCTCGCATCAAAGAGCGCTTGATTGTTGATCGTCCTGTTCAAAAGAACAAAAACACCTGTCCAACTTATGGAAAACTGCTTGATCTGTTGTTTAATCATCTTTCGCGACAACGTTAGTCGGTATGCTTGTTTTGTTACCAAATGATCTCTTTCGGTCTTCAGTTGACCGGTGTAAACAAATGTGGCGCCTGCTACAGATCGACTTTAATTTCGTTGAGTAACTACCTTAGTTACTATGGTAGCCACAGGTTTTCAGTTGCTATGGCTACGTGACCTCCATGCGAGCACGGCTACTGTCTGGTTACTGTGGCTAATTGATCTCTAAAAGAGCGCGGCTACTTCGCCATTACTATGCTAAGAACCGTGTGTGTTGGGCTACTGTGTCGCATCTACGCCTGATCTGTTGTGCTCACATTGAACCGAAAGTCCCCGAATGAACTCCGGCTTTTATATATGGATGTATCATGGTAGCGATTACAGCTATAAACTTGTCGCGTTTGGGGCTTTCGTGCTAGTCCCATAATTTACTACCAGGAAGTTCAACGCAGACTGAATAATCGATATGATATTGCTTCAAGGGTTCAACGTCGCGTCCTCGAATTGTAAAGAAAACCATACATACACGCGAAGATCTGACACCATCGTTGACTGCCGCCCCCTCACTTCCTCCCCGCCCCACCCACCCACTACCCTGCCACTCAACCCGACGCCAAGCGACACAATTCGCATGTACTGTCATGGCCAGAGTGACCAGGATGTTTTCGGTGGAATTGTTGTGAATGGATTCTTCTTAGTCCAAAATCCATGTCGATTATGTTGACCAGCATCAACTCTCCCTGCTGTAGCGAGAGCGAGGCTTCGTCATGTGGTGACCCCGCCCCCAGGACCACACCCCTGTGCCGGAGATGTTAAGGTGTGTATGGACAGGTAGAAGATCCCCTGATAGACACACCTGCCCATCACACCTGCGTGGTAACATCAGACGTGACTCCTAATGTATATTCATTCCGCCATTAAAGTTCATTACCCTGAGACCTCTGAATTTTCATAACTGTAAAACAGAATGTTGATTATTCAGACTGGGGATTTTGGGCACATCGCCAGCTAACAGTTGATTGACATTGAATTTAGAGAACAATTTGAGTGCTTTCTCTGTCAGACAAAACTGATTGATTTCCATCACGACACTCCCGTGGATACTCAGAAATGTGCTGATATATCTTCCAGTTGAACCTCTGGTTGTACTAAGTTTTCACTGAATTATAGTGGTTCATATTGAATCAGTATTATCATCAATTGCATCAGGTTTGACTGCCCTATTTTGTCCTACAATCAATTGCAAACCTCCAATAATAACAGCAACTTGAAACATCAATATTTCAACATGTTCACCCATCAACGCTGACTTTGGTGTTGAAAATACCGTCAATTCTGATCATTTTGTTTCTACCCATGTACCATTTACAGATATGACACTAAGAAAGACAAGTACATTGACTTTGATGAGCTGACCCACATGATGGAGAAGCTGGGAGTGCCACAGACCTACCTGTCTCTTAAAGAGATGATCAGGGAAGTGGACGAAGATAAAGATGGCAAGATCAACTTCCGTGAGGTCAGTCACAGGAGTTTGAGATCTTACCATCTTGACGTGACCAGTGAAAGGTTTCCCTGATTCATGGATTGTAATTTAATTCAAGAGACACCTTACTGAATCAACTGCTATGATATTAAGCAGTGATGTACATTGTCATATTTCATAGGGGTTGCATTTCAAGGAGATGCCGTTCTATAACAGATGCCCTGTTATTGTAAAGGATATGCCGTTCACAACACACACACACACACACATTACACACACACACACACACACACACACACACACACACACACACACACACACACATATAGAGATATATATATATATATATATATATATATATATATATATATATATATATATATATATATATATATATATATATATATATATATATATATATATATATGTGTGTGTGTGTTTGGGTACCTCTTGAGCCCTATCAATTTATGAAAATCTTTCTTTCATTGTGTTTTTGGATCCAAAACCTTTTTGCAAACCATTTAATACTTATGTAGACTAGGCCCCCCTGAACATTCCTATAAGTCTATTCCATATTTAGACTGAATAAGATTTGTTCTATGTTAGCCAGTGACAGTGCCCATTTGCACCATCCCTTCATGTGATTGCACTAATCTGAATGTTCTGCACGTGTGTCTGTCACAGTTCCTCCTCATCTTCCGTAAAGCTGCCGCTGGGGAGCTGGTCCAGGACAGCGGCTTGTATCAGCTCTTCGCCAATGTAGAGGAAATTGACGTTGACAAGGAAGGGGTCAAAGGGGCTGCTAATTTCTTCTCGTCAAAGGTAAACCAAGCAGTTAACCCTGTATGATTTTGTACGTTTGTTGCCAGTAAACACGGTAATATGTTCATTTACTGTGGTATATAATGTGGTATATATGCTGGCTGATACAGATTGAGGAACAGACAAGATGTAAGAAGTTTGAGCAAGAGATTAGAAATGAACAAGAGGAGAAGAGGAAAGAGGAAGAAATGAAGAAGGAAAGGAGAGCACAGTTCAAAGAGAAGGCAAATGTGTTCAAAGCCAACTGAACCAAGTTTCTTGCTCTAACGGTCTCTTGCGAGTTGCCATTCCCTCTGTATTCTATCATTCATCAAGTAAAAGTAAGCGTGTCTTATACAGTAGCTAGATTGGGTGCGTAGAGTTAGTCACTACACAAAGATATATTGGTTCTCCATCTTCCAGAAAACAATACCTCACTCCATCCTGCTGTTTCAATGGATGAATATTACCTGTTAATGGTCACAGTATTCAATACAACCTGCATGATGTAATCAATCCAGGTGTGTCAGTTATCCTAAATGCATCCTCACACCTTCATTGATATCACACACACAAAGCAAACACTAATTACTGGTTTGTATAATTATTTGAAAAATTTAGATTGTATATATAATTCTTCTATGATATTTATCTATCTACTTGTTTGAGATTGGCTGGTGATACGAGCGATTAGGTTAGGTTGTGGCTTGTACTTCGTTCAGTAGTCCCTGGGGGTATTTACATCGGCAGCTCTGTCACAGAAAACCCCATTAAATATCTCCAAACTGTTGCATGTGGTTAAAAAGTATTTGATTGGTGCTGTCTTACAGAACTGTTGTTGTCTTTGGCTGGCCAATGAGCCCTATATGTTACTGTTAGAAACACTTGATGTGTTCTGTGGATCCATTGTTAATACACGTGGAATCAAATATGATTGATTGTGTAGATGAAATGTCCCATGTTCTGAGCAATCCCCTTTTCTATTCATTACTGTTATTGTAATTGTCATATATACCTTGGGGTAATTTGTACCTGCCGTTTGGCTTGTTTGTGAAGAAACCACATCTCTACAGCTGGTCAGCATTCTTTTCATGGCAGCTCCATCGATCACTTAGAATTCATCCAAAGATTTTCATCAATTGTTCTTGGACAGCTATATTAGCATCATACTTTAATGGCATCTAGAACTTACAATTCATTTTTCATTGGTGCCTTATTTTTCTGTTGAATTATTTTAAATATATTTTTTACTTGCGATAACGCTCTAAGCTTTTCTTACTATGGGCTCTAGAAACGAGCAAACATGACTATTGCCATGCTGACAGTATTGTTGAAGAATATGGACTTGGTGACTTATTTTGTAAGCATCTGCTCATTGGTAATCAAAATTAGTTAGTAATTCCATTTGTCTGCTGAGGAAATATTTTCAGCATGAGTGTGTTTTTGCTTAGCTGCAGTTAGGCATTTAGTCGCTAGGTATTGTGATGATCAAAATTGATCCTGAATTTAAGTAGTTTATAAGAAATGTGTTATATCAAAAATCTGTTACCAAATATTTTATGAATTTGCTCATCAACAGTACTTACAGAGATAGAGTTGTTGGTTTTTGTCAAATTACATAATGTTATCTTGTGAAATAAAAGATATTGCTTGTTGAATCTGGTGTGTTTGTTGAATCAACGAAGCTGTTCACGTTGCTGGGCAGTGGTGTCTGTATTTTGACTTTACCGATTGTCCAACAGTTACTGACTTGGTCGGAAGCCGTTCTAAAAAAACGGTGTTTCACCTCCTGTTCAACTTGGTTAGTCAAGGTGAATGTATAAATGACGGCTAAAAGGTCCTACGAAGTCAGAATCTGACTGCATTTGCATCCATACCGGGTAAAACATTGCCTCGTTTCGTGTGCCACAGAGATGCATACCATTCGCCTGCAAGTACCTCGGCGCTACGCTGCTCACCCCGGTGCATGCATATTATGCGTGCATTTTAATTACCCAACCCCATGCGACCGCAAATCTTCTAATGTCACGCATGCGCGTGTCTAAGCATAACCCTGTGTGACTGCAATAAGCAAAACAAGAATATCGTGATTCAACTTTGCTCGTCACGACTTTTGGTGCTTAACATCGGGGAAGCAAGGGCTTAATTGCAATTGAAAATAATAAATCTATGTATTTCATTGATACAGAGGTATTAATTATACATAATGGTAACTAGAATCTTCTTTGACTATGGACAAGCGCTATTCATCTACAAAATTCCGGTCATACAACCCAGATTCGTATAGGTTGATGGATGCAACAGCTGGCGTAAAATAGCTATGCTACTACCATGTGACCCATTGATTCGCTGTATAATTTCTCCATATTTACCTGTATAAACCAATAAGTAATCAACCCTCACACCCCCACTAAATATATATGCTGCCCTAGTAAACAGTGATAGAAATGGTGAATGCTTGACGTCAATATGTCAAGACGATGTATATCGGATAGTGACGTCACGACCGCGTAACTGCTATTTCACCATTCTTGGCGTTCAGCAGCAGGTTTAATGACGTCACACGGGCAATCGACTATTAATGCCCGAAGTGATCAATGCATCTTGCTAAAATAACCTAAAGAGGTAGAAATCTAGCAGTCTGTCTGCTAATTAAAAGAAAGGCTTTAGGGAAAATGTCGCCACGATGATCAACTAGGCGAGTTTTATGATGGTGTGAGGAAACAGACGTGGTCAGAGTTTGCGTCATGCGAATGCCCGCTCCCTTGTTTGTGCAATGGTGACTCATGTTCTCAATCAAGGTAACGGGGTTACTAAATGTGTCTTTAAGCACTAGTTAAACGACTAATGCACAATGTACACTATTCATATTCCATTGAAACAACAATACGCAGATAAATGGATGGTCCCATTTGGCGTTGCAGTCGTTATATATGTCTATCGTCACAGTGTTTAACTGTCAGCTGTCATCACGCTTATACATATTTACAAGTTCCTCGTGCAATCTCTCCATGCTAACAGACGGCGTGTATATGCGCAAGTCAACAGTTCCGCCTTTGGGGGGCGCGGTCACAAACCATCGCCGCTTTCGTTGTCTCTAAAGTCTTGACCAACGCCATTTACGAGTCATAATTCCCTCTGCACATGGTCGACGTGGCACGTCAGAGGTTTGTGCTCTACGCCACCCCCCCCCCCCACCCCTCCACCCCCACCACCACCTACCCCACCTCTACATAGACCGAAATCAATGATAATAACTATGACAGTACTAAAGTCATGGTGTGGTACCTTCATATTAACTAAAGAAAGCTAATTTCAAGAACATATCTACACGCGCGGCGAGATGACAGGAGCATGACCTGCATAAAACAAACGCACGGTGATGCTATGATTTTATATCGTTTCTCACGTCCGCTACTAGATACGCAAAGATAAAAAGATACATGAACATTATGAAAGAGGAAATTTGCGACATAAACGTGATTGGACGACAGTTAATGT
>CM067344.1:27295913-27630913 GCA_034190875.2 Urechis unicinctus
CTTAAATGCAACATGTGGTCGGATAGCTATACGCAGCCAGGCTAAACATTGACCATTTGATTGGCCTCCGTACCTTGGTCTAGACTGGTTTACCGTCTGTCTGTAGTTTACTCGTGTTGCTCTTATTGGGATGGAACCTCAACGCATTGCCAGCTTTTCTCATTCTGTACCGCCTGTTGAGTTTGTCGATGGCTGTCTCCGTTAAGTGATGACGGTACATGATTCAGGAAATCGGCTATGACCGTGCGATATTGTGATTAATGAGGAAATTGCGGACTGAAGGATACATACAATTTGGTTCATTAGCAGGGAGCATCTGGGAGGCTTTTGACTGGTTACAAACCATGCAGCTGTACCACATCTGTTATGTACCCAGTGTACTGATGCTGCGTGTCTATGTACTGGCTTTTATGTGTGTATGTGTATGTGTGTGTGTGTGTGTGTGTGTGTGTACTGAGTTCTGCGTCCTCACTGTGTAATGACGTATGCGCCCTCTCTGTGTACTGACTAATGCGTCCTCTCTGTGTACTGACGACTTATAAGCCCTCCCTCTGTACTGACTTATGAGCCCTCTCTGTGTACTGACGACTTATAAGGCCTCTCTCTGTACTGACTTATGAGCCCTCTCTGTGTACTGACTTATGCACCCTCTCTGTGTACTGACTTATGCGCCCTCTCTGTGTACTGACTTATGCGCCCTCTCTGTGTACTGACGACTTATAAGCCATCTCTCTGTACTGACTTATTAGCCCTCTCTGTGTTCTGACTTCTTCGTCCTCTCTGTGTACAGACTTCTGCTTCCTCTCTGTGTA
This sequence comes from Urechis unicinctus, assembly GCA_034190875.2. Taxonomy (NCBI): domain Eukaryota; kingdom Metazoa; phylum Annelida; class Polychaeta; order Xenopneusta; family Urechidae; genus Urechis; species Urechis unicinctus. The sequence goes on from CM067344.1 coordinate 27,296,726, forward strand.
CTGACGACTTATGCCCCCCCGTCAGTGTACTGACGTATGTGCCCTCTCTGTGAACTGACATATGTAGCGTTTGTGTATTGAATAATGCGTTCTCTATGAGCCGACAACTCCTCTATAAGCAGACGTCTGCTGTCGGTGCGGATGCTTCATCCTACCATCAATCTCGCATGTTGTGGTATAATGTAGAAAACTACTACATGAGCGCTTGACTATAGGATGACAGTGGTCTAGCCCTAGCGCATACGGACTGAACTGCATTCTCTGTGTTTTGAATTCAGTTGACTTATGCATTCTAGACTATTGCTTCAATGTTTACTGACTCTTGTATAATGGACTATTACGTTCTAGACCATTGCGTTCTAGACCATTGCGTTATAGTCAGTTATAATGCATAGGTAGAAAGTATATTCTCGCTTATCTTGCATTGAATGTCTATGCTGTATTTATAGATATAATTAGCAAATGTATTGATACCTCCCCTCGCAAATGCATTCTTACCTCCCTGCATTTATTTTGTTAATATTACTTTGAGACAAAACGTTTTTGAGACAAAACGTTTTTAAGACAAAACTCCAAAGCATTTTCAGGTTTTCATATTGTATTGAGGACTTGCACCATCTGTTTCACTCGCACTTACGACGCGTGGGATAGTTGTTTAGGGTTGCGATGTATATTTGAACACATAACTATTTGTGGTTGCTTAACCATCGGACATTTGAGTGTTTTGTGACATATCAAATGCCTTCAACAAGGAAGTTCGACTTAACTATGGTTGTGGAGGATGTCATGATATTATTTCAGCTCAACCGACTTCCCCCCCTTAATTATTTGACGACATGTATAGGCTGGGTCAACCCCCGCCCGCGTGGTATGGGTGTGACCCTGAAAACCAGTCATGGCCCACACCAGTCCCGTTAGTCGATGATTATAACAGGTACACACCCCATGATCCTAGTGGAGCATCATTGTTAAAACAAATGAGCAACTCTACCCCCGTATCCGTGTTATTTATCTGACTAGTCCCCACTCAAGCAACAACAAGCAGCGAGAAACAGAACAACAACGAATGGGAAATTAAAGTATAAGATCGGCACGTTACAGGGCAAATTGTTCCATTAGTGAAACAGTTGGTAATTTTAACAAATGTGATATAAGATGAACCATTCTGCCCTCAACGCACAATGCTAGGGACATAAAGTGAGGTCTTAACAATAATAAACTTATTGTGTTGTTTAGGCAGAAAAGTTTCTACAAATGTCTCAGAATAGTGGCCAATGAAAGCTTATTTGGCACGTACGTTTACTGTGTTACGTCACTATCAACAACGAGGAGATATCGCAACGGTGATGGATGAGGATGATTGTGATGCTTTGACAGCTCCCCCTAAGTGCCAGCGCCCACTTGGCACTAACCCGTTACCCAGACCGGGCTGTGAAACCCCGGGGGGGGTGGGGGCAGGGGCACTTGGCCTTATTCTGGATAGGGGTGTGCCGCGAGAGAGACCTCAAAAACCCGTACCCGTCGTACAAGGTCAAAATGGCCAAAAAGCATACCCCGTAAAAGCATACCCCGTCGTACAAGGTATTATGCGAATGTATACCCCGTCGTACACATTGAACCTGAAAAACATACCCCGTCGTACAAGTATGAGGCCCAAAAACCCGTCGTACAAGTCGAGAGGCCCAAAAAACATACCCCGTCGCGCGGCACATATATACTACCTCTATACACTTAAGTGTATAACGGAGTGGGTTTTTTTCGGCATCTCGGTTCGTACGATGGGTTTTGTTGGGCGTCGTACTTTTACGGCGGGGTATGTTTTTCAGCTGCAAACTGTACGACGGTTTTTTGGGGGGTGCTTTTTGTTGTACGATGGGGTATGTTTTTTTCTCTTTCCATCTGTACAGCGAGTTTAAAGAGTTAATATATATTTTGTTTCAGTATGTCGAGATTTTCTCCCGTAATTTCCCACCGACCGTTGACAATGCAAATGCAATGAAGGGTCCCTCTGTTACGCGCCGAGAATCACACGCTGCATGTGATCAGAAATCAGCTGATCAGATTTTGAAATTTGTCCGACACGTTTATCCTGCTATACGGCGGGTTTTACATTCGCATAATACCTTGTATGACGGGGTATGCTTTTTTTACCCTTTGCTCCTAGTACTACGGGAACGGGTTTTCGAGGTCCCGCAGCACACCCCTTCCCGGGATAAGGCCAAGTGCCACCCCCCCCCCGTCCCCCCTCAGTCACTGCCTCAGTATTTCAACAAGGCGACTCAGCCACTGCCTCCATATTTCATGCCTAACAGTGTTTCATGAGGGCGACCCAGTCACTGCCTCAGCGTGTCACGAGGGCGACCAAGTCACTGCCTAAGTGTTTCACGAGGGCGACTCAGTCACTGACTCAGTCTTTCAAGAGGGCAACTCAGTCACTGACTCAGTATTTCAAGAGGGTGACTCAGTCACTGATACACTGTGTTACATGGGGGTGACGCAGTAACTGACTTACAGTGTTTCATGAGGGGGACACAGTCATTGCCTCAGTGTCTCACGAGGGCGACCCACTCACTGCCGAAGTGTTTCACGAGGGCGACTCAGTCACTGACTCAGTGTTTCAAGAGGGTGACGCATTCACTGCCTCACAGTGTAACAATGGGGTTACGCAGTCATTGCCTCAGTGTTTCATGAGGGCGACCCAGTCACTGCCTCACAATGTCACATGAGGGCGACCCAGTTACTGACTCAGTGTTTCATGAGGGCGACACAGTTACTGACTCAGCGTTTCATGAGGGCGACCCAGTCACTGCCTCGCAGTGTCACATGAGGGCGACCCAGTCACTGCCTCACAGTGTCACATGAGGGCGACCCAGTTACTGACTCAGTTTAAACATGCAGGCAACCCAGTCTATGATATGGTGTTGCATACATGAGGATACAGCCATTGACACGTATAGTGTTACATGGGAGGGGCCTAAGTCTAGAATATCTGTAATCCCAGCTGATGGCATCATCACCCTGATTCGGTCATTTGGATTTCATCATGTCAAATATTCAATACTTGATATAGCATTTGCACAACCTTTAAAATTAAGAAATGATTGCAAAATTTATAAAGAATACCCAGTTTTTATTCTGTATCAGACATCACAACATGGGCTAGACAAAGAAACGTAGCATCAAGAAAACAGACAGCTTACTGGAGCAAGATTAGACCATAGAATAAAAAATGATAAAAACACTAAATAAATAAGCCAGCTCGTACATGTTCAACATGTTATGGACGTAATAATGAGTGCGCGATTCAACATCAACAGATGCAATATATCACAATTTCACATAGTATACTGAGACATTATAATAAACACAATATCTGAACTTGGTTTCTTGTTAGTTTGACAGAACATATACATCTGCACAAATAAGATAGTTGGTATTCTTTGTGCTTTGAGAAGTTTGATATGAGGTTTATATACAGTGCATTACATCACCTTTATTAAGCAAGGTATGTCCAGCTCATTATCACAATGGCTTCATATACAATTTATATTTGACACTTGGTTGGGATTAAACAACCTTCGTTGTTACACCTGAGTCAGCTGGAAAATGTATTAGGAAATGCTGAATAGACAGATGTGGTTATTAATAACAAAGAGTTACAAATACATAGGCATTAATCATGATCTATACATACAGACATACATACATTTAATCACCTTAACTAATCTCATAAAAACTTTTAAAACACATTATCTCTTAAATCCATGTCTGTAATGTGGATGATATCCCAATGTGTATTTGGTGCTAATTGTGACCTTCACTTTGACATTGGCCATTTAACATGGAGCTTTTACTAGTCTTCTGATTCTCGTGATTATTTACCACTTTCTTATGACATTGACTAGTTTTTCTAACTTTGAACCATACCCTAATGTTACTTCAAATCCTTCATGTAATCCAAGGTTTTTTTTTCTTATGATGCTTTTGGGTTTTTATTTTGATTGTTAAGAGTTTCAACATCACTGACCAAGTGGAACCCTTCAATTGGTTGATTGTAGGGATCAGCATACAGAAGCTGGAATAGGAAAATGACGCGGGAAAATACACCGTTTTACCATAAAAACCTTGGCACAATCATGAAGACAATATATATGCAATGATTCATATGGAAGTGGATATACATGGATAAAATGAATGAAGCTATGCTAGGCAGCTGGTAAAGACAAGACTCCTGTTGGAGAAATCAGTGAGATGCTATTGCTGGGGGTTCCAGGGGGTCCCTGTCTGTCTCCATCCCCTGTAAACACAGACAACCATCTGATATCTTGGCTTAAGGCAAAAGCTTGAGCGTTGAATGTTGTGGTTGAAGGTGCCTATAATAAGGTGTCAATAAATAGACATTACATTAAAGCTATAAATGGGCATTGTGATAGCTGTCTATAAATGGATATTGTGATTAAAGCTGCCAAAAAATGTGATATATAGTGTTGATTTATGGACAATTCATAAAATGGGCATTGTGAAAGAACATACCTACACATTGACCTTTCCATTAAACCTCTCTGTATATGGCCATTTCCATTAAAGCTATCTATAAATGGACTTTGTGATAAAAGGGGTCTATTAATGAACATTTTGACTCTAGCAATCTATATATGGGCGCTGTGGTAGATGCCTTTAAATGGACATTTCAATTCAAGCTATCTGTAAATGGACTTTGTAATAGAAGGTGTCTATTAATGAACATTTTGACTCTAGCAATCTATACATAGGCGCTGTGGTAGATGCCTTTAAATGGACATTTCAACTCAAGCTATCAGATCTGTAAATGGACTTTGTGATAGGTGTCTATTAATTGCTTCTAATGATTGGCATTATAATTAAACGTATCATTAATGAATCTCAGTTAAAGATGCATGTCATGATATAACAAAGAAACTCCAATATCCCCCTGCCCATCTGTGATTGGTTGCCATGGGTTCTGGTGATTACACCCACGTGACTTACCATTGTATTCTCAAGTTGCACCATTCTCCGTCGGGCTCCCTGCAAGTCACGGTCCCTTGTTGTCAGCTCAGACTTCAGGGTAGAAATCTCGTAGTTCTTGCGCTTCATCTTCTCAGCTTGGTTCTTCTTTTTGCTTCTTTCCTGTAACGCAAATCCACCCATCATCTTATCTAAAGGTTCCTCGATTTCATATCTGGATATAATCTGTGGAGTGCCAATGATTTAGTAGTATTACGTAATAAAAATCTTTGTTAAATTGTGCTAATTCATCACAATCTTTCCATCAACAAGCTGTCAAATAATAAAGGTTGTACATCGCATTCTTTACATGCAGGATTTATACCACCAAAAATAAATATTGATCAAAACCCTTTCAATATGGGCCATTGATATGTCAAGTATGAATGTGTTACCTTGCCAAGAATATCCTCTGGTGGGCATTTGTGACGCGGCCAAGGCTTGGCTGTCACATTTTCACTCTCAAGATGGAACGTCTGAAAATTCATACATACCAATATCCTGTTAAATAGCATTAATCAAGATGATTCACCATACAGGTAGAGCTGCATACCTAGGATTGTGGAATACCTGGATAAGGAATCTTTGGTGCTATCAGAGAGCAGGTGATATTGGACCAAGGACAGCACAAGAAATTCAGGTGGCAATTAGAGCATTACCTTTTTAGTTTTAACTGCCGAGTTGAGGCGTTTCTCCTGATCAAGACGATCACGTGTTCGGTTCAGGCTCTCTCGGAGGTACTGAGATTCTTCAGCTTTGAATCGCACATCATCCTACAAACAGTTACAATCAGTAAGAAGCTAGTCACAATTGGATGTATGTTATTTCTTTTGAAAGGTCTTCATGATGTCAGTACATGATATAACCGAATTCTTACCACCAAACTGTCCAACTGGGCGGATTTATGTTCAGCCAGTTTCTCAGCTTGTCTGGAGCACAGCAATATTATTGAATACACATTCGGTTCAAAATAACATATACAAAGATTTCCAACACTAAGACAACATTTAGTTCGTATAATGATCCTACACAAGCAACGTGACACAATTGCTCATTAGATAACAATCCAATCAAGCCAATAATCCAGTGACCCACCTGAGTTTGGCCAAGTCCCTCTCATAGCCCTGAAGCAGCTCATCTTTGCGAGTGATTCTCTCCTGTAGAACCTTGATGCGACTAGCCAGCAGCTGAACTGCCCGCTCTCGGTCGGACACAAGGTTGAAGCGCTCGTCTTTGGGGATGTGAGCCATGGAGCGGAGACCTGCCACCTCTTCCATCTCTAGTGCGCTGGCCATGTTCCGCAGCAACATCAGGTACTGTGAACCACACGGCACGTTCAATTATACATAACAACGGGCAAGTACACGTATCTGCAGCTCCAGGATATCAGTCTCAAAAACATGGGATCCAAGAAACCAAAGATGCTGCATAAAAACACGATCACATTGTGCTGAGTATGGCTACAGCTGTGATCTTTGCGCCAGCTTACCGTTCCCTCACTGGCCTCCAGAGCCTCGATCGTCTCGCGATGAGCACTACGCTCCATATCCACCTCCGCCTGAGCCTGAGTATCGATGCCACGTGCCTTACTGATCTGTTGTTGTAGAATCTGGTTCTGGCTGCTGGAGAGAACGGACGTAACATGGGCCGTGTCTTGGAGCGCCTGGCTGGCCCGCAGCTCAGCCAACTCTTTCTTGAGCATCATGACCTGCTGTAAGGCCTGGTCGTGGGTCGGCACTGAAACAACATCATCCTCTGTAAAGGTCAAAGGTCGAGTGTTCCGCTACAGGATCACATGAAGTCTGGATTATTTAGTCAAATGATGGCTGACTTCAGCTGCAAAGATATTTCAACGTCAATTCATGATAACATTTAGGTCAAAATTTGAGGTGAACACTAACACAGGAAGGATTATTTCAATCTGGACTAAGAGAACACCATTAGTAAATCTGGGTTATGAAAGGTGACCGTTAACATAATTAGTCATATGATGTCAGTGATGACAAGGTGCTTCATTTTCATAGTCACGCTTGACCTGATTAAGAGTGATATTGACTGTTGAAGTATTCAGCATGCTTCCTTGTCAATGTTATGATATTTAATGAATATTGTTTCTCATGCTAAATATAGCTTTGCCATACCCTTATTGCTATGAATATATATAGAGACATCATAATCAGCTGTAATACAACTTATATTGCGAGTACCATTTAGGCCAGACATGTGTCACTAGTGCACTAGGCCCATACAGTGATTCCTCTACATCATGGCCTGTGAATCATTACTATGTCAAGACAGGAGCAGTGATCCATTCTATCTGGCCATCAACTGACAGCAGTAGCACATTAAGAAAGCATCACATCTAGATGTTTGTACTAACCACAGCAGATACAAGGCACTATATTACTGTTCTTTCCCTCCTCACGTTTGGCTTTGGAGTACAGTACAGTTAACTGATAATATTGAATGAGGACTTTTGGATCAATGTCATAACAAGCAGACAGCATGTGGCATCATGAAACAGGAAAAACACATCCTCCTAAATCAGGAAAATTACATCCTCCTGAATCAGGAAATACACATCCTCCTAAATCAGGAAAAACACATCCTCCTGAATCAGGAAAAACACATCCTCCTGAATCAGGAAAATTACATCCTCCTGAATCAGGAAAAACACATCCTCCTGAATCAGGAAAAACACATCCTCCCATGTCAGGAAAAACACATCCCCCTGAATCAGGAAAAACACATCCTGTACCAGGAAAAATATCCTGAATCAGGAAAAACACAGCCTCCTGAATCAGGAAAAACATCCTGAATCTGGAAAAACACATCCTCCTGAATCAGGAAAATCACATCATGAATCAGGAAAAACACATCCTCCTGAATCAGGAATAACACCCCCTGAATCAGGAAAAACACCATTGATTTTCATTCAAAGCATCAGAGGAGTGGTGTTTTCAGCATCACATTTTACTGAAATTTCTACAAGAGAATAAAGGTGCATTTCATAAAAAATCTTCAAAATTCTGTTTTGAGGATAAAATCAACACCTGATTCCCTGTTAGATTTTTTTAATGATATTCTAAAAGCTATATTTATTGCCTCTGATTTCTTATTTTTGACAAACAAGAATTTTAACCCGTATATGGCGCACAGTTATACAGGTTAGCGTGGAGAAGCCTCGAGGGAAAGTGTGTAACATCAACATTGCCATAACATCACTTACATGGGGGCCTGTCTTGTTCCAGCAGTTTGATGCGAGCTCGTAGCTCGGTAAGTGCTTCTCGTTGTCGACAGATGGTTTGCTCGTGACGGTCACCTCTACACTGTGCTCCCATGGCAGTCAACTCCGATGTGATGCGACCCTGATTACACACAGATACATTGAAATCATGGAGAGAAACAAAGCCAAGTCATGATAGAGAAATGATAAGGTTTCATTTGTTATCCAACTCCACAAAAATTGAACAGGAACTGAATGTGTTAGGTTTTTTTTTTTGGGGGGGGGGGGTGGGGGTGATTGGTATTTAAACCAATCTGCATGTTGGGAGTTCAAATCAACTGCAGAGCCTCATTTATATTGACTTTCTCTGCCAATGAAATATATCTATCAGATATGGCCATTTATTAGCCAGCTGGCCTCACCTCATCCTCAATAAGACTCAAATGTTTCTTCGATTCCTCCTTCTCTTTCGTCAACATATTCTCCAGATCTTTAATCCTCAAATCACGATCATCGCTGATATGTTTGTATTTGCTGAGTGATGCACGTTGCTTTCTGAATCATACATTAACGCAGGCAACTGAGTGGAATGAAGCATATACTTAATCAAATAACTCAAGAGCAGGTAGTTAAAGCCATAAATATGGTGGCTCATAACATCTTTGCAAACCCTTTAAAACCTTAATTAATCTGAAGGAGTTTCTCAACTCACGCTATATCATTATTGAGCTCTGTGATTTCTGATGACTTGCTGTCGACGATCTGGGAGAGTTTGGCCATCTGTTGCCTCATATCACTGAGTTCCTTCTCCTGAGAGACAACTGTCCCTCTGTTCCTCTCCATCTCTTCCTTCTGAGACTCGCTCAACTCACCTGTGAACATTTTAGGTATTACCGTTCATAACCTACCCAGCAGGATAATCAGTGGACACCTAAATACTGTTCCCCAAAGGCCAACTCTCCTTTGAACATCTAAAACCTACTAAGGTCAATAAAGGGTTGATTGATGTAGGACATCAAATAGAAATGCTAGAGTGGAGCCATTGCAGCTCACCATTATCAAACCTTCATCCAACCACTTATCTAACATTCCCACAGTCAAATCACCAACCTGCCATGTCAGAGAGTCTGGCGGACGCCCCGGCCACGTCCCGTCTCAGTCCCGTGATGACATCCTGCTGCTCATGTACCTGCGTTTTGTATGCAGTCACCTCGCGCTGTAGCTGTACGATGGTCTGTTCCAGAGCGACTGCGTCGGCCACTGGTTTCTGGATGATGACTTTGGGTTTGGGAGGTGGTGAGGGGCGTGAAGCCTTACTCTTGAGCTCTACAAGAAAAATATTCAAATAGTCAGGGATGAGAGTTATGGAGATGAATGGGAACTGTCATTCGATATTTCTTAGTGTCATGCTCCTATATGTAACCCTTGAACAAAACAACAACTCAAAGCTACATTGAGCCAGTGTTTACCGTTGTTGTTCTTCTTAAGCTGTGTAACCTCTGCCTGATAATCCTTGGACTTCTTGATGACCTTGTTAAGTCGCTCCTCCATGGTGCAGATGGTGACAGAGTGCTGACGGATCTGTTCCTTGAGTCCTGCCACACACTCCTCAGCCTTCTTCCCATCGCCCTCCTTCTCCTGTGTCACCCGAGCCACCTCTTCATCACGAGATTTCTCCAGGCTGGAGATTCTCTCCATCAGCTCAGTCTGTACACAGGTCGAACCCCACAATGATTCACAGGCTTTTCATCATGTGATGTGATATATGATAACTCTGATAAGATGACAAGCTCTACCACAAAAACCATTTCTATTTTAATATATGGTCAGACAGTCTTTTTAAATATGGTCAGACAGTTTGACATGGTCTACCTCACGAGCCTTGAAGGCATCGACAGACTCTACTGCTTCTCTGGCCACTTCCTTGTGAGAGCTGATTTCTTCTTCTTTCTCCAGTGAAGACTGCCACATACAACATGGGACATTTAACTTCCATGGGAATACAAGCACAGTCAGTTGAAATAGCTCGTGTTGTCCATTGCTTTATCACAAGAGCCTCTGATAAAATGACTCACAACTTTCATTTGCTCTAGGCTGGCCTCCAACTCAGCAAATTTAGTCCTCTCAGCCTCGAGGGCATTTTCCAACTTCTCTGCCTCAGCACTTCTGATCTCCTCTATGGCCTTATTCAGTTTCTCGTTACCTTACAACGCATGTCAAAGTCACATAAATATCCCTATCCATGTCATATACAAATATATCCCACCACAAAAGTATATCACACTAACTCCAATAACCTTTTAAATCTAACATCTGGATATATAAACTTAATGACCAAACATATAGTGGAGATAATACCCTTATATAGAAATATATATCCAAGTTATGAAACCGGCCTCAAAACTAACCTTCGATTTCGATGGTGAGAGACTGGTCTTTGACACGTTCCTCCATCTCTGCTCTGAGTGCATCCAAGGCAGCCTGCATCTCTGCCTTGTGTTCTTCACTGACCTCAATCAACCTTGACCTCAAGGTAACACACTCTCCTTTTGTCTCCTCAAATACACCCTTCAGGTGAGTGATATGCTTCCAAGGCTCTGAGAAGTGCATATAATTACAGATACAAATCATAGCTATTTCTCACATTAATCTTCACCTTGATACTAAATAATACATCAAGCACAATTCCCATAGTCTTCCAAACATTGCATATTTTGTATATTACACAACAAGGCCTGATGAATACACTTATTAAGTCATTCTCCACTCGTCAAATAAAATACCACAGGATCAATTCTACTCACTTTGATCCACTATTGAATGCCAGAATCAACTCACCATCATCTGAGATTTTGATATTGATGCCACACTGCTCAAGAGCAGCCTCAATCTCAGCTTCCCATGTGCTGGTCACCTGCAGGAGAGCGATGATGATATCACGCATCCAACTGACAGACTCATCGAGGCTCACTGTCTGGACCATGTCGATTTCCTGGCGCAGACGGCTGCTCAGCAGACCACGATCACGTAAACGTTCCTATGTACACACAACATGCTGGTTTGAAGGTTATCTAGATACATGTTTGAAATAGATACTTACCTTATCAACATTTATTTACACACGATCATTGTCTGTGTGAGACAGATATATCAGATGTGTTCATGGTTAATAACTTAACATGCCTAGGTACACATAAATTAATATTTAAGATGTTATACATGTAATATGCACATTTCAAAAGCTGCTTTCTTGAAGGTGGGAATGCAACCGAGTATAAATCCTAATATTCTTTGATACTCCATCAACTGGCAAATGGAATCAAGGAAGTATAAGCAAAAAGCTGGCAAAGTATAACTGAACCTCTCAATGTTAAGTATCAGAGAATTTTTGAGCTTGGTGAAGTCAATGACAATGTTGTAGCATTATATGGCTTAAATCATGTGGTATATTCAAATGCAAGAGTTTTTTAAAATAAATAGTTTATTACTTAAAGTGTGCAGTTCAAAATTACAATAAGGTATGAAAAATAAAGGCATTTTAGCAGCAATATGATGAAATGTTAAGGCACACTGACTGTGATAACAGTCTTTTAGTCATATGGCTGACTCAGCACCATGCCCTAATGTGGTCCTAGATTCAACTTCCTTTTTAAGGAAAGCTGCACTGTTTTTAATTATGCAAAGGTAGATTCAATCTCAAGGCCACAAATATTTCATAGTGGTATCACATTGAGCATATAAATATTTGGCACAAAATGAAGGTCTGGTACATGCCAGTAACAGAAGACATATCCAGATATGTTAACGCTTCATAATGTAATGGTCAATATGACATGCACTGTGAAGGTACAGACATGTTGAAATAATATAAAAAATGTTATGAGATTATGTAACATTTTCCCTGAAGTCTGTTGATGATTAAATTAACGCAGTGCCATTAAAATCAAAGTGCACCCGTTCTACTTAACTCAGTCAGTGATTGCTCTAAAGAGCACCAGAAATGACAATAATCTCATGTCAACATGTAGACCAAGATCATGGTGGTGTAATGTAATGTCAAAAAAAACTAGACTAACTACCATTTGACCAGAGAAACAACAAATAATAGAATAAAATCAACAGAAGTTTAAAGTGACACCAAATCAAAGTAATAAATATCTACCATGTCTTAACAAAAAGCACAAACAAACCCTTTCATTTTGACCACCATGGAAATGAATAACCCTTCACTAGATCAGCAACAGAAAAATTTTTAAACAATGTAACAAAATTGGAGGAGTATTATTTAATGAGGGATCCCCAAGGAGTGGAAGTCTTGCCTCATTTCTTTTGCCCCTGAAGACACAACAAAAGAGACCCTGTTAAACCTACTGTGTTTCAGCCAAACAACAGCTTCCTTCTGAATTTAATATTTGATTATGGTCTCTTTTGTTGCTTGTCATATTATGAAAGAATTTCAGACCCCTTTCCCAGCCCCCCCCCCCCCCACCTCCCTCAAATATGACCCCCTGATGATGCTGATTATGTTAGTTGAAGCATGAAAGTTTAGGCTGTTACACAGGAGATCACCCAATGAAAACAACCAAAGTAACCAAAATAATACCCCCAAAAACATGCAAAACATAATAAAATAAAATAAGCAAAGCTGAGTGGAAGGTCTGCACTGGGCCAGCAAGAACAAAATGTGTGCTTGAGAAGTATATGTGTTTGTCAGTTTCATATGAGCAGTAATTTGTTGAGAGATTGGTGTATTTCCAGTACAATTTAGTACAACTTGTCAATAAGAATGTTTGATTAATTGTTAGCTTAACTAATGTCACATTGTTACAAATAGTCGGTTATATCTGTCTGCATAGATATCTTCAAAAGTAGGTAAATGTGGAGAAATATATATAAACCAGTGTTGTACTCACCACAGCTTCGTTTAAGGACTGTTTAAGCTTCTTAGAATTTTCTACTACATCTTTCTTGGTACTATTTGCAGAGGTCAGCATTTCTTTGGAATCCTGCAATAGATAAATATCTAGGAATGACAAACAGAACCACAGCTTTCGCCCATTGAGAAATTCAGCTATCCAGCTAGAGAGTACATTTGGAGGATGGGAAAATTACACTAAATTCAGTAGCTTATCGGTATAAGGGATTAAGATGGCATCACATGAACAAAATATATTCATTTTAGAAAACACACCTGAAGCTTCCTCATAAACTCGGTCCTCTCATCAATGATGGCCTTAAGACTCTCCAGAAGCTCGTCATCAGCCAGCTCTTTGTCAGGTGCTCGGATTCCAGGCGTTGAGAAGGTTGTTTGCAGTACCCTATTCCTGAACCTCTCCATCTGCACACACAGGTAAATTTATAGATAGGAGATGCTCAAGTGAACTGAGACACTCATTATTTTGGATTAGTGAGGTATTATGTAGCACTGAATCAACTTTAACAGAATTACAAACTGACATTGGCTGGGCTCTTTTTGTGCATGAAGAGTGATATTGACTAATGGCTTATACGCATCAGTGCAAGTTTTCCAACTAAACAGATATCATTTTGTTAATGATGTGACTACTTAGAATGCAAATTGGACTGCCAAATTGAAATACAAATCTACCACACTTAGACAACAAATAGATAACCATAACATGCTGATTAATGATAAAACCCACCCTCTTGGAGATTTGCTCCAGGTCAACTCGCACCTGGCGTTCAGCGCGCTCAAAGTCTGTAGACTTGGCTCTGGCTGCATCTAACTCTGTCTGCATACGCTTCTGACCCTAAACCAACCATGTTACAATTACTGGTAACAATACAGATACAGCATAAATGATTCCATGAGACCATAGTGACATGTTCACATGGCTATCTCATGCTAACGTGTGATCAGATATTTTACTGAAGTTGAATGTTTGCAAACACACACCGAAAAAGTCTATCACACAACCATTTAAAAATCACCTTGTTTGACTGAAATGTGTGAATGCATAATGCATACCATCGTCAAATACAATGTTCCACAAACTCCATTTGGTTAGATATTTGTATTCTAACACTTCAATTTTTTTCCATTTTTTTCCCAGATGGCATTAATGCCAAATCACAGTTGAGGACATTGATGCTCCTATTAAGTAATCACCTCTTTTTCTTCAGATGTTTGACGAGTGAACTTCTCGAGCTCTTCCTTCAGAGAAGCAATCACTTCAGACTGGTCCTGCATCTTGTTTTCCGAGGACTTGAATTTCTGAAACATATCGAACACAGTTGGTTAAAACCCTAATTTAAATAAAACAGTGGATGAATCGTGACTCATTTACACCAAAGTGTATTCAATAATAATAAGACTTAAGACGTCATTACATGTCTGAGGGCAGCCAGTTCATTTTCCTTGGCTTCCACTTCCTCCTCAGTCTTCTTACTCTCCTGGGTTTTGCGGAACTGGAATATAATCACATCATGAGTATGATTCAAATGAAGCAGATTCCAATGGAAATACATGAGGGAAATCAGTCAGTATTGACAATCTGAGCTAGGCCTACAGAGAGGGAGAGAGACAGTCAGAAGCCATGCATACAGCTGCATGCATACACACATACATTCATACAGAATATTATCATCTCAATAAGCTTGTTTCATGCTCTTGCCAACATTGCAAGCCTATCAAATATATATTCATTACTATATATCTTGGAAATTCATATATGCTCAGTTTATACATGTGCTGATTAAATATCAAATACATTAGACCAGCAGATTTAAAGCTGTCAGCATTCAACATGGATCACAGTTCTACAGAAACATTCTCTAGTAACTTGAAAAGGCTGACAATGATACAGACACAACACTTAACAGTTTGATCAGATAGCATTATCTTCACATATACTTAAACATAGACATGCATTTTCAAGCAAGTAAAACAAATAATGATCAAATTTGTTTCAGTTGTCTGTTGCATATGCAAATTAACGTGAGAGAAATTATGAGTCGATCCAAGTAAAGTGGCAAAGACATATCAACAGGTTGATGAACACATTGATCTTGTATTATTTCCTATTTCAAGTAAGCCCATTACTATCTAAATTAGCCACCCTTCACCTGTAATCTACCTAGACTTTTACACCTTCTTACCTCGTCAATCTATGGATAAAGGAGAAAAGAAAAGACAACATGAGCTGGTGAACTCTGAACAAATATAATTTGACAATTTTATATATATATGCATATAAGACTGCAGACAGAAAAACTGTAGCAGACAACACTGATGTCCACATCAATCATTGGTTAGAGTGGTTTTAACATTCCTAGTGACTACAAATGTTATACATGAATCACAGTTATTAAAATCTCTAAGTATATACCATAACAAACTAATATCTACCTTGGATTGAAGAGATGAAATTTGAATGTCTTTTTCACCAATCTCCGTTTTTATTGCTTCCAAGTCCCTCTTCAGACGACTTACGGTTGTGTCCTGGTAAATTAAAGCCAAACTGATGAGCTTTGGCATTCTACATTTATGAAACTTTGCAATGGTAATGGATAAGATTGATAAGGTTAACATGAGAACCCTTAGCATCCCACATCCAATTTGACACAAACCCATTGCAATCACTAGGTTGCCATATACCACTGATGAATAAAGCACACTCCCTTTATGATAAACATTGTCTTTTCATAGCAACAGACATGTCCACTGAGAGATGAACTCTACCTTGTCAGCCATGTCTTTCTGCATCTGCGAAACCAAACCAGCGGTAATATTCTTGTCCTTTCTCACCCTCTCCAGTTCTGTGCTCAGACTGTTGATTTCTAGAATGCGCTCATTTAACTCCTGCCTGTTAACATTGCCTGGACTTGTTCGCTCATATTCCCTCATTGTTGCTATCTGAAAAATGATAAATATTTCCCTTGTTTGTGATTATAAGTGGCAGGCACTTATCAGATAATTTATGAGTATTGACAATAAATAAAACTTTATGAAGATCTATGATACTTACTTGTTCTTTCAGACTCTGAATTTCAATTTTCCTCAAAGTGACTTCATTTTCAAGCTGCATGTATCTTTGAGCTTGATCAGACTGATCGGGGGCCGATCTCACAGAGTCATTGACACGCAGCTTCCGATGAAGCTCAGTGATTTCATCTCTCAACTGTCTAATTAGATCCTCCTTTTTCTGACAATCATTCTGGTAGGCATTCAGGCGTTTGACTTCTTCATTTAACCGAAGGATTGCTTGCTCCTAACAAAATACAGCAACACATAGATTGAGCAGTGCAATCTGCACAAAGGTAAATGATCCAGTCCAGTGATGGTTGTTTAATTTTCTGGTGCTACGATTTTCATGTCCAGTGGGACTGTGAGTTAACGCTACAATGTGATTCTTCAAAGTTACCTTCTCTTGTAGAAGCATGATCTCAGCAGATTGTGTGGGAGGAGTGGGTATTGTTCTAGCTGGGCTACCACCAGATAACCACCCTACACCCACTACACCTGTACATGTCAGCACCAAGGGTTTATCAACAACGTGTATTGTTTGAAAAACACTTGTGGAAACTACTCATAAACTTCATTGTTCACCAGACAAAAATAAACTGCCAGCATCATCTTCAAATAGAAAAAGGTGACCGTTTTTGTCAGCTATATATTAAATTGGTCACCTGCCACATAGGTCTTCCACAAGTCATTTTAACCCAAAATAAGATTAACCTGATATATTATATTATGTATCAATGGGTAGCTCTCAGTTATCTTGTGAAAACTCACTCCTTGTGTCTTGGTACTGTGCTGGCTTGCGAGAGACAGCACCTGCACTCAGCGGCCGTCCCCTGATAGTAGTGGGTGGGCGGGGAATCACAGCAGAGGCAGGTAGTTGGTTCTGGTTTGGTGGATATTGGGAATATACTGTGTTGGCAGCATGTTTTAGCTGAGGGAGTCCTGGGTCTGTAGTGATGATCTGTACCGGGGGTTGGTCAGAGATGACAGTGAGAGGTTGTGTCCATGCTGCCCTCTGGTGGACTGGTGGGTACAGCGTCTGTCAATACAAAGCCCATCGTTGAGAGATTTGCATAAACAGCCATGCTAGAAAACCAGCCACCAGCTCTAATTTATTGTTATCATGTTCAAACTTAGTATGGCAGTCATAGACGTGTTTCTAATGAGGAAGATTGTTAGGGGAATTTCTTGTTGGATGGATGATATACAGTATTCCTGCTTCGCCCGGTACCTTAAGATTGGAGCAGCATCGAATGAGAGTTATTATGAAGGGAAAAAAAAATAATAATTCAAGATTCTAAGATAAATTTTACTTGAAATATGTGAATTGCTCATTCTGAAATATATGATTGAATCCTAAAATTTATTTGTTTGCTAGATAATAAAGTTATGGTGATTTAAGAAAAAAATATTGAATGAATATCATATAACGTGTTTGGATATGACAACTATTTAACAGCCATCATTACTTAACTACCATGCATATTCATAAATGTTTTTTCCTATTTCTCAGAACTTCTAATGAAGCCAATCATTCTGCAGAATAATTCAGTAATCCTACTGTAACATTACAAAAGAATGACAGTGGCTCAAATGCCCAAACATGTCTCTGCAAGCTGTAAGGCTTGAAAATATGGTAATGCTGGCCAAAGCAGGATCTATTCTCCACTCCAACTGCCAGCTATTATGCAGTGTTACACCAGCCCAAGATTAAGTGATTGAGGTTTACTGAAGATAACTCAACTTGTCACGGGGATATCAGCAGCTCAAACATATTAAGCAGGATTTGGACAAGAGCCGTCCTCATAAGCCATATTTCATGACTGAAAGTCACTTTAGGCAGTCATACACTCATCACTAATATAAGAGATGCAGAGATATCAAGCTAGACATAATGTGACTAGTACCAACAGCATACAGTGACACAAAGTGAAATAGTGATAGAACTATATACAAGTAAAACAAGTACACCATAAAATGCACAGATTGTAAACCACAATGATGTAGAAGCAGAGATAATCACAGAATGTACAAAAAATTCTGTGTGGCCATGTTTGTACAAGCTGAGTTTACCAACCTGTGTTGAAGACATGTCAAACATGGGAAGCTGATTGAAAAGAAAGATAGAATGAAGGTGCATATATGTTAGGAGCTTTTGTTTGATGAACAACTGTAAATGGACAGGGAAGACATTGGCTAAGAAACATGCATGCTGAGATTCTATACCTGTTGCTGACTATCAACTTCCAATTCATAAGGAGTGCCAGAAAAACCAAATCTGATGACATCCCCAGGTGCAAGTCTCACAGCAGCATTTTGTACACGGCAGTCATTGATATAGGTTCCTTGGGCAGTATTCAAATCTTGAAGTACGAAACACATCTCTTGCTCACTGAATTCGATGATAGCATGTTGGTAATCAACCCCAGGTGACTGAAAGGGAAATTATCAATTATACAGACAAGAAATATCATAATATTTAAGTAGGAGCATTACCTGAAAATTAATTTGTGAGGAAAGTAGTAGTGTTCTTACCTGTACGGCAAGATCACAACCTTCACGCCCCACTGTTGTCACCTTGGGGGCGAGTTGAAAAATTCCATCTATATTTTTCAAATATCCCTTCATTTTAAGGTTGGGCACTGATGGTCACTTAGTTAGAATTCAAACAATGAAAACCTGCAACATCAATAGTGAAGCAAACAACATGACAAGAAACCAAAGCATAACAACAGGTTAGGGATGGAATACAACCAACACCATCCTGAGGAGATTTCCTGGGAATAATGACTGAATAATATTAGGGAAATACTACAGATCTCAAGAACAAAAGTTCAGAGCTTTAACACAGAATTTAATCTTTATGGCTGCCATGTAATTAAGGTCAAGAAATATAAACAGGTTCTGTCACCATGCAAATGTAGCCGTGCACGACGTTTATTACCGACGAAGATCCAATTTATTTATAAATATAAACTGTGCAATATTGGTAAAGGCAAATTAATTTGAGAATTCATGGCCCAAAACATCTGAAATGACAGATTTTGGAGATGAAACTCCTCGGTGAGCTACGGCACTAAGATGACTGCTCTCCCGTGTGCTGGTGTAGCGGGTCGTGAAAATTGTATCGTAGTGGCAGGTGCTCGACGCGCGTTTGATTTATAAATCATAAGCACCAAAGAAAATAGTTACCAGTGATATTAAACCTTTCTTGTGAATGCGGTGTTTATGCTTCGATATCCATTTCAAAAGCTGTTTCAATATCCCTTAATCGTTTAGCTATGGGTTGTCGAAAGGTATTTCCTCGCTACAGTAGCAGGTTGGCAACATGGCAACCAAACAACAATACTCTCTAACCTGGATACATCAAATACTGGAAACTATGATATTTTCGAAACATTTCTGTCAACAAGGAAATATCAGACTTATTTCGTGCTATTAATTATACACAAAAGCCATAAATATATTAAATAAACCATATTTAAGTAAAAATATATCTGCCAGGAAAAATAATACCTAAGTGGGGTTTGAGATTACAAGCAAATGTCAAGTGCTGTAGTAATTCGACGTGCATTTACTTTTAGCTTGTTTTCTTTCCAAAGATATTTAAATAATCGCATTAGAATGCCATCAGCTTTGGTTTTGCTCGCTGAAGGAGCAGAGGAAATGGAGATGGTCATTTCGGCAGATGTCTTGACCCGTGGCGGGGTAAAAATTACAAAAATTAACTAAAAAGTTTGGGCGATATTACAAGCGGCCATGGGAGCTA
This sequence comes from Urechis unicinctus, assembly GCA_034190875.2. Lineage (NCBI taxonomy): Eukaryota > Metazoa > Annelida > Polychaeta > Xenopneusta > Urechidae > Urechis > Urechis unicinctus. Next base: position 27,316,730 of record CM067344.1, read on the forward strand.
GAGTAGTAGAGGGAACCTAAACCCTGCGGCGTCGTTTTCCGCATGAATGGTTAATGTGTTTTTAATGTCACGGCGGATTTAGTATCTAGAAAACAACATGTATCAACAGCCTGTTAAAAAATATATGGCAACGGACCAAAAGCTGTATTCAATTCATGCGGTTAATTGTTTAATAAATGTCGACGTGCTAATCGATGATGCCACCATGGCCGCAATCGCAATGGTAGTCTGTGTCAGCTGAATACCTCACTTGTGATTATAGATGTTCGTTACCATCAAAACATGCGAATAAACGAAATAACTGGGCAGGTTTTATAGATTTAATGTATCTGATTTGAATTGTGGATTTGAGCATTGTGTTGGGGTCATACATCCTAGAACGTCTACTCAGTCGGGCTGGAAGGTACCTGAGTTTCCGGTCGCAATTCACATAATGTAGACAAGTAGTCCAGTACCCAGGTCAAAGTTCGTACTGATATATTAAGATGTATTAATGTCTCAGTAAGTTGGGCTATATTTGAGACACGTCTAGATATCTGTGGATGGAGCTGTTTACCTGAAGGGTTTACTTAATAAACTTCTTATTGAATGGTCAAATTTACGGGAGCCGTGTTGCAATAGATCTTATCCATGTCAAACATTTACTAGCTAGTTTCTGCAAAGCAATGTCGTCCTAGTGACAGCAACATTGTTTTTAGGCCGTGAAACGTTTCATCTCTTTACCACACAACAACACAAATTGGCTGATGTGATTAAATTTATTTCTTTGCTGATTTGTTGAATCACCTCCATCTGATGACTTTATTAACTCCTTGAAATAAATATCTCCAAATGTCTCATTAGTTCAAAGAACAGGGGTTTCCTGTGTACAGAAAATAGATCCTTACTTCGGCTATCGGTTGTCAGAAATTACCCATCCTGCTTGTCGGTCAAATTTGTGCACAATGATGCCCACTACTTTAATGAGTCAAGATTTGACGTAATCTACATTTTGTAACCAAAGTGGAAGTTTACACATCTATAGCAAGGTAATTACAGAGCCAGTAATGATTTACAGCTAACATTTGTGAGGTTAATAGTTTTAGCGAGGCACCATTATTGATGGAACTACACAACTAAATAAAATAAAATTCCATAGTACATCATGAATATTTCCATTGAAATAATTATGTTGAAAATTTATGAACATGATTTTCGATCTAGTAAACTTAGTGGTACAAATTAAAAGATGGCATTATTTATGTCTGTGTTAATCATAGTTATGTATTGACCAAATGATCCCCAGGTGCTCAATATGGGGCTGAACAGCCTCTTTAAAGGCTGATATGTCAGCTATTAAGAGAAACTGTTGTTGCACCTATGTCTTTGATCAAAGTGCTTTCAGGGCTTTTCGTCCCAAAGTGATTAGTATCTTGCAATTTATGGCTGGAGATTACTGGTAGAATTAAGTAATGTTATTTAAATATTTCAAATACCATTGTTTTCCCTTGCAAGGTATGTACATTCCCTCTTATAGTATTTTGTTAGATTGATCTCAATTCAATATCTTCCAGATAACAATATAATCTTTGCAATATCTTAAATAAGTCAAACACTCTCTTTACCCTGTTGTCTTCAATATAAGAGGTAACGATTAGCATATATTTTGTCCAGGCAATTCATGATCTTGTACCCAACCTTAAGCTACAGTATTTATCATTTATCTGGTGAACTTGTATATATGTATGATTTAAAATTATAGTAGAAAATTTGTCCAATAATATGCAGTGATCCCCCTCATATCTGTCCACCCCTTCTGGCTGCCGGAAGTGGGTGGATATGCCAGAACCCAGATAGGATGTGGGCAGTCTGTGATTTACCAATGTTGTGGCTGTTTACTCATCCATTTTGCTACACAGTTGATAGTCCATTTGGATTTCAATGAAACCAAACAAGTCACTATGCTCTGATGTATTGTCTGAGCAGAGATATCAAATCAATTTTGTTCTTTTTTATGGAAAAAAAAAATCTAAGGTTTTCCTTCTTCGCGAGTTGCACCAGTCTGTGATCAAGTATTCGGGGCAAGCTTAATTGAAGTAAGACTACAATCTCCATGATTACAAGAACCAGTAAGCAGTAGATGTAGGTAAGAAGCTCGGCACACTTTTGTGGATTTCATATCATAACTGGTACGTCTTTGTCCAATTTTAACAAACAGACAGGAGACCTTCAGGGTGCAGCAGCTTCTTGTTAAAACCATGGAGTAATGACTCGTTACTCCACTTTAAAACACCTGTGGCGAATAAATGGGGTCAGGGAGTGATGTCATGAGCGTGATGCAAGGGGATGGGGTTCATTCGCAAGCTTGTTTTGTCTACCAGCTCTGCTCGCACGCTCACAAAAATTGAAATTCACGGCAGGAAAGTTGCAAATGAAGGAAACAGTTTCAAGTTGACAAGCGGTCTTATCACTGTTGCGCTATTTTTTATGGTGTGTTAATCAAGCTGCTAGCGAACAACTGCTTAAGCAGGATATGAAGTGGCCAGATGGGAGGGTTTCCACATCGACTAAGTTACTGTTGGACGTATACTCGGGGTGGTCATTGGGTAGAGGTACTTTTAAGCTGCATGTCATTCTGGACCAGCATAAGTGACCAGATACATGGGATGGCCAGTCGAGATCGGTGCAGACAGGAGGCGAACTGGTCCATACTACTAAGATTTAATCACATCAGACTTTGACCCTCACATGATGACATATTTGATTAGGGAATGTACCAGATGTTTCCCCATATTTATCTAATTATAAAGAACACTCTAGACTGTTAAGTCAGCTTACATTGTTACATTTTTTTATCTCCCAACTAGTTTTGGAAAATTTAGCTTAAACTGATGTGATGTTGTTGGCCAAGACTGCACCCACTAAGAGGAGCAATCTTTTAATCATAACAATACCTCACTGGTACTGGTATAGCACAAATGAGTGTATAACATCATATGCATTAGTCAAACCCAGTGGGATAACTGGTAAGGAAGACCTTTGGATAGTTGACAAAGGTGTGTATGGTGTTGGATGTCGTAAATGGCAGGGGAGTATTCATGTTTCTATCCACCATATTTGGCAGAATGGTTGTGCATAAAGAATCAAACTATCCTTCTGCCCTACTGTGTTCATCATTGCTTTACCCATTTCAAAACGGGTCAATGATTAACATATTCTCAGCCCATGCCTGTTTCTTAATCCTATAGCCCCAACCAGTAGCCATATCAACATGATGCATATACAGGAATAGCATGGTTGTCAATTTATGAAAACTAAGGAATCGCATGAATGATGTGGGGCTGCTAGCTTGCTTTATTACAAAACGTGCCATCAAAGGTAACGGAGAAAGGAGGTTGGAACAATGGTATATCAGTATATCATAAACACTGCTCAACAGCAGAGCTAAAGACTAAATAGTATTACACATCTCAAAGTTTGCATTATGTGTGTTTAGGTAGATGTTACCATTGCAGGATTAGCTGGGGTGCATCCAGTTGAGTGCAGCAGACAAGTTGTGATTGTTCCTAAGGTCGACCTCGCTGAAGTAGCAGAGAATCAGTATGATGCTGTTGTATGTCCAGGTGGAGTAAAGGGAGCTGAATCAATTGCAAAGGTGACATAGCTTTACTATTGTTATTGCATAATAGTTTGGCTGCTGACTCCAGTCATATTTGTTTATGCTTCCTTATTAACACCTTGCCTTCTCTGGCTCTTATTTGAAGTCAGTTGTCAAGCTAGGATGTTCCTCTATAACAAGTTTTGTTCATTAATTTTTTATGGTGGCAGAACTACCATGCCTTACTAAAACAAGTTTATAATTCATTGCAAAGTCTACATTTAAACATGAATAGGCCCTCTTTTCCTTGAAATTTTGTACCAAATTTTTTAATCCATAAATTAATAAAGAAAATTATTTCGCCATCAAGATCACATACTGCTAGTACATTGAGAGTTGATAAAAAGATTTTGTGTCTGTCCAAATCATACTTCTTGATTAAGTTACTAGGCAGCTCTTGGCACATAAAGAAACCTAACAACTATCATAGCTATGCCACTTAGCCAGAACCTCCACTTCCACATCCTGTTGTCATTTTGTTGTATTATTTCCTTTGCCTAAAGTTATGAAGGCTGATAGCAGTCGAGTTGTGTGATTTAGTATAAAAATTATATGATGACAGTTGAAAAATTGGAAAAACAATGATGTCAAGCTGTATTTACAGCTCAAGATGGGGTAATTTATTTGCAATGGAGGAGTTGCTATGCTAACTGCACTCGGTATCCATGATAACATTCACATTCCACCTGTCTCATGCACCTGGTACTGGTATCAATCAGAATCATTTCATGCATTCATGTTCTGATTTCCAAACAACAACAGTAAAGGTCGCACCTTGCTTTTTTTAAAAGAAACCTTGTCCAACAATTTTGCAAGTTGATTTTGTAATAAAACAAGAATGGGTCAAATTATGACTGCATTGAATATTTCAATGCTGTTGATACTGCTTTTGTGTTTGCTCTTAGTGGCCTTCACATTTTGTCAATCTTTTGCTTACAGTCATCCCTTGCAGGAAAAATCCTCCATGATCAATATAAACGTGGGGCTATGGTAGCCTGTATTTGTGCAGGTAGGTGATCAAAGAAACTGTTTGTTTTTTTACTGTCAAATGTGAATTGCAGCCATGGACTCCATGGAATGTGACACTGTTTTAACACATTTTTATAGTCTTCCTCAACACAAACTTCAACTTCAAGTTATACATATGATATGACAATTATTTTCACCTATGAATCGCTGTCTTGATTTATTACTTTTGTGTTACAGCTCCCATTGCGCTTGCCAGCCATGGTATTGCTAGTGGTAAAACTATCACATCACATCCATCAGTGAAGCAGCTTCTTGTTGATGCAGGTATGTTTCAAGGGTTTTATCACCATGTAAATGTCAAAAAATAAGTCATTGTTCAATAGAAAGAACAGGCATCATTTTGCTAAATATTTGCCTTACCACATCTTGCTAAATGTTAAAAATATTCAAAGATTTTAAAATGCTTTACACACTTAATAAATGAATAATATGAATGATTATATAAGAGATATACTAATGCTTGCTGCAGGATATAATTACAGTGAGGACAGGGTAGTAGTAGATGGCAATTTGGTGACAAGCAGAGGACCGGGAACTTCTTTTGAATTTGCATTGAAAATGGTGGAGCTGCTCCAAGGAAAGGAGAAGAGAGATGCTATTGTTCCTCCCATGATCCTAAAAGAGTGAAAACATTGCCATTCAATTGCATTATACCCTGCTTAGTTGTTTTTTTATCTGTGCCAATAAAGATAATTATGGCACATTATGTGCAAAGGAAAGTTAAAGGGGATTTCTTCTTACCTTCTTATAAGAGTAAGAATTGAAGTGATTTAATAAACATTTGTTTCCTGATAGTTTCTGCTCACATGTTACTACCTAAGGTGCTTCATTGATTTAAAAATAGTATTTGCAAATATATCTTGAAGGTTTGTTTATGAATTGAAAAGAGATAAACTAGAATGATGCTGATCCATTGTATTGTAATACTTGTGCATTTGAAGAATAACCTCTTGTATATGCTGTTGGTAGGCCAATAAATTGAATATTGGAATTGGATTGCTTGTGATTATTTTAATAATCTGAGGATGTGTAGTGGGTTATTCAGCACTGATGTTGACCAAGTTTTGTATGTGCATATCACGACATTTCATTGTTTTGTAATGGTATTTTTATAGTTAAACTATTACCAAGGTGACATTCCCTTGAGTCTTGCTTTTAGATAAGGTAAGTGTAAGATTTAACAGCACATAATATGGCTGTACTCAGAAATTTAATGTATAAATTCATGTGCAGACTGGAAGATAGTGAAAACCATATTGTACAAAACCTAGTAAATCCTACCAGAAGCTGCACTAGATTTTCTTCTGACTTCATACACTGTATGTTTAACATGTTAATCTGTTTTATTTATGTGTTATATGTTCTCTTTGTATATATGTTTAGTATGTTGTCTATGGACCTCTTATACAACCATTTAAGATGTGTCTGAAATAAAGCCTATCTATCTATTGGAATTCGCATTCGCTCTTGTCAATGGATTTTTTAACTATCAGGTTAACAGACAAGCACCATGGGCTTGGTTATATTCACAGGTATACATATCATGGCTGGTATTTAGACATAGACATCAACCAGTTTATACCAACTGTGGAAAGTCTGTGGTGAGATGGTTACACCATGCCAATGGATTAATCAGGGACGCTAATTTCTCTGAGCCCTACAGGACGTCTGCAATAAAATGATACGTCCATGACTCACCAATATTTGTAACAGATAAAAGTGAAACCGACTTATAAATGGCAAGTGTAAGATATCAAAGATATAGTGGGAACAAACTTATTGGTCATCCCGCGCACAAGGACGAAACGTTCAGGGGCCGATACTTCGGGAGTCTGAGTCAACCGACCAATAAAAATTAACCTATTCGTCAAAACACATTTGTGTGCTAAGCCCAAGTGCAGATGCGCGTCGGTTAGAAGGTGAAGCCGCATTTTCGATCTGTTCTTTTATTATAAACCAAGGTATTGTTGAGGACATCACTGTTGTTAAAAATATAAATTTAGATTCCCCTCCCTGTAACCCTGTACAAGACCTTGTTGTCGCCCTGCGCGAACGTTTCATTTTATATAATCAGCTTATTGGGGAACCTAACGTCCGCCGGAAATAACCATGTAGTGCTATCTGTTAGATAGATACTGATGACATTGCGTACAAAGATAGGTCTAGCCGATATGAAGAAATTAACACCAGGTCTGGGGTATTTTCCTATTCACACTAGGCACCAGATTAACACACTAGTGTGTGCGTCCCGTTAAACCCTATACTTACCTTACCTTACCTATTCACACGAGGTGGGGGGGGGGGCACTTGGCCTTGTTCTGGGTACGGGTTTGCGGCGGGAACTCGAAAACACGTACCCATTGTACAAGGTGATAATGGTAAAAGGCATACCTGCGTACATGGTATTATGCAAATGTATAACCCGTTGTACAAGCTGAAAAAGGCAAAAAAGCATACCCGTCGTACAAGGTATTATGCAAATGTACGTAAGCAAGATAAAAGAGACGAATCTTGAAATCTGGTCAGCTGATTTCTGTTTCCATTCAGTAACAACTTTGCATGCTTGTATGGTCGCGCGTGTGGTTCTCGCTATGTCACACAGATACCATTCATTGCATTCGCATCATCAACCATTGGTGGGAAATCCCGGGAGGAAATCTCAAAATTCTGAAACAAAATATATATTAAAGCTGTTGTACAGATGGGAAGAGAAAGTATGCCCTGTCTTACCACATGAAGCCCCCCCAAAAAACATTGTACAGAATGCAGCTAAAAAAACAAACTCTGTCGTACAAGTACTAGAGGCTAAAAAATCATACCCCGTCACTCAGCACACGTATACTTCCTCTATACGTTTAAGTGCCCCCCCATCTGGGGAATGTGGGCATAGTCAATCATGGCATATGGACCCTCAACACATCCATTGTGGGGTCAGCCTTGGTTGGATGGTCCTGCTGGCGACTAAGTTTCAAGTTTTTCAACTGTCATTGCCGTAATGGCTTCTATTGGTGAAAAGAAAAACAATCTTTCATAAGATGCTGCTTTCTTTCTCATTACTAATAGAGAAACAGTCATGTCAGTTTGATAGAAATTCTTAAAAGGCACTGGACTGGCATTCAGTTTGGTTCTGTTGTCCAATGAGAGACCAGATTATCAATTATACAGTTGGCTGATCTTGCTAGGTGCTATTGTATGTTACTGAGCTTCTACATCTATACAGTATGTGATCTAGATGGTCGGGTCATCTTGAAAATGTTACACCAAATTTCAAGGCAACAAGTTGGGTACAACCTATGCACTTTAGCGGCATACACATGAGCTTTTACAATGTACATATATTTTACAATCAAATAAGTGTTGATCCTTAAAGAGTATATCCTGCTAGAAAAGGATTGCAATTATAATATGCATAGCCCACAGTTTTATTGCTTGGAAAACAATCCAATGTAACCACTTCACCAGGACATATCTTCAAATCTTAGAATTTGCACTACGGCTGACAGCAATTTGGTATCTTGCATCTAACCTATATACAAGGTTAGCCCGGACAGTAGTTGGTTTGTTGTTAAAACGTTGAAAATAATGTGGAATGAAATTAATTGAAGCACAGTTCAAATATTTGCATCAGTGTAAAAATTTCTGGGCAAGATGATTTTTTTTAATTTCCAACTCACGTGGTCTGCAGCAAATTATTGCTTTCCATGCCCTGAGGTATAGATAAATTCAGTTCATATTACAATTAAAAGTGTAAAATTACTTATGATTTCATCATGTTGCAGATCTCTATCAGCCATGTCATTCAGATGTACCCAACCCGGTTTCTTTGGCTTGAAACATAAAGAAACTTCACCTGCCTCAGCAACTTTTGCTGAGCAAGAGCAAGTTGAAGACACAGTAGCTAACTGTTACCTGTACTTCAAGAACCTGCTTGATATAGAAGATGAAGCCCCTGTCCTCCACCGTAGGAAGCATGAGCATTTCCTCCTGAAAGGCCTTCAGAATTTATCCGTGTCCTATGAATGCCTAGATGCCAGTAGACCATGGTTATGCTACTGGATTTTGCACAGCTTGGAGCTGCTGAATATACCAGTTCCTGAAGATCTTGTTACCAATGTTGCAGATTTTCTAGGCAGATGTCAATGTGCTAAGGGTGGGTTTGCTGGTGGGCCCGGCCAACAGGCTCACTTAGCACCAACATATGCTGCTGTCAATGCCCTGTGCATCCTTGGCACGGAACATGCATATTCCATCATTGATAGGAAGTCTCTTGCCAATTACCTCATGTCTATGCGCACCCAGGAAGGTGCATTCAAGATGCATGAAGGGGGTGAGGTCGATATCAGAGGAGCTTATTGCGCTGCAAGTGTTGCCCGACTGACCAATATAGCCTCGCAGCCTCTGTTTGATTGTACCGCCGAGTGGATCGTCACCTGCCAGACATATGAAGGTGGCTTCGCTGGGGCACCTGGTCTGGAGGCCCATGGTGGCTATTCATTCTGTGGACTTGCTGCTCTGGTTCTGCTTGGCCATGAAAAACTCTGTAACATTGACAATCTCCTCCGATGGACTGCATTCAAGCAAATGTCGTTTGAAGGTGGTTTCCAAGGTCGGACCAACAAGTTGGTTGATGGTTGCTACTCGTTCTGGCAGGGCGGTGCATTTCCATTGATTCACATGACCCTGGCACACGAGAATAACAACACCTTAAGTGCCAGCCACTGGATGTTCGATCAGCAAGCCCTGCAGGAATATTTGCTCATATGTTGCCAGCATCCCGGTGGTGGTCTCATCGACAAGCCAAGCAAGCCCCGCGATTTCTACCACACCTGCTACGGGCTGAGCGGCATGTCTGTGGCCCAGCACTTTGCAGAAGGGAAGCTGGCGGAGGTTAAAGTTGTGGGTAACTCCAGCAATGAGTTGGAGCGTACTCACCCTGTGTTCAACATTGGTATTGAAGCAGTCCAGCAAGCACTGCAGCATTTCAGCAAATTGTCTCGTCCAAATTTAGAGTAACCTTTCATGAATGATTAGGTAACAGCTGAAAATGCCATCATGATTTCATCCATTTTTACAAATTACCTTGAAGTGCTTTTGTTTGTCTAGATGTACTTATTACTCAAATCATGCGTATACAGATCAATGTCCTGTTTATAAACTAAGTCCTGATATGTTTGAATTAGATTTAATGTTTAGTAAATACTTTTTTTGTAATTCTATTACAGTCTCAAATTAACTGAATCTGTTTGTTTTTGCTACTTATGAACTTATTTACTCAGTTATATAGTTCACTTCAGTTAGGGATCACCCTGCACAAAATCCTTAAGCATTGGGGGGGGGGGGGGGGGAGGGAATGGGACTCGACTACCTTCAACCTTGAATATTGTTGCATACCAGGTAATATGGCACTGTGGACATGAGAATTGTTCTCACAAATATTTTTGTAGTTCATTCTGTTGTGCATTACATTTCGGTCAAGAAAAATTCTGAAATGGAACATCAATCCAATTATAGAAAAATGAAAGAGTATGGATTTGAGCATTATCAATATAAAGATGTAGTAAAAAGGCTAAGTGATGTCTTAACCCTATAAGACACCATGTTGCACCCACTAATGTATGTGAAAAACTTCAGGCTGACTAAAGCAACAGAGGTCGTCATAGTACAGTACTGTTAAACGAGAATCGTTTTGTCCAATTTCATCGGCTTAATGACTGATGACATGTTCTTGCAGGGTTTGAGACTTGAGAAAATGCTACCGTAAAAGGTGTGAAAGAGCCACCGGTTAATCGTGAACAGCGATGCCACATCGCACTTTATAACCATATTGATATGCTCCCAATCCACCCGCTCACAGTTTCATACAGTATACCCACTCACAGTTTCATACAGTATATTATCATCTCGGAAAGAATAGGCATTGATATTAATTTGTAGAACCACGGTGGTGGATCATATCTTCACTAATGATTCATGGAAAATACATCATGGAATAGTTAGCGATTCGTAAGCTAAATCTGTAAATGGGGGGGGGGCAGATATGAAGTACAAAATGATAAAAACTATGTGTCTTAGGGCAGAGATATCTAAGAGCGTCATTGATCCGCATAAACGTTTTAAGATTAGCGAAGATCCAATGCAATTCACCAGACGCGGTCCCTGGGAAATGTTGTGAATTCAAACAAGCAACGGAATGTGAAATATATAAATAGATCATTAAGACAGCTCCAACGTCGTGTGATTTGGACCCATTACCAACATGGATGCTAAAATAATAAATCCTGTTATTACACAAATGGTCAATCTTTCTCTAGCTTCTGGTTCTGTGCCAGAAAGATGGAAAACTGCAATCCTGATACCACAGCTTATAAAGAGCTACCTGGATCCTGAATTAATGAAAAACTATAGACCAATTTCAAATTTGAGCTTCATGTCCAAATTAACAGAGAAGGTTGTATCAAATGGATTTGAGGACTATAAATTAGCCAATCGACTTGACGACAAGTATCAGTTGGTCTACAAACCCATAGTGCTGAGACTGCTCTTCTCCGAGTATACAGTGACATTGCTTTAGTGTTGACCAGCACCATGCTGTTGCTCTCGTGCTTCTTGACCTCAGCGCAGCGTTTGATACTGTCGATCATGAAATCCTGCTACGGTGCCTGTCCGACAATATCGGCCTAAATGGAAAATGCCTCGCATGGCTCAAGTCATACCTCTCAAACCGCTTACAACGAGTTCGTGTTGAAGGCAGGTATTATGAAACACACATTTACTCCTACGCAAAAATATGCGGATGATGCACAAGCCAAATTAGAAGAAATGCATTCGACGGATAAGATCATGGATGGCAAACTATTTTCTTAAACTGAATGAGGATAAAAATTGAAATTCTATTTTTCGCATCTCGGCGTCGTTTGGCGATATGACTGTATCTACATCAGAAACAGCTAAAAACCTCGGTGTTCTAATGGACTCACAGGTAACGGGAAAACCACATGTTATGAAGTCAACTCAATCTCTCTTTCATCAGATTATAAGAAGGCAGCAAAAGAAAGTACCCGAACCAATCCACAACTGAAATTCTTGTCCACGCATTTATATAATCTCGGCTTGAATACTGCAATTCGCTGCTGTATGGAGCCCATTGGTACCAAAAACTGTAACACGCACAAAAATACGGCCGCCCGCCTTGTTGCAAAAAGAAATCACGGGGATAACATTGAACACATCATGCGTACCCTTCATTGGCTTCCTGTGGAAAACGCAAAATTCTTTTACTCACCCGTAAGACCGCAAGGTGTCTTCGATCTATGGACAAGTATCTGCTACAAGTCCCAAAATCTCTTCAAATATGTCTTCATACGGTGCCAAGGTGTTTAGTAATGCCGCACCAAGTTTGTGGAACGCACTTCCTATCGCCGTTCGTCGGTCGAATACGCTTGATGCATTTAAATCCATTTCTTTTTTGGTAAGTGCTATAACAATTAACTGCTGCTTAAGTGCCTTTGAGCAAGATTATTTCTTAGAAACAGGCGCTATAAAAATGCATTATATGTTATGTTATGGGGGGGAAAAACATCGACCCACCTAGCCACAACCCCATCCTAATTTTCTTCATGGAAGCTTAAAAACCTCGGAAATCATTTGTGTGTGATGTTGCGCGAGATTATCGCGTGTGGGTGCCATCACGATCAGTGTGTAATCACTTGGGCACACGGATGGAAAGAGGAAACACATTCGTGAAAAATGTGATAACTACTACATATAATATAATATGATATTAAGGAGTACACCATGAACATAGTTCGAGGGGCTCAGCGCTCGGAAGCTTGGCATCGTACAAGGCGCGTGTACAACACGCATCAACATTACTGTTATTTGCCATCGTAACCCGCCGGTGTATACATTAGCTGCTGCGAGCTTGAGGAGCTTAATAACTAACACCAGTCTGTCTGACAGGCGCTCGAGTCTTAAAATGGCCCACATCTCTGACGGCTTATATATAAAAACTAAATTTATTGGCCATCAGGGAGGTGTTGTATTTCAAGATTCAAATGTCATTCTCGACTGCCAGTCATGTCTCGGTTTTTGGCTGGAGTCCAGCCTCGTGCAGAAAATATATCCCAAGAGGGCTCACCCCGACAAGCAGTGCGCCGTTAGACGACAATTACTAACATCTATGTGCAGCGGAGCAAACAAGAGAGGGCATCTGTTGTTACTGAGACTGGACTGACAATATCTTCTCTGTCTCATGGTGACGTTGGCTTGGATTAATGAAGTAGTGTGTTTAATTTATACATAATTAATATAGTATGTGATTGGAAAACCACCGAGTATAAAGTTGAGCGTTTCTACAATAATTCACTAAACAAAATTTTGGGTTAAAATTAATTATTACCAGTTGTAAGAGCACCAGATTGTGCTTGCTGTAAAGCCTGAACAGTTAATGAGAGTTGATACTCAACCATAGTCACATCGTCATCTGTAAAACCTTCAAGATAGGACTCTCCTGTTTGTGTGTTGATCAGATTGGACAGTTAGATTTTGGGAGGATCTAACTAATAGCTAATTAGTAGCCAACAAAGTGAACTGAAGTAATGGTAGCCAGACATTGCTTCAATGTATTCTGTAACTTAGTGCAGTAGTACACACTGAATGAGATTATGGGAACACCATCGCTTTCTCTTGTACTGATTGACCTAAGTAAGTTAGTAAAAGACGATTAATACGTTGACGGCTTAATGATATTTTAACTACACTACGTGAGATAATCAACTATCATTAACCATCAATGAACCGAACACAGCATGGACGAATATATCTATATAAATTTAATTAATATAATCTGTATAACATTGATTACGGGAGACTAGCCCCGCGGGACGTCTCGTATATAGAAGAGTATCAGCGTCCGACCGGGGCTGACGGGTGACACAACTCACTACTCATAGCTCAAGTCGTAGCTCACTCAAATATTACTCTCAAGCCTTCCTCGTATGTTATAAATGATGATTAGTACTTTCTGAAACATAGTGTACATGTCAGTTCCATGCAGGAAGTAGTAAGCGGTCGGCCGATTATTCTCAGCCCACATTTATGTTCACACAGTATTTTCTCGCGCCTTCATGGAATTGTCCAGAACATATTGCCATAATCCCCGTTGTAATAGCCAACCTGACGCGTTCGATTGGACGGAATTGTGTTCCATCAGACCGAAAGAGAATTTCATGTTGTTCATGTATTTCGTCGACATATGACGGATTAACAGTCCCATCACACTCTATGGCAGGGTCGTTTGGTGCTATATTAACGAATCCGGTGTAGAAGCCGATGTGTCAGGAGGTCGCAGTCCAATGCGCTTTAGTTGATTTTATGGAAACGCCAACGACGGGCATGCGTTTCACTCATCAGCATCATCACCGTATAGCTAGTCGGAGTGAACACTCTTGATGTAGCTATAAGCTCTTTGGTATAAAGGGGACGCCAGACAGTACTGCTGACATTATAAACACAGAAATGGAAACGAACATGCAGTTAAAGATATCACAGTCCTTAGTTTTGCGTATCGTAAATCAACAATCAGACTCTGAGATTTTTTGTCGTTTGATAATCATCCCATAATGGGTCGGGACACCTTCTTTGTAAAATACTATGCCCTTGGTAAACTGGCGAAATATAGCATCCACGCCTAGATAACAGACCATTAAACCGATTAATTCACAAGGATGAAGCCGAACGAGTACCAGCCCAACGACTAACGTGGGCGGTATTTACCAAGATATGATTGCAGCTTGGTTAAATAGAGCTGAATAGGACCCCTATCATTTCAGCAAAAACGCACTATGCTTTGTTCAACAACAAATTTCATGACAAAGTGAATTCATTGCTATTTGGTGTTCAAAGCTGTGATCTGTCTTGACTTACTATTCCGTGCTGTTATATTGCGTTGTTAAATGGCGACCCGGAACTTAGGAGCATGCATGGATCATCCGGTAACGACCCACCCATATCATATTTGACAAATTTATATCGATATGTTGAGAGGAAAATACCACCGAGTCAAACCATAAGACAGTAAAGGCACATTATTTTATTATCAATACATCATCTAGCAACAGCTGTCAAAACAATACACATCAAGCAACGTCAGCAAACGTGTTTACGGAGCTAGTGTCCTCGCGTGACTGGAAGCCGGTCAAGACTGCAGACCGTTGGAAGTGCAAGTGTAACAATAACAGTTTCATGAATAAACTGAGACACAATATGGCAACACAGGACTGAACGTTTAGATTCAGCTAAACATGTTCGTATCTAATTCTCTTTCAATTAATGGCGGCCACTAATCGTGTAACCACGGTTTACGCGCGACAACTTGGTGTCGTTTTCAAAGTCTTCCATGGTTATAGCACCGGTCTGGTATTGAATGAAGGAGTGAATATACTGGGCAGTGATATTCCCGTGAACCGTAGAGTAAACGATCGATGTGTGGGTTGCCCCTCGTATGACAAGATAGAAGGATGAATTATAGTTGGGGAAGAATTCACCAGGGAACCAATTTGAACCTTCCCCGGCATCCACAACCAATACTGGAATAGAGATACTTGCATTGGTGGACTCCAACAAATTCCTCACTTCACCAATGGGGTTAGACTTTGTCAAGTACAGATACTCTCGAAACAATCCCTCGAAATACAAGCCGCTCCGCATTGTCGCCCACGTCTTCTCTTGTAGCAATGGAGGCATCTCGTATATAGCCGAAATATCGGCCATTTTTGCAAAATCGAAGCCAGACGACATTGCCAATCGAACTACACCCATAGGTAAGAAGTTAGACACCGTTTCAAATGCCGGGCCAAAATCTAAAATTGAAAATTTGGCAGAATCGAGAAATATTAGTCCCTTAATGATCTCTGGGTATTTCAGAGCCATTGCTACCATATGGGGACCTCCATAACTGTGCCCAGCATAATAAAATGGTGTAGATATCCCCGCCTGCCGAATCAAGTCCCTGAAATATTCACGACTAGTTAATGGCACAGGTTTTTCACCCCAAATCGTAGGAATGTAATCATTCTGAAGGCCTTCACTCCAGCCGTAATTTCTCCGATCGTGTACGCACACTTTATATTTGTTTTCAAGTAGACGCGGAATAAAGTGCCACGCCAAGTAAGCTGTTCCTCCCAAACCGTTCTCAATGATAATAGTCTCAGAACCATTTCCTCGACACTGCATGAATAAGGCCACTGGGCGATGTCCTTCAACGCGTACAGTGTACATATTCTCTTCCGGTCTATATCTCCTGTGGTCGTCCATAACACCATACGCCTGGAAGGCGCTGAGGAATAAGACAATGGCGAATATAATATGAAAGGTAAAGTAGAAGAGACCCAGGAACACGTGACCAAAGCGCGCCGAGCAGCCTTTACAAGGAGCAGACTTGGTATTGGGTCTCAGGAAAGAGGCCCGACTCTTGAAGTTACTAGCTTTCCGTTCACGAAGTGGCATGTCTTGAGCTGGAAACAGTATGGAAAATTATCACACTATTTGCAAAACCAAACCAATTTTAAGTCTGTAATAGGTTATGGTTAATAAGGTATAAATACATGATTTAAATACATACCAACACGGATGTGATATAAGCATACACAGATCGTGATTGTAAGATGGACTGTAAGGTGATATATTTAACAAAAACGTGACAATTAGGGGTGCAAACTTTGGGGCCATGCGTCTTTGCCGAGGTTGGGACAAGAGATGGCTCAGTAAAATTTAGGTGCAGCTCATGTTTGAACGGTTCTTATTGGCTTCTTTCGTTCCGCGCTTACTCTTTGGTTGATATGTTGGTTCTCATGTATACCCAGACCGGAACCCAGACATGCCACGCCAATAAGTTATTTCATCCCAGAAGAGGGAAAAATCCATATCAAAACTGAAAGGGAAACTCGTTCGTACTTACGCGCAACAGCACCAGTAACGGCATGTCAAAATGCGTTTGCTAACATCCTGCCAATATATTGAATTTACGTATTAATATCTATTAAACTAACTTCGGTGATAAAATCATTCTGTAGAATACCCAAGTCTAATGCGATGGGCCACAAAAATTTTTGAAAAGATTTCGTGGAAATCTCTATCAGATTAACGAAATGACGAAGCGGATATAGAAGAGAATAGTTAAGCACGGATCGTCACCAAAGATAGTCTATTTATACAATCTCTGTTGTTATACTGCCATAGCTCGGTCCGGTCAAGTACCCGCGCCTGAGAGAGGCTATTGTCACGTTATGGTCTAAATATAAATTCAACGGAATATACACCGATAAAGCCAGAGATTGTGATGGCTCCTTCGAAGGAAGACCTTGCTTGTGCCTGTGTAACAGGCAATCAATGTCGGTCCATTGTGCTTTTTGATACAGAAAACTTAACTTATACATAATTTCTGCGAACAAATGGTATTTTATTGGTCAGACAGCAATTGATCACTTATCGGTTGCAAATATCGCACGGTTTTCCCATGACGCTTACAAGTATCTGATGCGTGCTTGAGAGTCACGCACCGGATATTACCTCGCCAAGCGTTATTCCTCTTGCGGTCGATTGTGATGAAGTCAGGTTACTCGTGGCATAGATAGCGCCCATCAAAGCTGTCTAGACCAGAGACATAGTAATCTATGGTTGGTCATCATTTGATAATTTGGGTGGGCTGAATTGTATGTAGAGCACGCCACAACCCATCCCACACATATACGTTGTGTAGCAAAACAACTCATAACGGCTTCAATGGCTCCGTCTGATTTTTGCATTGCGTCACTAATCTTCACCCCAAAATGTTTGGGGTATTACATAACATGTATTTTTTGCTTTCCCATAGTGTACATATGTTATGAGCCAATCAATTCAATCAAGTACACCCACAACCCACCAACCCCCACAATTCTACGTAAGGTTACCCACATATCAAGAAGTCCAGACAGGCACAAAAGGAAATTGATGACATTGGTCTGACGCCTATCATCACAGGGACTCTCCAAGCGGAACCAGTCATCAACTTTGCAACCGAATGAGTCATTACAATATATACTGATAATGTGGGTGATTACATCACAAGTATGGGGATAGATGATTACATCACAAGTATGGGGATAGATGATTACATCACGTGTATTGACATTGGTGATTACATCACCTGTATTGTCAATGGTGATTACATCACCTGTATTGTCATTGGTGATTACATCACCTGTATTTTCATTGGTGATTACATCATATGTCTGATGATGGGTTTTACATCATGTGTATTGTGATGAGTTATTACATCATGTGTATTGTGATTGGTGATTACACAAGTATCAGTTATGGGTGATTACACCACAAGTATGGTGATAGATGATTACATCACATATATTGTGATTGGTGATTACATCACGTGTATTGTGATTGGTGATTATATCACATGTATTGTGATGGGTCATTACATAATGTGTATTGTGATGTGTTATTACATCACATGTATTGTGATGGGTGATTACATCATGTGTATTGTAATGAGTGATTACACAAGTATTAGTTATGGCTGAATACATCACAAATATGGTGATAGGTGATTACATCACCTGTATTGTGATGGGTTATTACATCACGTGTATTGTAATGAGTGATTACACAAATATTAGTTATGGGTGATTACATCACAAATGTGGTGATAGGTGATTACATCACATGTATTGTGATTGATTACATCACATGTATTGTGAGCATTTGTGATGGGTGATTGCGTCACAAGTATTAGGATGGTTAATTGCACACCTGTTGCTTGTTATCAGCACACACTGATTATAATCCTTATCAGCAGTTTTGATAGATTCCAAGTAATTTTATGCTTAACAGAAAAGTGAAAATGTGAGGGATATCGTATCCTCTCCCGGACAACAATGGATATGAGTTTTAAAGATGACATTATATATGCAACATTCGGACACTGTAAACTGATTGTTTTTATAGTCACGAGAAAAGCAATTAAGAGATCAAATCAAGCTACATACCTGGCTGGTAGACAAATGAACTTCTAATGATCTGCATATCAAAAGACGAATGCCACTCGCCCCGAGCTGCAGCGATCGTCAGCGACGTCAAATAGAGGAGGAAAATGACCGCTACCCAGGCCCAACAAGCTGCCGACACGCTGTCCAGATTCACATTAATGGCGTAAATTCCCTGCAGTGTGTAGGCTAATGCTATTGCCAACATCACCAGCAGGTAATAGATGTTGAGCGAGCACTGCAACCACGTGAAGGGGCGAGGTCGACAACCGAGGAATCTGCGGACTCGGAGCAGGTGATGTGCGGGGATGAAGGCGGCCACGATGACAAGCAGTGCCGCCGAATGAGCCGAGGTGTAGTAGGCATGGAGGGCGAGCCGGAGGGTGAGTGTGTAGATGAGGGCAGCTATGACACAGATAACGGACAAGAGGAGCATGAACCCGGCAAACGCTCGCCCCGTCGGGCTCCTCCAATACAACCCTAAAGTGCGGCTTTCTTGTATAACCATGGTGATAAATTGGGTGATGGCTCAAAAAGTAACTGCAAGCTGCCCAAAAATGGCAATCGAACCGGTGTCAGTCAAAAATGACTCCCACTTAATAAGTGCACTTGAGTTGCATCACTGAATAGACTATATATCCATCAGATGGGGTGTGACATCGTCACTGGATGCGGACATATGCGCGGCAATCGAATCCTCCCATGTGAGTTACTAGTTCGTTGAAACGTGGGCACACGAATGACTGGTACGCAATATCCTATATTCCAACTGTGGAGCAGTCATTCCGGGTATACTGATGCTAACCGAGCTTAGAGGTTGAGATCCGGCAATGTAATTGTACACTCCGGCGTTATTAAGCCGGGGATTGACATACACATTACTCGCCTGGGCTCCGTGTGTACAAGCGTTGCTTCAGTATGCTTACGATCCAGAGGTGTACGTTAATAAAGCGCCCACGATTGATTTATGATAAGCAAACGTTGTACTTAGTTCTTCCAAGGCTGCCCGGGTGAACACAAGTAATGGAATCCACAAGTGTACGTTTGACAGCAAGTCTTAAAGGGCGCCAAGTCACTACTAACGGCAGCATATATAACAGGCTTTAATGTGTTTATCGTGGATGCCCTTTAATTCTGGCGAGCTGTTCCAACCACGTCTCCAGTCCAATATTGAGTGGCGTTGAGTTACTTGCAAGCGCAGGCGGTCGGCTGGTCGTGGTAAAGGGCTCTGTCTGGGTCACCTGAATGGATGTGACAGTAATCATTGAAGATACAAAGTCCAAGGTTCTTGCTTATGGGCATGCTGTCCATCGTGTAGACTGTAAGCTTTGGACTACATACGTAGCCACGTGTGCGTGCTGCTATCCCGGGCGGATTCCGCGTAAACACAAATATACAGATGCGCATTAAATGTCCGCTGTCTTTAAAGGACCGCGATAATTGCTTGTATTAGGCACAGGACTCGAAATTGATGCGTGAACTTGGAATGTATCGCATGTGATTATGACGGAGTTCAACGAACTCACTCGAAATAGACATTCTCCGTATTAGTAGTATACAGACTGGCGATTCTAGACCAGGGGATCATGGAGGCCCCTCACCCCAGATGCTGCCCAGCCCCTATTCGTCCCAATACGGATTGTTGGGGCTGGACCAAGGGTCATAGAGGGCCCCCCCCCCCCAATGGCGACACACAAACCCTCTTCATCTCCATACAGACTTGCGAGCCCGGACCAGCGTGTTTTGGAGCCCCCTCCCCAAATGGCACCCCCACCCCATCTATCTAAAAGCAACATATGGTGTAGGTACTGGCGGGTGGTACATGGCCAAAGCTGCCAAATCCACTCTAATTAGATTAAACAACAACAAGGTACTGGCGGTCCAAGAGTCTGCCCAACCCCTCGACAGGCTCCTGGCTTTTTGGAGAGCATTGAGTATGTGCTATATACTCTTCATCTCTAATTGATTGTATGCAAGGCGATTTTTAACAACAAGCTTGGCACTCACAATGTCAGACATGCTTGACGCTATGCTACCATAACGTGCTGCGCTAACATGCAATAAATAACAGAGCGCAAGCGATTTGACCAAGCCTTGACCTATGACCAGGCGATAACAAGCAGCGCGCGTCAAACATAAACAAACATGAATGGTCAACATGAATGGAGCTTGGGGGAATACATATGGCTGTCGACCAATGGTTTGCCGGTTGAAGTTGCCTTTTTTTCGGTATATCGAACACTTAAGGTGTAGAATAACCATCCCAAGTTACTTAGAAATAAAGCTGCGCTTACTGCCCACAAAGGCATTTCAAATTAAAGTATCTGTTGCCTTGAGAGAGATTCAGCCCTTCAATATTCCACCTGGAAGGCAGTGCCTTGGCTGTAAGAAAATATGCAAATCATCTTATGACCGCATTGACAGGCAGATATTCGAAACTCACTGAATTTATACAGGTGATTTTGGCCACTTGGCTCTGAGTTAGGCAAAGAAACCTGACAGCGTCCGTGCTGTTTACTACTTTCGATCTCTTATATCTGCATGAGGTAGCCTCAGACCATCAAAACACCAGGGTCGAGTGCCTTGACTAGGCTCCGAGTGTGCTGTCATCAGTCAATTACAGTCAAGTCTCCACTTCTATAGATTATGTGTTCTGATTCAGCCTAGCTTTCATTATAGAAGTAATCGGATGTTTGTATTTTAAGTTATATTATCAAGGTAATGATTTAAGTTATATTACCAAGGCCCTGCATTCACAAGCATTAAATTTTGGCATGTCTTATTTTTTACATTAGCAGTCCAAGTTTTCTGGGTTGTGTGTCTTTTTAGCAGTGTTATTTTTGGTTGTATTACCAATTGATTTGGCTGTCACTGGTGACTTTTGTTTCAATATTTACTTCAAACAACTTCCCCAAACAATCTCGTTGCTTGGCTTTCAATTCCAATCCCGGCTTGTAACACTCTTTTGCTTTTTTCAGTCGATTATTGATAACAAATTCGTTTTCTCATCTGACTGCCGCCATATTTAGAAACGTTTGACGGCCATGAATGTCTCATTTTGAAAACAGAAATTTTGCCACAACAAAATGTATATTATTATTCTTATGAAACACAGCAGAAAATATTTTTTTAACATTTAAGAGTTGATAATTCGTATCAATATTTCCTCACGTAATGGCCCGAATTTGCCTCAAAGTGATTTACATGCAGAGGCGGATCCTAGCCTGCATAGAAACGCTGTTTATAATTGCTCATTTTTCTTGTATGCGTCATGGGGTTGTTTACGTATGCTTGGCTGCACGCCTTTTCATAGTTGAGCGTTGAGCATGACTGCATGCTCATTCAGAGGTAGCGTTGTGCATTACTATGCTTTAAGGTATATATAAAAAGCTCAATTAGAGATGAGGTTACCTAACCATTTACCAATAGTGAATATGTTTCAATGGGTGTCAACGAGCAAAAAATAATAGCCCTTTTGAAAATCCCTGTGTGTTTGAGCATTGTAAGCCCCATTGCGCTCGCATTAGGCAGACGAAAACACTACCACATCCATAAATATGGAGTAGGTACACATAGTGAGACATGACTCTGCACCACATGTGGGGCGCCAAGGGTGAGACAGAAAAAAAGACTTACTAAAAATTACCCCTTGTCATGACAGAGCTCCTGGCAGCGACAAACCTCAAACTATAGGCGAGTCTACGCTTCGTAGAACATAGCGAACACTAAATTAGCTTGTACTCATACGCACCATGAGCAAATGTTTCCAACACCTGTCTGAAGAGGAACGTCATGACTTTTGCTTGCTGAAATACAGCCTCTCAAGGATGTTACCCTAAACATCCTGGATGAACGCATTCCGGAACTGATGCAGTCAGGGTCTACTGCATCCCGAGCAACACAGAAAAATATATCTCCTTCTACCTGTGCTAGCTGCTCTTCATTGATAGCACCCAGTTCATGCTGGCATCACTGAACAGACTGGTGAATTTGAACCCGCCAGAAGCCTCTATAACTGTACCGGCATCTCACAGGATGCCTTGCTAAAGTTTACGGGAGCTGGAGCTGCTGACAGACTATGACCAGCACCTCTTTCTTTAGAAAGAGGTGCCACATGAGCGCTAATAATCATCAGGTCAAGGACGACGACCCTTCCAAGCCTAAGACCCACATCCTCTACCTAGATGCCTACAACCTGTAAGGCTGGCGATTAGCCAGCCGCTACCAAACGGGTGGCTTCAGGTGGGTGGACGGGGAGCAGCGTTTCTGTGAAACACCTATTTCCGGCCACCCGGCTGACAGCCTACAGGGCGTCATCCTAGAAGTGGACCTGAGTATCCCAAGGAACAGCAGGAGAGGCACAACGCCTAAGAAAACACCGAGCTTCCGATGAAGTCAATCAACGACTATGCAAAAGACCTGTACAAGCTGATGAGATGCCTTGTAATGAACCGACCGGTCTATGTTGGTTTGTCAATCCTAGATCTACCCAAGCATCTGATGTATGACTTCCACTACGGTGAGGGCATACAAGCTGTCATGAAGAAGAAACAGGAGATCAGCTTGGTGAACCTCATTAGGTGCAAACACATAAAATTTCTGAGGAATGTGTCTAGTAATTCGCAGGAAAATCTACCTGAGAGCCTGCTTTTTAAGCCAATACCAGGCAACTTCCTCAGAGACCCTTGCACGGTTCTTCGTGGCTGTAAGGCCCTTCCAGTCACACGCCCAATAGCCCTTGGGGTTATAGTATATTGTTTGCATGCGACGAGTGGTGCAATACATTGTTATGTATTCCAGCAGCAGTCTCCAAATGACCTGAAAAAAGTCACACCACTACTCAGGTCGCTGGCATACGCCCTAAACTGCTTCCCTAAGACAAGGATGAAACATGGTATTTTCAGACAACTTGGCGAGCCTGTAGGATAATGAACGTCACCTCACGTTCCTTTTGGTCATCTGACGGCACATAGGAGTCCGAAAGCTGGGGCTCAGGCTGGAGTACGCGCGAATGGCGTTGGAAAGAGCACTCGGCATGTCCCTGGGGTCAGAAGAAAAAGGCTAATATAGCGCACGAGTGTTCATTCGGTGTTGTGCCAATGGTTGTGACCATGAATATCCTATACCAGCGCCGGGAAGAGTTTTGCGTTTGGGGTTATCAACTTGCTTGAGTCTGACCTACTAATTGTAACTATAGTAGTTAACCGTGTCATAAAGACCAGTTGTTATGTAACCAACCCCAAGGACGACAATACAGGCACTCAAATATTTGACACAATGAATGACGTAACCCCACATAGACTGATTCACTTTTATGAAGTGCACAGCACTTTTGATTGCCCCGCTTCAGTACGCGTGATTGAAAGTCGACTAGAGGCAATTTTTATGCTTTCCTAAAAGGCTGATGCGGGTCTTTTCTTTCTGCATGACTGGATGCCCTTTCACCACATACCCACAGCAGACTATGCTTTGAGGTAGAGATCCCCAATAAAATATAAGGCTTTTATGGCTTGTTGTTCAAGATCGCCTTAAAGTATGCAACGTGCATACAATCAATCAGAGATAAGGCTTCTGTAGCATTGTTCGCCCAAGGTGGTTAGTCGGGCCCTACATTGATCATATTGGTGGTAAGGTGAGGCCAGGACCCCTTCGAGGGGATGGGGACTCTTGGACCGTTAGTATCTCCACCATATATAGCTTTGGGGCGAAGAGGGGTTGTGGGTCGCTATTGGGGATCAGGGAGGGCCTAGAACACCCTGGTCTAGATCCACCAGTCTATATACTACTGTATTTATTTCACGGAATTTACCACATCGGTTAATATACATTATCCGCTTTATTCTCCCCGCGCCAAAGCTGATTTACCGCAGACCGCATGCAACGCCCTAGTCCTTTGGCGACGTTACAGGCACCTACGCCAAGTCAAACGTGAACGCGCCTGGTGCTGTTCATAATTTATTTATAGATACTTGTTACGGATCTCTCAGACATCGTATTCGGAAAAATCGTCTTCCAAGCACGTGGTTATGAGGTTGACGTTCTGTTTCTACGTGATGTTCGACACATAAGTGAAAGGTGATGAACCTGAACTCCCAAAACTCCCAAAAGTTCAGTGGGGTTGTTCGTCGATTAGCCAATGAAGGATTAACCAATAAACAAGGTGTTTATCAAGTTTCTTTCGTCCGGTGACAAATTCTACAACTTCTAGCATTAGTTTGCCTGACCACTTTCACTTCTCACTCCTTTGTCTTTGTCGAGGCAGGGTATATATAAATAGATCGCCATTGAAAATGTCTGTGTTTACCTACTTGTGGTACATACAATAGAATGATACTATAGCCCACTGACCGAGAATCGGGAAGTTACCAAGATTTTACTGCTGCTTGGTTCGGTAGAGCTTGTTGTTGTTGATTTTCTTGTCGATAAAAAGAAGAAATTAGGTGTAAGAATGTTAAACCCACCAGGAGTATACAACAAATGAGACCACAGAGTAAGGACAAAGGGTTTATTTTTCGAGGTTGTGTTTGCTGTTGCAGTGTCGGATTTGTAGTAAGCCAATATGACAAATAAGGAAATCGATAAAATTGAGATTGTTCCTAGTGGGTTGTTCCTAGTGGGTTTATAAACGCGCCATATGACCTGGCTCAGTATGGTATAGCAACCAAGATATCGACAGTAATGTACAATTATACATCGCCCCTTGAGGATAGAAACATCGAAGATGAACCATATATCATTATTTTATTGCACGGAAAAGAATACAACATGCAGATATATCGTGTTACATACGAAATAGAATAAGACAGAAAATGAAAACGCGTGTGATCGAGTGTGCGTTCATTTAATCTTCGGAATGTTGATATGGAGGGGATTAGGCAGTGAAGGTAGAGTTGAGTTGTGGTGCAAAAGCAAATATTTTTTGTAAACAGCCATAAGCTCATTAACTACTGTTTGCACATGTGCACGAGACAGCTAAAGGCAGCTTACGTTTTTGGTAAACACATTTACCGCTGACATCTTTTACATTTCCAGGAGCACGATATAGTACAGGAATTGTTTGATATATAGGCTCACAACGAGCCGATGACCTTGACCCGACAAGCTTACAGCGTCTACATGAACAGCGTGCTTCTAGCATTTCTGGCGGATATCTGTTGGTATCGTGTGTGATCAAGTAATACCAAGGACATATAGATCTATTTTCTATAGAACCTGTGGGATCGATGACTGCATGACGTCGACAATGATGACTTGTTCGATCCTGATGGAAGGGGGCACAGTAGACACACTGCTCGCTGGTGGGATCACACGAGGGGTCACAGTTTGTGGCATGCATTTGTATGCCATTTAAGATGTTTACCTATTCATAAAACACAGTGGATATATTGCGAATTCATAACAAATAGGATTTCAAAGCCTTGTGAATGTCATTTTTTCCCATTGAACATATCACTAACACATTACATTTGACAATGGTTGTACTTGTTAGCAACAACATCGGTGACAGAGAATAAGCTTGTCGGAATATCAAAACTAAGTCAAAATAAAAAAAATAAAGTATCGTGTACGCAAAAAAAAAATATGGCTTACCTGCACTGCGGGCCAGATTGAGTCGAAAGAAGTGTCTTTACATGACTCCTGCATCATTTCCTCCCACTGCAACTTTAGTTCCATTTCTGAGGGATCTATGCAACTTGCTGAAGCGCTTGGCGAAGTCCACGAAAATATCATCCATAGATACATGCAGCTCAGAAAGAGAGTCTTGGTCTGTGTGTAAAATGTTAGGGAAAAAAACCCACGTTCCATTAGACCGATCTCCATAATATAAAAGATAACGGAGCTCAAGGTAATGAAAATATGCGTCATCACGTTGCAGTTAAGTTCTTAACTAAAATCCACATAAAGTTTGCGTATTGTGAGGAATTATTTACGCTGCTTGAGGATTGCTCTCATTCGAAGATTTTCTCATTCATCTTTGCATGGAACATCAGAAACATTTAGAGAGTAATACTAATAGTGAAGTTAATTAACCCTCACCTTTTCGTGTGATGTTGCCATTGTCAAGTTAAACAGAACACTAACCTGTGGCACCACTGCAGTGCCTTATATCCTATTTGAGAACCACTTGTCTCAGATCCTGCTAAGTTCCGGGGCAAAAAAACCCAGTCAGCGGCCTGAATCATTATATACCTTGAATAATATTGTTAGATTTAACGGGAAGCAGTTGAAGGCCAGTAGGTTATAAAATCGAACTCATATGATGATGTGTCCCTGAATTCCCATGTGGTTTGGTAAAGCGCTGCCTTATCACTCTCCGTGTGAATCCGCTCGTTTGATCGGTACCTGCCATGGGTGACGGAAATAGCTCCGCGAGATAAAACGAAATTTCCGTGACCAATCTTGCTGATTGAGTAAATCTAGCTGCTATTTGTAAGATAAGTTCTGTACTAAAATCCACATTAAGTTCGCGGATTGTGGGGAATTATTTACGCTGCTGAGGATTTCTCTCATTCGAAGATTTTCTCATTTGTCTGTGCTTGGAACATCAGAAACACACGTACAGTCTTTAAGAGAGTAGTTTTTATGACGAAGTTAATTTATCCTCACCTTTGCCTGTGATGTTCAAATTCACGGTATAGTTAAACCGAGCAAACAAAAAAATATTATTCGGTCAGACTTGAGCAACGAATTACAAAACACCCTAAAAGAACTAAGCACTTTGCTGCTTCGATGCGCTTCTTGTTGACTTCTCATGCAATCATTATTCTGTCAGTAGATCCATTCAAGGGTCTATCAAAGTACACATATTTCTAGCTATCGCCTGACAAACGCGTTAATCGAGTACCAATATCTATAACGACATCGCGTGTACTCGATATCTTGTTGCAGATGTAAAGTAGTTCGTGGAACATGTTCAAGTTTCATGAACCGTCTTTTTGACACACACACACACACACACACACACACACACACACACACACACACACACACACACACACACACACACACACACACACAGAGAGAGAGAGAGAGAGAGAGAGAGAGAGAGAGAGAGAGAGAGAGAGAGAGAGAGAGAGAGAGAGAGAGAGAGAGAGAGAGAGAGAAGCACTTCTGGGTTTAAACTGGAAGACGTCACCCAGCTTTTTATCAAAGATTTCGTGCGTTTTTGATGGTCTCTCCTTTATGTTTATAAAACAGATTTAAGTTTAATAGCTGAAAAACGTCGTTTTAAAGCGTTCTCTTTATACAGTTTAACGTCTTTGACCCCATAATCATAATATTGGTATTTTCAAATGTCCAAACAGACATCATATCAAGACGTCGTAAAAAAATGGATGAACCAAAAACACATTTGTCTAGTGAAATAAAGATATATGGGACGCTTATATGACATCACAAGATAAACGAAGCCAGGTTTGGAAACCAGCTGGTATAAGATCTAGCTTCGTCCGTATCTGTGTTATGACACATAGATGGAATAAGATCACATGGTGGTAGGGACAACATATTAAGATTTCGGAATACATTTTCTTGACCTTTTTTGGACAGCACAGGGTTATACTATACAGTATTGTGGATCGATAGTAATTGGCTGATAGAGGAGTTATAATATTTGAATATTTTCTTATTCACCTTTGTGTAGATCATTATAAGCACCGATCCTGAAATAACCTACAAAGAGTGACGTCACATCGCTGATGGAATTATAAATGGTAATCGCATATTTATCTGTGTGGGCGGCAATATCTCCATATCCGTGAGCACGATTCATTTACATTGATATTTGCAGGGCGATTGGGCTACATGCAATGATATTTGATTAGTAATACTCATAATATCAGAAACCAGTAATTTCAAGTCCTTATCTTGTATAGCATTTTTTTGGAGAGCGTTCTTCAAAAATGATCACGGATCTAACAAAATCAGATGGTCTCTCAAATCTAATTAATCGGTCATTAGTCATTCCTGAACGTCGAAGAAAAAAAATTCTTTGTTCACTTTACCGAATGCCATTAAACAGAATTGCAGGCGGTTTGACGGTGATAAATTTCCCTGTTGGTCTGGGGGTAGAAAATATCTACTGTGTCGTCCTGATATTTCGTTATTTGTAGGCACTTCATAACACATAAGTGTTGGTGTTCCGCTAAATACTTTACTCACCTCACCCCACCATACCTTACCTTGATGGAGATAAACGTGCAATAATTGCCTACTTTTTTTATTCAAACAGAGAGAGGAAATGAAGACAATGGTATATAAATAAATTTAACTGTACCAACAAAAAAAATGCTATAACATTAAGAATAAAATAATTTATAATTCAATACATATGTGAAATGCGTGTGGTAAGGAAACGAAACGGTTGTAAGAAGTATTGTAAGGTGTCCATGGAAGTGTGGTAGCATTAATCACGTCCAGACGGATGGGAATCTACCCATGCCTTGGGCCGTACTGGGTTGCTTAATCAGCGCCATATTAGCACCAAGCTATCGATGTGTCATAACTATGACCTCAGCCAGCTGATCTATTTTATCATCGTGGTTTTCACCAGCACCATATGATAGCAATGACACAAGAAATGTGGGTTTTTTTCCCTGTGTCTTTAATACCAACCGCGTGACCCTGGTATAATCGCATGACACGTGCAAATTGAGAATTTCGTATGGAGCCAAAGTACTCTTATAGCAACAAGTAAACAGGTTAAGTCCTCTTAATGCCCGGGTAGGAGTGTGAGAAGAGGAGAAGGATATGTCTGTACAAGGAGCATGCCAAGGCCTAGCCCTGGTCGAATGGTAATATAAATATATCTACAACACGTCTTGTAGGGCTAGCCACGGCCAGGAGTTCGGTTTCGATTGGTGACGCGCGACGCAAATCTGACGCGCGACTTCAGTTCTGGAGCTCCTGGAGAGTTCATTTTGATATACTCGGAACACATCTGGTCCGCTTGACAGTGGATATAAGGACGAATCCTTCCGTCTAAAGGAACGTTTTTAATTTGTGGAGACATTGAGTCATTGTCATAACTGCACCCAGAAGCATCTGCTAAGCAAGCCTGATCATCATAGAATGGCTTGTAGGTCACTCTTAGTAATGTTATTGGTGATTGTGATGTATGGTAATGTTGTTATCCAGCTTTTAAACTTCAGTAACACTATTTATATACACTGTCAGCTAGTCTGTCATATGTTCTTATCAATATATATAAACTGGGTTATTTTCTGGTTGCCTATATTTCCCAAATTCATATTTATGTCGTATAATAAATTGCATATTCACGTCCTAACCACATACTGATGTCATGTTTCTTCTGGCCACAACAGCTGTTATTTATGTAAACAATGAGTTACGGTAAGAATAATTTATTTGCACTTCGATATGACAAGCATATAAAACAGGATAACATTAATGAAATACAGAACAAGGTTACACCAAACAGCATAATCCACTTTCTACCACAATTTCTTCTCTGAAGTGGCGTCGACATAGGAATGTTCAGAAATGGCAGCTTTCTGTCTTGTAGTGATACTTCTCAGATATAAAACCTTCCTGTTCACACAGTTGCCAATACCTAATATTCATCCATTAATCATTCAACGGAATGGAATTCATGATTCACATGGGTCTACAAGAGCACTAAACACTAAGTATGCAACCTGTGAGTAATTATCGCCCACTGTTAGCCATATTGGACTGACAAAAAAATACGTCGTGTTTGGATGCGATAATAAGGTAAACTACAAGGGCAATTACATTTATTGATATTGGACCCTGTTAGATTATTGATTAAGGCTTTTGTACCGCTACCTGGTCTAACTTTACCCCATATAGTTTTTGATAATTTAGGCTAGTGTCGAACCACAGGGATTCGCATCAGAAGGTAGGCTGAAGATAGAAAGATATATATTTATCGATCTATGACCCCCGATAGGTTGGTAGAAAGAAGAGAAAGAGATTTATATCATCGATCTTATGACCCCGATACTACTGAAAAAAAAACAAGGGAAACAACGATCGGACGCATCCCCGATGGAAAACTTCCCAAAATTGCTCCCAACCCCATGTCATCTCGCTCCAAACCGCTCGATTCGGTGGGAAAACGTCCATATTTATTCTCAAAACACTCACTCGGCATGAGCAGACCCTTCCAATGCATATTTGACCACTCTTTTCGCAACTTCAGCCAGAACTACAAGGTTCAGTTTACGGAAGACGCCATTTGCCTCTGTCTTTTATTTATGCAGAATAACCACACATACGCCGGTCAATGGGAGCACGGGATCAAATTTACCGCGGGGCAAATGGCGACTGTAAACTGAGCTCTGTAGTTCTGGCTGAAGTTGCGAAAAAGTGGTCAAATAATTTAAATTTAAGGTATCTGCCACCTTTGAGATATGATTAGTATTTAAGAAGAATAGAATTGTACGCATATACTCTATAGTTCCCATCCCAAATAGGTATTTTGTTTAGAACTACCACGCAACTATATACACGCTTCACCATGGGAAAATCGCGACTTTACGTGTGTTATAAGAATAGATAAGCAGGATGGTCAGAATAGGCAGAGGTGGCAAGAAAGTGAATATAAGTGAAATAATGATTATAAAGATCGGTCAGGGAAAATAGGCTGTGTACATTCCGGATTTATTCAACTGACGCATTCAAGGCATTCGGCTATCCATTTTTTAAATGGGTCAACCCATCTTGAAATTTCAAGTTAGGTCAGGACAATTTTAAAATTGGCCGGATTTCAAGTTGGGTCCTAACAGTGACACTATTTTTTTTTCGAAAAAGATCAAATGTAGTTTCTCGCACGCAAGCTAACGCTTCAACAAGCCGAACTGAATTGTGAGCGAAACACAGATCTCGTGGTGATCTCGCCGAGGCAGGTGATGCACGCGAGATCACTTCGATCTCGGTCGGGGATCTCGGCTTCGTTTCCACTCCTGCTATTGGTTTTAACTTCTTGGTCTGTGGCAATGAGAATGAAGGAGTAAGTGTTGCTCGGAAGGTGTTACAATTTCGCGCCTCAGCATGATTCCGGGGAGATGGGATAATACCGTGACTTCCCGATGAGCGTTACGCAACCAGATTAGCGGCTGGCAAGCAAATGACTCCTGAGAAAACCTTCGTATATAAAGCAATCAGGGATCATTTCTTTATTACCCATTACTACGTTTAACGCAGACGTAAGTAATGCCATCTTCTAATTTGTGTCGCAAAGTTTACATGATGGAAAATTGAATTAACATTATTATTTGACTGGAAATATTCATGATCTACTGTGGAAATCTGTTTTATTCAGTTATGCCGTTCCATCGATAACGGGGCCTCCCTAAAACCACGAACCACACGAATGTTAGCTGTAAATCATAATGCGCTCTGAATTTACCTCGCTATCGATGTGTATTCTTCCGCTTTGGTTTCATAATGTAGATTTCATCAAATCTTCACTCAATCAAGTTGTGGGCATCTTTGCGCACACATTAGACCGACAAGCAGGAAGGGTAATGTCCGACAACATAAACAGATAAATGGCGACAGCCGAAGTAAGGATCTATTTTCTGAGACCACAGCGCCGCGTAGCGACTGAAAGTCTGAAAACTTAAAACTTTTGGTTTCCAAGGTACGGTTGCCAAGCAGCTTGCTAGGCAACCTCGTTCCAAATATGGGGCTGAACAGTCTCTTAAAGAACCTCCGTAGTGTTGCCATGCTAGAGCAGCGGTGCTCTGTGAGGGACCATCTCAAGTGAAGTTGTTTCTCGGTGATATATCGACACAGTTGAAGTTATCGCATGGCAAACTGTGCGTTTGAGGTGATATGGTAAAGACCGAGCTTTTTCTCGAGCTCTGATTGGTTGAGAGTAGGGTGCCATGCGATAAGTGTTGGTTATCACATGGTCTCGTGAGTGATATCATCCGCGTGACCATGCGATAGCATGCTTATCGCGATGGCACCTACACGCGATAATCAAGCGCACGACGCTGTCTCCTAATAATGATAATTAGCGTGAACCTATGTTATGTAAGGTAACTACCTGGGACCTGTAAATATGAGAGGTATTCCCTTAATCCCCCACTCGGCCTCAGCTGCCTGTGATGATGGTTTCAACTATAGGAGATTTTTCTTTTTTCGACGCCAGTGACTAAGTCACATAACAGACGTGATTGGATCACTTCTCAACACGGGACCAGGTGACAGCTGGGTAGTACAATTTGTATGATGACAGCTAGCAGCACGAAGGGTCCTCCTCGTTAGCGCATCTAGAGAGCGTGGAGCGTATGTTTGCGAAATCGTTGTCCCCCTTTGGGTTTATGTATACATAGAAGATAGCGGCCACCCGGCCAATGCAAATCCCTGTGGTCGCCGCCATCCGTACTACATCTCTTTCATGACTTGGTTCCCACGGCGAAGTGTTGACGCCATGGGAATAAGGTGACAATAAGGTGAGAAACGTTTGGCGCTAGGGGTGTATGTAAACCGGCCCACAAGTTAATGAAAATTCCATATCCGTATAGCAATCCTACTGATAAGTTTAACCCGAAAAAAAAATGCGGATGACGCGCCAAGCTAGTTCCCTCAGTTCGCTAGGGGCGCTACTTTCGCCCTGAATTCGCGCTTTCATTTAACTCACGGCTGCTATTTATGGACCCCGACAGGTACGAGTTATCGGGGTAGAGCTGTATGATGATACATCATGATGGTGTTAGATAATTAACATCCATCGTAGTACATCATGATGTCTATATATATTAACATCCATTATAGAACATCATGATGTGTTTAGATATTAACATTCGTTGGAGGAAAATAAATTTGAAACGTCTGATAGTGTGGGTTATCATGGTCCGATGTATAGGGTCAAGGTGATTGCAGAAACAATAAAGAAATGTTGGCGAAATTTAGCAGGAAGTGCCTTGAAAACCAGCTGGCCAAATCAGGAAATCTATAGTGGCTTCTAAATGAGATAGCAATATTGAAAATGGCTCTGAACATGCCAAGAACTTGAACTTAGTATACCATCAGTCTGGCACCAGACCTAACTGTCATTGACTTTCTGCTTGCCACTGGAGATCACAGTGGGCAATCAAAGGTCTAACTTACCATATGCTACAATCAATAAAAATACATAATCTGCACTGAAATAAATACTTTTTCTGTAAAAGCACATCTAGCCCTGCAGGACGTCGTATGTATATATATATATCACCGTTCGACTTGGGCTTAAGCGCATCAGGATAAACTTGTTTTGAAAGAAGGATAAAGCCAAATAATACATCTGAATGTTATTCTTGATGTGTATCTACCTTGGCGAGCAATGAGATCGATAAAAAAATCAGTAAAAACAACATTCAGCCTACATGTATCATTGGCCAGGGATAGACTGTGGCTGTTACCCCTCTATAGGCTTGTCTTGCATTGTACTCACATCAAGATCAAATGTCAATATAAATAAGGTCTGACAGAAATCTGGTACATGTTCACAACCTGATCAAATGTCCAACAGAAAATTTAA
Organism: Urechis unicinctus; assembly: GCA_034190875.2. Taxonomy (NCBI): domain Eukaryota; kingdom Metazoa; phylum Annelida; class Polychaeta; order Xenopneusta; family Urechidae; genus Urechis; species Urechis unicinctus. The sequence goes on from CM067344.1 coordinate 27,350,952, forward strand.
GATTTTGCTGTTATAATATATCCATCACTTTTTTATTTTTGTAGAAATGCAAAGCATATATTAAGATGCAGTTACATGTACAGTAATTAGTTGGCTTTTTGACCAAACAGTTTATTTCTCATTTTGAAACAAAATACGCCCATTTACTCCACTTCCCCCACAACATGCTTCTTGCGTTCAGCCACAAAAGGCACAGCACCAGGTTTGGAATGAGCCCGTCTGTTGGATTCCCTGAAAAATTAACAAAAAGTCGTGTCACAAGATATTGACAAAGCTGACAAGTTACATAAAAATTAATCTGCAGCGTATAAAAGCTGCTCATACTTAACTGCAAACGATAGTTATACAAACCTATAACAGATATTGCATGAACTTTCATCCTTATTATTATCACCCAGTGAAGCTAAAGCAGCTACTACTTGTTTTCCACTTACTTTCGTTTCTGTGATCGCTTGATGGTTGCCAGTTCCTTTGAGGCATTGTAGATGGTTTTGGGTATATGACGGTGCTTGGCAATGCGACGCAGTTGTGGATGATGCCCAAACTTCTCCTTCAATTTCTCGTTGTAGCTAAAGGCTACCTTTTCTCTTGGTTTCAGCTGAACACACCATCGAAGAATACAGTGAAATAAGGGGTTTATTGAAGCATTGTTGTTTGAGACCAGATTTAGGTACGACGGGTGAGAAAGATGATTATGTGAGGTCTCTGTGATTTACGATGCCAGTGCCCACGAAGCGCCACTATACAACAAACAAGAACCTCAATCCATCTGGCTTATAGTGGAGCACACAGTATGTAAAAGCTGCCATTATTGCCAATGTACAACGAAACCCCCATTATATGCACACTATTATCGCCTTCAGCTATAATGCAAAGATTCATTCCACTCATTTTTCCGCAACAAACAGAACCCAGCTTCTTTCCCGACGAAAAATTTCACACAGTCGAGTCATACGAAGGTCTGACTTTATAACTTTATACTGTGTGGGTATAACAACAACATCATCTCACCACTCCAATCTTCTGAGAGGCGCGTGCTTTCCACAGTCTGAGGTTCATTTCGTCGGAGGCAGAGAGGATGTAGCGATCATCGAGGGACCACTTGACACACTGTACCCTCTGCATGCGCTTGGTATGGTAGACCTCCCTGATAGACAGGACAATGAATCAGAAGACAACTACACTTTATCTCTACATCAAACAGGTCTGAACAATGAATCAGAAGACAACTACACTTTATCTCTCACATCAAACAGGTCTGAACAATGAATCGGAAGACAAATACACTTTATCTCTACATCAAACAGGTCTGAACAATGAATCAGAAGACAACTACACTTTATCTCTCAATCAAACAGGTCTGAACAATGAATCAGAAGACAACTACACTTTATCTCTCAATCAAACAGGTCTGAACAATGAATCAGAAGACAAATACACTTTATCTCTACATCAAACAGGTCTGAACAATGAATCAGAAGACAACTACACTTTATCTCTCAATCAAACAGGTCTGAACGATGATGATTCAATGTTTAATTTGCAACCTTATTGACTAAGACTGAATTTATGGGTATATATGAGTCACTATGTGCTAAAAGAAATGTTTCACAGGGAAGTTTCTTACCGGCTTTTGCCTTTATCAACTTCAAATATCCTCAGTGACCTATCAAAGCTGGCTGACACAAATTCTTTCCCAGTGGGTGAGTAATCGACATCAAGAACTGAAATCAGCAACGTAGGTGATGAAGTAGGCAAGGCAAGTCACAGCAAAGAGGAAGAAAATGAAAAATCAGAGAGGCACAGAAGAGAATAGAATGACAAGTCCACCTGCTGATACATGGTCCATGTGGATATTGACAGGCATCTTGAGATTACGCATGTCAAATGTGTAGAGGCTGAAACAAAACACAATGGTCAATACTGGCTATCAAATGACACACTTGAAATAAGACAACATCTCACAATATTTGTCTCATTGGTGTTAGTGTAGTAGGATGGTATACTTGTAGTCTTCACTTGCGGCAGTAAATACATAAGCTTCCATCGGGTTCCAGGCTAATGTGTTAGATCGCATTTTCAGTATGACCTGAAACACAAATATGGTGTCTTGGAAATATCAAAATGAATTGCAACAGCTTGAATGTAAGCTTGCTTTGTTAGCCATGATAATATTATGCATTATATCAACTGATATGATTACCTTTCTCAGTGGTGTGGAACCTCGCATGTCATATAAGAGAATGCTCCTGTCTGATGCTGTGGCTCCCAACATGTGTGTCTGAATCAAAACAATTAAGTGTATGACTGTAAAATCATCAATCACTGTGAGATGTTAGTACAGAAATAGGGTTCATCTTATCTCACCTCTATAGGGTTAAATTTGATAGCGTTCACTGTGTCCACTCCCCAGTTAAATGTGCGGACAGGTTCTGCTCGACCTGCATCCCAAATATCGACCGATTGGCCACAGGTTGCAAACATAGCATCCTTCCAGTGGTGATCTATGGAGTGGAGGACATTCTGGAGACATAGAATAAGTTCCAAAACTTTCCCAAACCAGGATGGAGCACAACACACAAGTTATATAACTTCTTTGGAAAAGAAAAAAATGTGTGTTAGTCATACCTTGGTGATAATTGTGTTGATTGGCAAATCCTGTGCTCCCTCATCACTGTCCATGCTCCACTGCTTGATCACCTTGTCATCTCCACACTAATGTGACAAACATAAAATATCACGACCTCTATTGTTACCTCATAAGCACACACCAAATCCTGGTGTCCTGTATAATCATGTACCGTTATAAAGCAATGGTTCAGGGCCTGACAAGATAAATCTCATGCTATTCAAATCTGAATGGTCAAATGGGGTACAGCTTATAAAGGTGCAGTGGTTGAGTTCTACATATGTTGACAAAGATTGGGTCAGAGATGACTCAAATGGAGTACCGTATAAAAGTGCTCTCCCTGGGGGTTGAAAGCTATACCTCGCACAAACCCATCATGAGCCGCTATGTTGCGAACACAGCGTTGTCTGGGCAAGTCCCATACCCTCAGCTAAGACAAACAAACACACACATAATTTACAGGATCCATGAAGCAAGGTCTGTCCAATAATAAAGGGGAAAGAACAATGAACAATCGTGTCTCTTTAAATCAACACTGACACAACAAAACAAAGATGATAATTGGATGCAGAAAACTCACACAAACATCCAACATCAACACTGTATGACTGTTTGATGTATCTTGTAACCATTGAGTCAATATAACAACTTACTTCACCGTCACATGACCCACTGAGGACCTGAGACAATTTTCTTGGATGCTTGCATAGACAATGTACTCCATCACGATGGCCTTCAAGAGCAGCCAGGAAGGGCTTGGCAAAAACCCTCTCCAATTTTACTGCGTTCAGAGCTCGTGTGTATTCTCTGGGAGCCTCAAAGGGATGTGCATTCGGGTCATAGTTCCTGGGAACTGAATAAACAATAACAAAATTTTAACCAGTTCTTAAGGGAAATGAATAATTATCTGGCAATTTTTTAGGGGTCTATCAATGTTAGTATATATATAGGTATAGTATATGTTTGGAGAGCTTCTTACAGAAACATGTTGAATGTTCTACGTAATCCCAACATTCATTCTGTTCAACACCATTGCACATGCGAAAATGGTTAAAATTGCAACTTTCCCTAATCTGGGACAACTGAACCTGATTGAATTTGAAGGCATAAAATTCACAAATGATTTCACATTTGTGTGGTGTTTTGTTGTAAAGCATTGTTGTTTTATAGGAGCACACATGAATCACAAATGGTAGTGAGTTATTTGCCAAATGATAGAAGCAGAGGATAGCAAATCAGCATTTTTTCTGCAGTTCTTGCAAGATGCCATCGGGACACGTTGAGCTGAGATTTATTTGCAGGCACAGGATGTTTGTTGTTCTTTAGGTCATTAACCCTGAAAACCATTCTACAACTGTTTTTGAAAATTTGCCCGTGCAATGGCAAAATAGGAAATTATCTAGGTTATTTAACGATTGCACGTCACGCAGTCCTTTTCAAGAAGGACTCCCAACGCACTGTGTCCATTTTAAATGCATCTTATGCTATACTATTCCATTAGTCGATGCTTACATGTCATGTTTAAGTAGACATTGCCAAGCCCTCCACATTGAGAAGTGTTCTGTTGTAATTAAAAATCGCTATATCCCAACATGAATCAAAATGGTAGGCGCATGAACTGGATCGGGGAGAATGTAACATGAACAATTGCGCATGAGAACAGTCTCACCCAGTTTGGCTGTCGGTGATCTCCAGTTTTCAGCAGCAATGGCAAAACGGATGATAAATTTTAATGAAGAGGTATACTCATTAGGAAGGACTACGCACTGTCGTTTAAATGCATCTTATATTATAAAATGAACTACAGTGGAGTTTAGATGTAGTTTAACGACATTGCCAAGCCCTCAATATTATGCAGATACTATACAATTAAAAATCGCTATCCCGTTTTGAAATTTCGGCTTATGAACTGGAGTGTCAGTGAGAATGTAACATAGTCAACAATCGCGCCTGGAGAACAAGACTAGGGCTGTCGGCGATTTTTTTTCAAATTCATTGTATCTCGTTGAAATTACACATGAAGATAGGTATACTCATTAGGATTCTAAAAAGGTATGTTTCATTTTTTAAAGTCATTAGAAAAAAAGTTATTGAGTTGACATTGCATATCCATGGTATTGCTTGGTTTTGTGCCAGATTTTCACAGTAAGGGATAAAATTGACAAACATGTCTTATATTTTGAATATCATAGTGAAATTGCCAAGAAATGTACAATGTAGAGGGTTCTAATAAGCAACCATGTTTCATGTTTTTTAAATCAATTAGTAAAACTAATAGGATTTAAAACAAGGAAACCTGTCAGTTTTTGAGCCAAATAGACATGATGACAGCCACTTTTCAGACACCTGTCTGAAATTGCCAAACAATGCTTTTACTATTGCAACCAGACACCTGTCTGACATTGCAAGGCAATACTAATCTGTTGCAACCAGACAGTCACACCTGTCTTAAATTGCCAAACAATTCTTATACTTTTGCAACCAGACACCTGTCTGAAATTGCCAAACAAGACTTAAACTATTGCAACCAGACACCTGTCTGACATTGCAAGGCAATACTAATATATTGCAAACAAGAAACCTGTCTGAAATTGCCAAACAATGCTAATCTATTGCAACCAGACACCTGTCTGAAATTGCCAAACAATGCTAACCTATTGCAACCAGACATCTATAGGAAATTGCCAAACAAGGCTTAAACTATTGCAACCAGACACCTGTCTGAAATTGCCAAACAATGCTAAAACATCAGGTGACCAAAATCTCAAGATCGCCTTTAGAGATGTCCTCGTCCAGACGGTGGTATGTGTACACAGCATCATCCTCATCATATACAATATTAAACCAATCACTGAACCCTGGTACCTGTGACACCACCTTGGCAGGATAAGCTATCCGTTCCTCTTTGCCATCAACTGTATCCACTAAAATATGTCTCACCCTCTTGCCAACCAACATGTGTTGGCTTTCTTCTGTTATAGGGTCTTTGAAATATTATATATATATATATATATATATATATATATATATATATATATATATATATATATATATATATATATATATATATGTGTGTGTGTGTGTATATGTACGTATGTATGCATGCATGCATGCATGTATGTATGTACGTACGTATGTATGTATGTATGTATGTATGTATGTATGTATGTATGTATGTATGTATGTATGTATGTATGTATGTATGTATGTATATATAGAGATGTATATGTATATATATATATATATATAGATATATATATATATATATATATATATATAGATATATATATATATATATATATATATATATATATATATATATATATATCTATATATAGATATATATATATATATATATATAGATATATATATATATATATATATACATGCATGCATGCATGTATGTATGTATGTATGTATGTATGTATATATATATATATATATATATATATATATATATATATATATATATATATATATCTATATATATATATATATATATATATATATATATATATATATATATATATATATATATATATATATATATATATATATATATATATATATATATATATATATATATATATATATATATATATACATATATATATATACAACATCCGGTAACGATGAGAGATATATGGTACGATTAAACCAGTGATGGGTTAAAGTCTGAGGTCACTCGCGACTTACAGCAAAAATATTTTGTCAGAGAGAGATTCAAATCCGATTGTTTAACCGCAATGGTTATGAATATTTGTGTGCCATTACGCAGCTTATATAAGGCTGGGGCGAACTCATGATAAACTCGGCATGTACTCAAACATGGTTAACAGAATCTCTTTGATGTGTTAATTCTGAGTGGTGCCCTTGGCGACGAGCAGCTCACGCAACCGTCGCAGTAACTGTCGGCAGCTCAACATCTACTTCGTGAACCCTAACTGCCGAATTCCTTACGCCAGACAATAAAAACGATACGAGTAACGAATACGAACTGATTTAGAGAATTCAAAACGGAGTGAATCTCAAAAAGTCAAAAATGCTCGCCGAGAATTTTAACGTATTGCTCCACAAACACACATTTTTTGGCTCAAACGGAGTAAAATGCGAAAAGTAAGGCAATATTATTGAAATTCAATACGTTAGCTCTCGTTTGATGTATCATTCGTCCATGTATCTTAAATATAAATGCCAGTTAGAGCAAGTTGAAAAAAACATTGAGGCACAAGCGCGGACGCCTGCGGCGAGGTTCGGCTGTCACCCCTAACAAGACTACCAAGCGGCCCTGGGCTGTGGCACAGGCTGTGCTGGGGGAATGTGGGCGATAACACAATGTTTTTATAACATGTAATCTATATATTCAGATAGTGACGATAATAAAGTCACCTTTGTGAATGTCTTTCTTTGTTTCGCGCATATAATCATCAGGGTTTCTTGATAAAACTTTCACTTTCATGATTGTTTTTATAAACGTAAGATGTTTCAACTTAGTCGTGCTGTCGGGTCTCCCGGAAATGAAATAAATAAATCCAATATCCCGTCGTTTAAGCCTCTATCAGTTACCTCGGTTATTTATTTGCTTAGGAGGACTGGCCAACCGGTTGTAAGGAGAAGATCGTGTATTTTCAAATTGGTTCCAAAATTACTTTTCAATTATGATTTTAAAAAATATCGAAAAGGGAATGAAGATTATAACGAAGACACCATATTTGTGTTGGCTTGGGGGGTCAGAAAAAATAAGATAAGATAAGATAATTAATAAGCCCGATTCAGGAATTTGCTTTACTGTCTACAAACAAACACTGACATATGGTTGCATACGAGACATTAGACATAGACACAGTGCAGGCTAATTAGACATTATTAAAAACATGAATAGAGTATGGCACAAAACTATGTTGATATCGTTTTGTGCGGCATGAGATGGCTCTCAGCCTCTTGTTTGATCTCATAGTTGTATACGAGCTATTCAGAGGGTGATCAGCGTTAGACATTATGCTTTCCATTTTTCTAACGACATAGTTTACATACAACATATCAAAACTACAAATATCTAGACTCATCAACTTAGCAGCTTTTCTGCTAATTCTGTTTAAAATATATTGGTTGCCTTTACTTGTACCAGACCACCAGGTGATAAAGTTGCAAGTTACAACACTTTGAACAATGGCTTTGTAGAAAAGTCGAAGAATAATATTGTTAACACCGAACGATTTCAAAAGACGTAGGAAACAAAGACATTGTCGGCATTTACTGTAGACCTTATCTATATTCAGAGACCATGCCAGTTGGTCGTCAATGATGGTGCCTAGATATTTATAGGAGTGAACAATCTCAGCTTCTGACCCTTCGATGTTCAGTTGCTTATGGCATTTTTTCAGAAATCGAAAACTAGTTCTTTGGTTTTTTTGACATTTAGAAGTAGATTATGTACATTACACCATTCAATAATGTCTTTCACTTCATTGGTATAATCCTGCTAATCATCCTGTGATATTAAGCCTATGATATCAGTATCATCAGCATATTTTAAGATGTAACAATTGTCATATTTAGGAATGAGATCAATTTGTATAAAGTATAAATAGAACGGCTGAAAGCACACAACCCTGTGGTAAACCAATATTTAACACAACTGCAGATGATGTTTTTCCGTTCACATATACATACTGCTTCCTTTCAGAGAGGAAAATCTAGAATAAATTTACATACATTAGTGAAAATATTGAGATCAATCAATTTCTTTACAAGTACATGTGGTATGATAATATTGACGGCACTGCTGAAGTCAATGAAAAGAGATCTAGCGTAGACGTTCTTATTGTCTAAATGTTTGGTAAAAGTGTCTACAAAACAAATTGTGGCATCCACAACAGAGATTTCCTTCCTGTAGGCTAATTGGTGACTGTCCAAATTATTGTCAACTTGAGTTAAGAGTTTTTTCAATACAATCCTTTCGAAACATTTGAAGGGGACGGAAGTTAGCGCTATTGGCCTGTAGTCATTTAGTTCTCCGGGGTTGGGTTACTTGGGAACTGGAATAACTTTTGCCGTTTTCCAAATGGTCGGGATATGAGTGGCATATGCTTGGTTAAAGAGCCTCAAGTAGACGGCTGCAAGTTGTTCTGCACATAATTTCAGTGTTCGAGGTGAGATGTTGTCAGGGCCACATGCCTTATTACTGTTGAGTGAATTGAATTCTCTTAAAACATGAGCTGTATGTGTGAGGGTGTAATCAACATTGAATGACCATAATAAGATATCCCTCAGATCCTGAGCAGCTTGAGAGTGAAAATTCAGAGGTGTCGAAGAAGATATCCCAATCAGTACATTCAAAGCATCCTTTGACGGTATCTTCAACGTCGCTATCCCATAGTTTGATTTGTTTGACTGTTGGTTAAATATAGAGATTGATGGGGATGGCAATTGATTGCCGATAGTTTAAGGGGAAAGTTTCCTTACATTCCTTGTTCACACATCATACAATCACGCAAATGAGTCTTCAAACTGCCAATGCACAGAATACTATGATCCATACGAGCAAATGCGAATCATGCATCAGCAATGATGCGCTGTTAAATGCCCCTTGGTCAATTTCTGACAGACATGGTATTCACACCATTCAAAATATGCGGCTACTTAAAGTTGACACCCCACCAGAATTACGATGTGTCAATTCATTGCCAATTGTGTGCAAATTAACAATAACATGAGAAAAAACTGCATTCTGTTACTGGTTACAACTCATACTTCAGCGTTGAGAATACTCAGGAAACACTATAGAAATTAAATCACATGCATAATTTCGTATTTATCATCGGCTGACATGTTGCGGACCAATATTAAGGTACGAGAAAAGATGTTGATTACGTGCCGTTGCTCACAACACTGATACAAAAATGACGGACGAACATTCAGCACACCCTACAATGCTGGCCGATAGACTGGGTGGCGGTCCTCATGGTTTAGGTATTATGGCAATTCAACTTCTTTATTTGTCGAATGCAGTTACCACTGCATGTGAATTCAATTGTGTGTTGCCTTGTATTATCGTCCTATTGCGAATGACCTATCCTGTGGATAGGGGTGTCAATGAATTTTTCAAAATTTGAGTATCGTTATGAAACTAAATTTATTGATAAATGGTTCAATTGACGAGAAAACAAAGCAAAATTGTCTATAAGGCTCTTCCTTATCCCTAGACTCGGGGAACCTTATATTGCTATATTAAATGTTTGGTTGCCGTTTGGTTGTAATACAAATTATTAACATCTGAAGCCAAGCATCAGCAATAGATAATTTTATCAGCAGTAGTCTTTACTGACAGTATGTGTGTTTCCAGGAGATCCAGATGACCGGACATTGAGGAAAGTCGAGAAAGACGTCCTTATACCTAAAGTTGTCAAGCAAAGGGCCAAGGAGAAATGTGATGCGGAAGTGAAAGGTATTGGTCAACCTTTAGTATGTTGTTTTCTATATTGCAATAAAATTTTACTGTACATCTTTTCTTCCTTTTTACTATTTCGTAAGTAACAGTAACCCTGCCCTATCTATACATTCCACCATGTCGGACCTCTCCTCACTCCTGTGGATGTGACTTATTGCCCGGAGGGGTGGCACTTGGCCTTATTCTGGATAAGGGTGTGCCGTGGGACCTCAAAAACCCGTACCCGTCGTACAAGGTCAAAATGGCCAAAAAGCATACCCCGTCGTACAAGGTATTATGCGAATGTATAACCCGTCGTACACATTGAACCTGAAAAACATACCCCGTCGTACAAGTATGAGGCCCAAAAACCCGTCGTATAAGTCGAGAGGCCGAAAAAACATACCCCATCGCGCGGCACATGTATACTACCTCTATACACTTAAGTGCCCCCCCCCGGGCTTATTGCCCAGACATGTTTGATGCGTCAGCTTACTGATCCCTTGGACAGATGGATTTTGTTCTAAATAAATAAATAAATGTCACCAGAATTACTTCCATTTTGACGTACCCCATTGTCCAATGAGAGGCCATTTTTTTACAATATAATTGGCAGATTTTCTGACGTATTACAGAGCTTCTTTGTACTTATGATATACTGTAAAATGTATTTGTTTTGACGCTATTGCTGCCTATTATAGAATTTACAGAGTGTGGACAGAAGCAGGGTCTATTCATGCCCTTCAAGTGCAGGAAGGAAAACAAAGTCATGCTGGAGTGCATTGTCAAGTGGTAAGTAATTATAGTTACTTCATTGGCTAGATGATCCTATCACATATTCATTTTTCCCCAGCAAACAAAACACCTCTCTTTGTTTACCAGGTATCAGAACAAAGAATTTTATCATCAATGTAAAGAGGAATACATGAAGGACAGAGAAACCTACAGACGAACTGGTGTACCCCAGAAACAGAAACGCAAAGAAAATATTATTTGACACAGACAGCTGTTTGTCAAACTGCTTGTGTGTGTTACATTGACATGTGATGTTTGTTGTGCAACAAATATTTACATGTACTGGTCTGAGTGATGCAATCATACTGATGGTCTGCTATTTAAGATTGCAAATAAACTGTGTATGTTCAACCAGTTGTAAATTATTTACCAGTCATGAATATCTCCTAAATTCATCAGGTACTCTTTGAGCAGAAAGTTCTGCCTCTTTGAAGTGAGACACTTTAAAGAAGAATGTAATTAATTGGTCAATGATTTATGTGACATATATAATTGATTCCTTAAATTGCTCATCAAGCATTCATCAGGAAACGGACCTAAGCAAAAGATGTACTTGTTTCATGTATTTTACTGACTATATTGTAAACCTTTCTTGCTTTTGGAATTATAGCACACCAACACAACAAAGGCATGCTGCCTACATAGATGATGGAAATAATGACATTTATTAAAAATTGCAATAAAAACAAAAATTGTACCTTGAATTGTTTCATTCACTGCATTGATTTATGTGATAAGAATGATATCATTTCAGATCTATATTATAATCCAATTTTTCTTATAAGACAAAAAAAAAATCTAAGTTTTATCAGGGAGTTACATAACTAACGATTGGTTATAACTTCTTGGTTTGATTGATAGACCCTTTCTAACATTTCTGACAGACTTTGAACACAGAAATAACAATCCCTAATATAAATAGTGTTTACAAGATCCTTTGCTCTATAAATGCGTGCGACCTTTTTTTAAAAAATTTCTAGCCGTGTTGATCGGCCCATTTTTGGGATGTCATTCAGGCTAATAATGCACTGCACTTGAAAAATAGCCTCTGAACAATGTATTTATCAAGTGATAACCATCATCACTGTCTTCATAATCGCCATTTCCATTATGATGATCATAATCATTACCATCAGAGTCACCATCATCTTAATTAGTATCATATTCATCTTCATCATAATCATCTCCATTATCATCACTTTCAACATTCATTTAATCAAAAGACATGAAGTTACTAATTTACCATATTGTACAAAACCTAGTAAACCCTACCAGAAGCTGCACTAGATTTTCTTCTGACTTGAGAAGATACTGGTATAAATGCCTTTATACGCTGTATGTTTAACATGTTAATCTGTTTTATTTATGTGTTATTTGTTCTCTTCCCAGTCAATGCATGATCTATCTCGGATATCGCTATGATATCACAAGTACCTCATCCATATGAGATCACAAATTGATCTCATCATGATGTCACAGCGATCTCATAAGCTGACATCAGACTGTGAGATCACCATGATATCAGTGTGGGATCATCATGCACGCATTGATCATAATGTTCAGATCATGACGTATAGACAGCACATGGCATCTAATATTAATTTTGGTCAGCAAATTGGTCGAATTCTGCTTTTTTCCTCGGATTTCATTTTATTACAGAGAGTCATTCCATCCCGGCAATGTCTCTCAAAAAGGTGAGATCAGTAAGCTATTTAAATATATTTACAATTCACTGGATTTAAACTATTATTTTCCTTGATTCTCACGCATTTGAAGCTTATATTATAAAAATACATGGGCGATATCGGATATAATGACATATTTGATGTTTTGAGTATATACTGGGTCGATGTGGCGTGTATGAAAATGGTGTGTGTGCATGCTTGTGGTCGCCTTCGCTTTTCTAATATTCGTAATTATCTGAATCAATCAATATATCTCTACATTTTTGCTTATTGTCAAAAACTTAATTTTTTGTGGTTCAGTTTATGAGTTAAATATCTATTTTTTTTACATTAAGCTGTTCGCCTAGACCAAAAGACCAACGTCAGGTTCTATTCATCACCTTGTCGAGGGAGTGCATGCATCACTCCCGTACTTAGTTCGAAAGAGCTATGTTCACCCGTCGATCATTCGAATAACAACATATCGCATGGACTGTTGATTCAAGAATGTGATATTAAACATGTGACCCTGCACTATAGAATTAACTCCCCCTGACTGAATCAACAGTCCATGCATGCACAGTCACTGTGTTATTTCTGTTAACTACTACCATTTTTTTAAAATCATCACCCTCTTTGCTCTTTTCAGACTGCATGCTGTTGAAGGTTTTATCTGTAAGGTTTATTTGTTGGCTTCTTTCTGCCTTTCAGCAACTGTGAAGTATTTTCATAGGGAATCACAAGAAATCAAAGTAAAGAGGGGTAGGGAGGAGATCAAAATCACTGTAAAAAGTGAGACACGGAAACAGTTGGAAATATTCCTTTCTGACAGCACTACTAGACTTCAGAGGAAGACTTCCAACAAGATGTCACAAGAAAGAGAAAAATAAATTGTGATTAACTGAGATTGTACTAAGCTGTTGTGCAACTGTGTTTGGACAACTGATTAATAAAATCATGATTTTACCATTGTTGTCCTTGGAATTTAGCTGAACATATGCAGTGATATAATTATCTCATAGTGATCTCACAGAGATATCAGCTCATGATATCTTTGTGAGATGAGTATGTGATCTCACAGAGATCTCGCGCTGTGATATCAGCTCCTGATATCTTTGTGACATCAATGTGTGATTTCAAAAACAACCTCACAGTGATATCACAACTGTCTCATATGGTGGCATCATGTGTGAGATCACCATGAGATCACATTATTGGCTGGGTTTGTATATATGTTTAGTATGTTGTATAAGGACCTCTTACACAACCATGTAAGATGTGTCTGAAATAAAGCCAGCCTATCTATCTATCTATCTATTTATCATTTATTTATTTATCATCATCTTAATTAGTAGCATTAGTTTCCATAGATCAGCTGCGGCTGAAAAAAATCATTCAGATGTCAAAAGGTCATTGAGAACTGACAAAAACCATAGCGCCCGCTTTAATATACCGTTATGATAAAATGTCTCATGACGGATCACACCATCATAGCGCCCTCCGGTTTCGCTCATTGTTTATGTGAATTGTTTCAACGCACATCCAAAATGACAAATATTTTGATAGAATATGTCAATTATAAAAGTTTGTTAATGCTGTAAGCTTTCAGAAATGTTAAGTCTTTTACGATGGCAATACAATTGGCTTATCAATTACGAAATTAAACATTTTACCGATTTTATCTACCATAAATGATAAAAAAATTAACAATTCATTATTTACAATTCAATATATTTATAAAAAGTTTGAAATTAAACTTCCATGATATGTAAACATTTTGAAAATCGGAGTGTTATCCACGGATATATTAAGAACTATTAACTTTTTCACAACTTTTCATGCATCTGTAAGTTACAGACAGGTGTCTGGTTGCAATAGTATTATCATTGTCTGGTAATTCCATGAAATGTTAACTATCAATAACTTTTTTAATAATAGACCAACCTTATTAGAATCCCCTAGAGATTATAAATATGAGACATTTTTGAGGCGGTTATCCCTTACCGCAGAATTAAAGCACAAAACCGGGCTACCCCATAAAATTTGAAACCTATTTTACTAATTGACTTAATACAATAACTTAATAGAATCCTCTAGATTATACAATTCTTGTGGTATAATGAAGAAACATACAGAGGCACTGATCAAGATAACTTCAAGTTATTTGCTTTGGCCAAGTTAACAAACCCCTGGGGGTGGGGGGGGGGGGCACTTGGCCATATTCTGGATAGGGGTGTGCTGCAGGGACCTCGAAAACCCGTACCCGTCGTACAAGGTCAAAATGGCCAAAAGCATACCCCGTTGTATAAGGTATTATGCGAATGTACAACCCGTCTTACAAATTGAAGCTGAAAAACATACCCCGTCGTACAAGTATGATGCCATAAAACCCGTCGTACAAGTCGAGAGGCTGAAAAAACATACCCCGTCGCGCGGCACATGTATACTACCTCTATACACATAAGTGCCCCCCCCCGGGAACAAAGCCACCAACTGGACTGACCAAAATAATTTAATAAGCATACACAATCTGATGTTGATAAAGTTTATTCGTTGAAGAAATAAAAAAACCACATTTATATATGAATCCATTTTTCATGTTAAGGAAACAGCAAAAGGGATATTTGAAATAAAAACAACATTTAAAGGAGTTCATAATCTGAAAAGTGCTATTATTACAGAGTGTGCAGCATTGAATCAAGTTAACCAGTTAATATCCATCAGGTATGACCTGTTATGATTACCAGGCACACATATGGGCAGTTGTGGCAGATAGGAGCACCTGGACTACAGAGCCTAGTCAACTACCAGCTTCCATCAGATTACCTAATTCAACATCCTGTGCAGCAAAAACTCTTCCAGAAAATAATTCTATTTGGACAATTTTGGCCATAAAGTTAATCTAAATTCCCCAGTGCCATAAAAAAAAAGTAAGTACTAAACAAGAATGGATAACAAGATGGAGAGAAGAAGATGTGAGCGCGTAGGGAGACCATCCTCCCTCTCCTAGGGTAACTCGGCGACGTTCCCGTCTTTCTTCTACCGTTAGATCATGGAGAATTCAGAGCACAAAAGTCATGGATAAACATGATAATAACACTGATAACAGTTAGTAGTCGACTACGTAGACAATCTCACCAGGGAGTCATGCCAGTCCTCTCACACTCGCTTCACTAAAAGCTAGTCCCCTGTACACGAATGAGCAGTTAGTGTGGTCTCTAGTGAATATAAGACTCATTAATGGCCCAGATTCCTCTGTACAAACCCACCCAACAGGTCATCTGTAGATTACATGTTGCAGAAAGACTGAATCTGACTCCACAACATTCACAACCAGCACAACAATATAAACAAATGTCCATGGTGTCTGGGACGAGTAATACATTGTAGATATTGGCAGCTAGAAGCTTTTACACTAGACCTGTGGAAGGAGGCGAAAACACATTTATCATGTGGGGGAAAGGAGAGGGATGCACACATGAAGTAACAAGAAGAAGTACACACCCTCAAGAGACACTGCCAGTCACTGTGCAACCCACCTGCCACGCAACCATCTATCAGAAATGTCACCTTCACAAACTTTCCTGTTCAGGGAAAATAAATCCTTATGAAATAATATAAAGCATTGTGCCATACTTCTTTTTAAAGATCTGTAACTGAAGGAGGGAATTGGAGTTAAATCACAGATGATCGGCGGCACCAATGGACACCTGATCCGTCTGAGGTGGCGGTTACTGTACACCGTGCTCAGGTGCATAGCTCCAGGCACGCCACCTCACTTATAATAACATATACATTAAGAAAGAAGTCAACTGAATGTCTACCTCCGAATGATTCACATCCCCCTGACCGACTAAACCCTTAACAGGCAGAGCTCTCTTTATCGTTTCACCGAACAAGAAAGACGTGATTTAATCAGCATGGTCACGTTCCCAACTAAGAGAGTCCACTACAATGTTTATCCACAGCTTGTTTACCCACAGGACACATCGACACACCTACCAGACACATTTTGTCTAGGATCGCAAATATTGACACTAATCTGTAAGTAAAATGGGTTATATTTCTAGCATAATGGAAGATGCCGGGTGAGTTGACATAGATTGACACTGACAATAGCCCAACTGATCTCAGTAGAAGAACACGACCAGCAATAAGATGAATCTACTAGCTAGTGTAACACTTGAACATCTTGTTGATGAGAACACACGAGAGACATCATAACGTCCCCATGGACAAACCATCACCAGCCTGTCCTATCCACCACTCAGGCTTACTCAGCGTATCAAAAATAATGCAACTTTTCCTTTCCATCCTATACACTGTTAATGAGAGGAATCTCCACCACAAAGCCATAGCGAGAGTTCACCAGTCAGTAAAAAACAAAAACATGAACCTGATTTGGACAGGATGACCTTCTGCCTAATAAAAGCATTCCATATTCACCGACCATGATTCTGACAGCATTGTACATGACTGTGTACTAAGAGAGGAAGAGAGAGGTACGTGGAACACTATATACACCATGGGGGAACAAGGAGAGAGTAAGGAGAACATCAATTACTGGAAGCGGGATCAGAACAGCTCAGCCACTCACCCAGTGTAAATATAGGATGACACAAATATTGCTACAGGCACTGGTACAGAATACTGACTGCAGCAGATTATGTAATGTGAGGGGGTTAGACTAAAAAAGACAGGGGTGACCTGCATATACACTCATCATGGCTTACAAACACATATCATCACAATAACATTGCTCAATACACAGGATCTGAGCTCAAATGGAACCGGCTGAAGGGATCAAGAACCGACTGAAGGGATCAAGAACTGACAACAAGGACACCATGAAGCCATAGTTAAAATTCTCAATAGGAAAAAAATTACAGCATTGACTTGTGGGACTTGCCCAAGTCCCCTTGCCGCCACGTGTTGTGGCTAAGAATGAGTCTTGCCGGAGCAAGTTTTCATTTGTTCTTGGCAGCACAATTTGCCACATTGCCTAAGCATGAGACAGGTGGCTGGCGGGCTACTACTTGCCGAAGGTGGTGGATCCAGAGCGATGGAAGTGAATATTTTGCCACTTGCCGTCCTTCCTATGCCAGACGCGTGACTCCTCCGACATATTGGTGCCTGGCGTGCCGTTCCTGGTGTGCCAAACAACATCACTCGGTTATACACGGTCTTCGAAAATTCATACTTTATCACAGATCAACAATCTCATATAAAGCATGATGAGTTGATTGGAGGTGATACCTGTCCATATACTGGGTGAGTCGCACGTATGCTATGCAGGCTGCATCCTCTCCCATCAAGTGAACGTGGGGATTCAGAATGCTTGTATTGATTGCCTTGTTATTCTTGGAAAGAACTGACACAAATCAGACACCAGTTCAAATCATCCCACACCTGACAGCACACCTCAACCTATGAAGCGTAATATGATGTGGGAAATATATTCCATCATCTTGTATTTGAACTCTTTGAACATGACGGTATTTTTTAAGTGCTACTGAACACGCAGTATACGAGGACCAACCATTGTCAAAATAGAACTTGTGGAATTCCATTCCTTCTATGAGGTTCCCACATGCTTCAGGCTCAAAGCAGGTCATCTGAGGGTCAGCAAATTTCCTGCATAGGAGGCACAACATCCACATTAAACACGCACCGAATAGATCGCGTCTGGCCATAGCTCCCTCATAACAAGATGATTATATACCAGTGTTAGAATGAATAGAAAAAAACAACAGTACGCATTAGTGTATATCAATGTAATCCATTAATACAACTACTCATCATTTAGGTTGGTGATGGGCAGTAAGAGGAGAGGAAGAGCTTACGTATACTGGTCGTAATCACCGCCCGTGATGGAGGCAATCAGCTGCTCCGTCAGCTTGATGATGTCCTGTTTACGAGCTGGAACACAGGCAGACTCTCATTGGAGCGTTGCATGGGCTGTCTCAATAGAAAACCAGCATATTGATGGTATGGTTGTGAGAATAGAAATGAGGATACTAGCAGTAGCAGACTGAAGCATGACATCACAGAAAGAAATGTGCAGAGGGCATGGTGAATGGGGGCAGACATTTCCATCTTGGTGAACAAGGGGAGTGTAATCTGTAAACTGTTCTGGAACCTTGCGAAGTAGATAGATAATAAATGACGAGGTGAAGATTTTATAGGTGGTGTTATAAAGAGAATATATAAGTTTATCTATGAGGTGGTGTGTAACAAAGTGAATGAAGACATCGGTCGATGATGTGATGTGTAATGAAGTGATTAAAAATATTGTAACGATGTGGTGTGTAACCAAGTGATTAAAGAAGTCCATTAATGATGCTGTGTGTAACTTGGTGATAAAAGAAGTCCATTAATGATGTGGTGTGTAACTTGGGGATAAAAGAAGTCCATTAATAATGTAGTGAGCAACTAGGTGATAAAAAAGAAGTCCAATAGCGATGTATTACCAGGTGATTAAAGAAGTCCATTAATAATGTAGTGAGTAACTAGGTGATAAAAAAAAAAGTCCAATAGCGATGTATTACCAGGTGATTAAAGAAGTCCATTAATAATGTAGTGAGTAACTAGGTGATAAAAAAAGTCCAATAGTGATGTATTACCAGGTGATTAAAGAAGTCCATTAATAATGTGATGTGTAATCAGGTGATTAAAGAAAGTCCATCAATGACATGGTGTGCAACCAGGTGATTAAAAAAGTCCATTACTGATGTGATGTGTAGCTGGGTGATTAAAGAAGTTAATAACTGATGTGATGTGTAGCTTGGTGATTAAAGAAGTCCATTACTGATGTGATGTGTAGCTGGGTGATTAAAGAAGTTAATAACTGATGTGATGTGTAGCTTGGTGATTAAAGAAGTCCATTACTGATGTGATGTGTAGCTGGGTGATTAAAGAAGTTAATTACTGAAGTGATGTGTATCTGGGTGATTAAAGAAGTGAATTACTGATGTGATGTGTAGCTTGGTGATTAAAGAAGTGACAAAAAGCATGTCAGTGAGTTGGGGAGTGATTTTGAGGAGAAGCACTGTGACCATTCAAGATGCTGGAGTCTCGAGTGCATCCCTCAGGCATGAAGCGAGAAACTGAGCAATGACGGCAAACATAACCTCTTCATGTGCCACATGCATGAATGAGATGTACAGTGTTACCATATGTAGAGCAAGGCAGGGAGTATGATACATTTGTTTAACCTGACAAGTTAAGAGATAAAACATTATGACATATGAATCATGAATATACACAATAAACCTTGTGTATAGCTATGAATGTGAAGATTCCCTTTCCAAGAAGGGAACACCGGGCACAATATCTATGTTCTATGGATGCTATAGGCTGTACAATACCACACGAGGGAACATGAGAGAACAACAATCTACAGCACAAGGATTGGTACCACAACACAAATGCATCATGCTTATCCTGTCTCACCATCACAGAAGGATAACTAATACAAAAGCCTACATCGGTGCTCGGATCCCTGATACAGCACACGCACCTCAGATATTCCAAACGACACATACACTCCAACTCAACCTACAAAGCAACATGCACATCCACTCCAGCACACCTATTGCACATCATCCCACCAGCACATCCACTCCAGCACACCTATTGCACATCATCCCACCAGCACATCAACTCCAGCACACATATTGCACATCATCCCACCAGCACAGCCACTTCAGCACACCTATTGCACATCGTCCCACCAGCACAGCCACTTCAGCACACCTATTGCACAATGTCCCACCAGCACATTCACTCCAGCATACCTATTGCACATCATCCCACCAGCACAGCCACTACAGCACACCTATTGCACATCGTCCCACCAGCACAGCCACTTTAGCACACCTCCTGCACATTGTCCCACCAGCACAGCCATCTCAGCACACATTTTTCACATTGTCTCACCAGCACAGCCACTTCAGCACACCTATTGCACATCGTCCCACCAGCACAGACACTCCAGCATTGATCACATGAACAGCCACTCAAGATAACACAACCAATTAAGTTCCTCATTCAATCATTCCAACTGCCACAACTGCCACAAACCCATGAACACACTAACTCCAAAAATAATCCCATGCTGTTGTACACCACTGAAGCAAAACTTAAAACTTAGACCATTGGTTACGTTGTTTGGGCTTTGGAATCTGCTGTTTGCTTTTAAGTAATGATTCAAAATTAAACAAGACAGCCATGCTTATCTCTAGAGTATAAAATTCTGACACCATAATTAATAGTCATAATTCTTCAAAAAAATGATGTCTATGTAAGACTGGTACTGTACTGGCACAGAATCAACCATGCCAGATTCGTTATGTCACTATCCATGCCACTAGTTAGTAAACAATAAAACACATACACATCAAATCTAAGCAAAAAGACATCTCTCTATCTTGATATCACAGGGCTAAAAAAAATAAAAAAAAGTTTCATAGATCTAAATCACAGGTAATGTTTCAGCAATTTATCAACCAGAGTTGCAGTTTGATTAAGTGCAGTTACTCCTAAGGAATCTTGAATCACATTGTGCTGAAAAATACCACTAATGACAAGATACAGGGTAACCACGGTAATCCAGAGGGGCCGGGGTAAAGCCGAGAGTTAGTAGGGCACAGCAAGTTGTCATGGCAACATTCCAACATACTCACTGTCAAGTGAATTATCTGATTTTCCTGAGATACGGCAAAAAAGATGGAAAATTCCAGAATTAACATATGCCATACCCAGGTTTCAAAATAAAAAGAATTTTTCATCGCTATATGGAGTGATTGTTTGAGCAGTCCATATACTAAATACAAGTGTGAAGTCAAACAAAGTAGTACACAATTTAGGGTATAATCTTAGTGCCAGACAACAGTTTGCCAAGAGGGCCATTATATATTTATAAAAACACCTCATTATTCAGCAAGTTAAGGCAATAATTATGAAAAAGCTTTCATAAATTTCACTGACGTAACAAGGTCTTATAACTAATGAATTTCAATATCTGAAGAGATGCAATTGTATGACAGCATCTATTTCATCAGCCGCATAATGAAACTTAAGTAACAACAGCAGCACGCGGTGATTACAATGTTAATGACTGCATGATTACCGCCAAACTCTATAATGTTGCTGCATTTTGGACCCATTCAATAACAGCTGTACAACAGCCCTTTTTTTCAGTTTGACTTTTATAACTGAGAAACACAGAAATAATTTGAGCATGATGATGATGATGATGATAACAATGATGATTGAGTGAATAAATTAGGTGGAAACGATCCATTTGACTACATCTCTATGATAGGGGCATACGAGGCGAGAGAGGGTGGATAAAAACCACGTTCAGTGTGAGCGAGTATGGTCAACGGAGTCCCCATCAGACAGTGCCCTAGCAAAACAATCACAGTTATATCCCCAGTGACAGTGTGAGAGAAAACTCAAAGAGAAAATAACCCCGGATGTATAATTCATTATGATGATGGACAGCTCCAAAAGGATGCTGGAAAACATGTACTGGAGGAGCCTGCTATTAATAGATTCCAATCAGGAAAGGTGCATCAATGAGGTGCGCTTTCTGACCACGCTATAGTGGCTTCAGACAAATGGATAACACAAAGCTAAGGCGCTCATGAGAAGATGCTGGCAAGACGGAGAAGATGATGAAGCAAAGCGATACACATCCATCACCACCACAACACCAACACAAACAACACCGACGCTATCCTAAATATGTACATACATGGACAGCAGATATGTACATATTCAGGCAATATACACAGCGCCACCCACAACAGACTGGTACACCACATAGCAGGTTATTAAAGAACACCTCATGACAGATTCATTTCTCAAACTTAGTTGCAAAACATCATGTGTCCAACCACAGCCCCATCAATGATCTCCCAGATAACTAAGAAAAATAAAGACCACCAGAACTGAATATAACTGGGAATCCATTGTCGTGACAAAAGTCCCCTGCATGAAACCAATACAAAAAGGTGAGCCAAATAAACACACCATGCCGAAGAGGAAACGTGAATGTTAGTTGGACAGGGAGTACATTAAATTCCCTTGAAAGGATCTGTTAAAACCCATGATGCATAAACACCATGCGAGGATCACCATACAATCTCACCACTGGTACTTTTTGTTCTAGTGGGCGTGGCTTCTTTGCTCACAGGGTCATTTCTGATTACAGTAGCCTGTGTCTGTGGTCCTGTAGGGGGCTTTTCCGTTTGTTTGCTTTTATTGTCTTTGGACTCATTTTTTCTGGAACCTGTCAATGAAAAAAGCCCAGGAATTGTCAGTTGCTAAAAATCGATATGACGGGGACACCAGTGCCAGCACATGGACCTAGTAGGGCAACATGTGACCCCCCAACCTACAGCTATCCCATTAACAAAAACTTGGCCTGAATCATCACCCGGTGAGGGTCAAGGTTGGGTTAACAAAGCTCACTCTACAATATACACAGCACAACAGAGTGCAATGAACAGGGCTGAACAAAGTAAAAAAACGTGGAAAATTTGACACCATGAACCACACCTGCACATTGATCAAGAGGATTAGTTAGTGCTTTATAAGAATGCTGTGGGTCAATGAAGAAGCAAACAACAGATGGATAGAGGGGGATGGGGGGGTGGAGGCAGGTGTCGAGCAATAATATACATACTGGTAGCCTCCTGCACTGTCATGTTCCTCACAGTAAACATGCTAGCCATGGAGCGGCAAAATCCTCCTGCTGCTACCCCATCGCAGCAGGTACAGAGGGCAGAAACCATCTCATAACAACAATGCCTCACACCACACACCATAAACCACCGTTCCCAGGCTTATAGCCCGGCCAACCCGACACTGAAGCTCACAGTGTCCGGTCAAAACTGACGCGTCAGTGACTGAGACTGGCACGTTCTTCTGGAGACACCTAGAAGCTCTGGCATGTAGCGCGTTGTCAGAACGAGCGATGGCAGAGATAGGAAGAAGCCATGCGTAACAAGCCGACAGCTACTAAACTCTGCCACGATGCATGCATAGCACAACCTCTAGCCGAAAAAATACATGTATAAACGAATCCCTCGTTATGATGCGAACCATTGAGTGAAACTGTATTCACGAAAACCCCATTGAGTATGCTATACATTTATAAATAAGAATGAATTGATCTGAAATGTAACATATATATATATATATATAGAGCGAGAGAGAGAGAGAGTGAGAGAGAGATGCAATAAAGGATATGCCGTTGTGCAACATAACTAGTATTCTGTTGTAAGCTACCGAGAGGGATGGACAAACCCGTCAAACTGAGCTGACATGGTCATGCATTGGCCAAGACAACAGACATGGATATCAAGTCAAGGCGAATGATAATCATTGACGATTCATTTACCTGAGAAATGTAGATTTACAATTTGAATGTGGACTAAATTATGTGTTCGGATACAATAGTTTGGTTAAGTACGTTACACATCTGATGAGGTTATCCAGTTTAAAGTGCACGAGTGCAGCTGAAAAAGGCTGTCACATAGAATGACACAATCAAATGTGATTGCCTCTGTCGTAAAGTTTATTGCATCAAGAACTCTAGTAGTTCAAGTCAAATAGTGAGTGCTCATGTCCTCAATGTAGGTATCTATCTGTGTGCGTTTGTACCATTCTTGCATTTATGTGTGTCACTGTGCAGGGTGTGTGTTGGTGTGTGTTGTGACCAGTGTGTGTTCAGCGACACTCACCGCGAGTGTCCTCATCCTCGATGGTGGTGCTGCTGTCTGTGGACTCCTTGATGCCGTCATTCTTCTTCACGCTGATATTACGACCTGCGAACAGCACGAAACCGACCTAGTTACTACATTAATCAATCATGCAACTCACAAAAGTGAACCATGCCAAAGTTCACAAGCCGTGAACACTGCAGAAACTGGTCATGACAGGTCACTCTACAAGTATAGTGTCTGCTGAGATGAAAGGAGTTCACTGACAAGAAAATATACCAATACACTGTATAAGCATTGAAAACTCACAGAAAAATTGCAATGCAGACCTGAGGCAATGATGTATATATATATAAAAAAATGTTACATAGACATTGCTGCCAAATATCATATATACAAGTTGTGCTGTACAATACAAGTATGAGGCAAATCAAGACATTCTTGGAGAGTAAATTGGATTTGATAAGAACCACAGTATCAAGCTGTGTGTTGATTGTTGGTTGGTAATGTTAGTCCTGGAGTGACCAAGTGATATCATTTCCCTTCAGAGTTTATCGGATAGCCGTGCTTTGCGTAATTACTATTGTAAAATCAAATGACACACGCATTCTCATCCAATAAAGGGCTAAACAGGGAGATAACAGATTGACAACTTCAGTGACTGTAGAATACAGGGGATGAGTCCATAAGGAGCTACACAGGGAGACAACAGATTGACAACTTCAGTGACTGTAGAATACAGGGGATGAGTCCATAAGGAGCTACACAGGGAGACAACAGACTGACAACTTCAGTGACTGTAGAATACAGGGGATGAGTCCATAAGGAGCTACACAGGGAGACAACAGATTGACAACGTCAGTGACTGTGGAATACAGGGGCTACATAGGAAGACATCAACTTCATTGACTGCACTATGCATGCACATAGTTCAGAAGGATCAATACACAACCAAAACACATGAAATGGGGGAGGCAAAACAACCCAGCAGCTTCCATCGACTTGAACAGCTGTGTGGATAAGCCATGGCAGTAAATGTATGAATGAGAGAGGCAGCAACTGAGAGAGACATACAACACTTGGTATGTCACTGTTCTAAAGCACAACAAACAAGCCATGCTGAGGCACTGGTGACAATGCTATAGATCCACCAAGTCATCAAAGCAACCCCAGCATACAATACACAGGTGGTGTACGTAATACAAGCAAGAAAATGACACAAAGCATATGACAATGTCCTGCCTGAGAGCATTGATATTGACATGGAGAAGTGGATATTGCCAAGACAGAAATCGTTCATTATTGCAGTAAGGCAAAGGCAATGATTCTGCGGAAACGGATGGCACTGAATTTGGGATCATGCTCAAATAATACTGATGTAGAGATAGGACAGCAGGTGGTGCTGATGTAGAGATTAGACAGCAGGTGATGCTGATGTAGAGATAGGACAGCAGGTGGTGCTGATGTAGAGATTAGACAGCAGGTGGTGCTGATGTAGAGATTAGACAGCAGGTGGTGCTGATAAAGAGTTAGACAGCAGGTGGTGCTGATGTAGAGATAAGACAGCAGGTGGTGCTGATGTAGAGATAAGACAGCAGGTGGTACTGATGAAGAGTTAGACAGCAGGTGGTGCTGATGTAGAGATAAGACAGCAGGTGATGCTGATGTAGATATAAGACAGCAGGTGATGCTGATGTAGAGATAAGGCAGCAGGTGATGCTGATGTAGAGATAAGGCAGCAGGTGATGCTGATGAAGAGATAAGACAGCAGGTGGTGCTGATGTAGAGATAAGACAGCAGGTGATGCTGATGTAGAGATAAGACAGCAGGTGATGCTGATGTAGAGATAAGACAGCAGGTGATGCCGATGTAGAGATAAGACAGCAGGTGATGCTGATGTAGAGATAAGACAGCAGGTGATGCTGATGTAGAGATAAGACAGCAGATGATGCTGATGTAGAGATAAGACAGCAGGTGGTACTGATGTAGAGATAAGACAGCAGGTAATTCTGATGTAGAGATAAGACAGCAGATGGTACTGATGTAGAGATAAGACATCAGATGATGCTGATGTAGAGATAAGACAGCAGGTGGTACTGATGTAGAGATAAGACAGCAGTTGATGCTGATGTAGAGATAAGACAGCAGGTGGAACTGATGTAGAGATAAGACAGCAGGTGATGCTGATGTAGAGATAAGACAGCAGGTGATGCTGATGTAGAGATAAGACAGCAGGTGGTGCTGATGTAGAGATAAGACAGCAGATGATGCTGATGTAAAGATAAGACAGCAGGTGGTACTGATGTAGAGATAAGACAGCAGGTGGTACTGATGTAGAGATAAGACAGCAGGTGGTACTGATGTAGAGATAAGACAGCAGGTGATGCTGATGTAGAGATAAGACAGCAGGTGATGCTGATATAGAGATAACACAGCAGGTGATGCTGATGTAGAGATAAGACAGCAGGTGGTACTGATGTAGAGATAAGACAGCAGATGATGCTGATGTAGAGATAAGACAGCAGGTGGTACTAATGTAGAGATAAGACATCAGATGATGCTGATGTAGAGATAAGACAGCAGGTGGTACTGATGTAGAGATAAGACATCAGATGATGCTGATGTAGAGATAAGACAGAAGGTGATGCTGATTTAGAGATAAGACAGCAGGTGGTGCTGATAAAGATCACTTTTTTATATGAGGGAGGTTGTCATGTGACTTTTTTTATTTCAAAGATGCCCTTCTTCCTTAAATTAGCAGTTTCCATCTTTTACACATCCTACTACTTGGTAAATAAATGAGATAAAACGGTAACAACATGTTATATTCAGCAGAGAGTGACATGTAATTAAATGAGGTGAAAAAGGAAAGAGATTATGGATGTGATTGAAAATATTTTTTCAAGCAGACAAGATAAAGCAAATGAGACCAATGTTGACAGGTGTGGTTAATATATGTTAATACTGTGGAGATCCAGGTTTTGGATGATAGCATCACTATGACACCAGTCGGTGAGGAGGTAAAACCTTAAATATAGGCAGCCCAATCACATCAGAGCATGTGAGATGCTCAATATGTACAAGTGTGTAGACTGCAGGGATGGCTGGTGCACAACCATGCCTTTCTCTCCACTGCGAAACATGTGAGGGAGATCATGTCATTCCAACTCACTAGATCATACCAAAGTTAATGAGCACACAACAGATAGAGCTGACACTCTGAATACATGTGATCAGTCACATATTTAACACCACGCACTCAAAAAGACAATAGATTCAACATCAGAAAAGAAATTCCAAATCAGCAACTCAAGCTGATCCAAAGAAATACCAAACACATCAAAAACAAATTCATCAAAAGTAGTCAAGAGTAGCACATTCAATAAAGTTGAATTGGGCAAAAGGGAGGAAAATCACTGCCGGCACTCGAGTTGTGTGGGGACCAGACATATGAAGCTGAGAAACCATCATGCTCATGACAGGACAAGATCACTCGGTAATCCGGGTGGAAGTCAAATTAACAAACGAAAACCCAGGTCATCAAATTGCAAAAAAGCCTGAAGAAGCCATAGGTGAGAGGTGAATGGTGATGAGAGACATGGTACAGTGAACAGTGTCAGAAGAGGAATCAACAGCAACAGAGCAAAAGATGGCATGAGAGAGAGAGAAGAGGAGATAGAAGAGAGGGAGAGAGAGAGAGAGGAGAGAGAGAGAGAGAGAGAGAGAGAGAGAGAGAGAGAGAGAGAGAGAGAGAGAGAGAGAGAGAGTGCATTTATAGTAGAGTGGCTGGGGTCAGAGGAGGTGAGCGGGCTAGTGTTGGAGGGAGGGAGGAGCGTACCTGGCGAGCTGGCGGAGGAGCCGTTAGCAGCAGCTGCGGCAGCGCCCACATTACCTGTGACGAGGAGCACGAGGCCTAGGTTAGCTACGGCATGGCTTAGTACAGCAGGCGTGACTTAGCATGGCTGCCCGTTGTTCACTCCTGTCATTGTTACTCTTTATATGCTTCACTCAACCCACTGCAAACGTGGAAGACTTCACACACGGCTACTGAACCAGACTCCACTCATTGCTTTATCACCAGACTCCGCCCACAGCAAAATCACCAGACTGCGTCCATTGTTTATGTATCAGACTCCACCCACAGCAAAATCACTAGTCTGTACCCAGTGTTAATACACCAGACTCCACCCACTGCTTCATCACCAGACTCCACCCACTGCCAAATCACCAGACTGTTCCCATTGTTAATGTATCAGACTTCACCCACTGCCAAATCATCAGACTCCACCCACTGCCAAATCACCAGACTCCGCCCACTGCCAAATCACCAGACTCCGCCCACTGCCAAATCACCAGACTGTGTCCAATGTTTATGTATCAGACTCCACCCACAGCAAAATCACTAGTCTGTACCCAGTGTTAATGCACCAGACTCCACCCACTGCTTCATCACCGAACTCCACCCACTGCCAAATCACCAGACTGTACCCATTGTTAATGAATCAGACTCCACCCACTGCCAAATCACCAGACTCCACCCACTGCTTCATCACCAGACGCCACCCACTGCCAAATCACAAGACTGTACCCATTGTTAATGTATCAGACTCCACCCACTGCTTCATCACCAGACGCCACCCACTGCCAGACTCCGCCCATTGCTAATGTACCAGACTCCACAAAATGCCTCATCACCAGATTACCACAACTGCTAAATAATCACACCAAACCAACTGCTACGGTACCAGACTCCACCCACTTCAAACGGAAGTGATTTTCCCCGCCTATAACCTTCTAGACTCCACATGTTACTAAATCAACAGAGTACAACCACTGCTAACATACAAAACTACACCAACTGTAACATCACCAGATTCCACTCCTAGCTAACGTACCTGACTCCACTCACTGCTAATATACCTCACTCTACACACTATAAAATCACCGGACTCCATTCACTACTACATCACCACTCCACTCCCTGCTACATCAATAGACTCCACTCATTGCCTGAGCATCAGGTTCCACCCAATGATCAACTCATTACAGGCAGAATTGACTCAACTTGTTGCTATCATTCTGAGCTCCTCCCACTTCACAATTAATATTGCCTTGCCTTGTCCCCACTGACTGAAACTGATCTCAGAGTCTCAAATACCAATACATACCTAATTGTTTGTGATCTAAATATCACCCGTTTGGTAATCTGTAATATGTTGGGCATATCATTCATTTGGTACTAAACTTTTCTAAATACCATCAGCCATATATATATATATATATATATATATATATATATATATATATATATATATATATATATATATATATATATATATATATATGTATATATATATATATATATATATATATATTATATTTATATATGCATATATATATATATATATATATATATATATAAACATATATATATAGATTTACATATATATATATTTACACATACATACATATATATATATACATATATATGTACATATAATATATATATATATATGTATATATATATATAGTAAGTATATATATTTGTATATATATATATATATATATATATATATGTATATATATATATATATATATATATATTTATATATATATTGTGTGTGTGTGCATGTGTGTTTGTGTTTAAGTGGGCAGCATCAATGGAACTTATGTCTGACCATTGGCACTGCATGTTTTCAGCAACAGACCATGAACCCGATGAAGAGATGATTATTGTCTCAATAGAGAGAACATCTGCTTGGTGATGTCCATATCCCAAAAGCACAGCATATCTATCAACATGTTCTCAAATGACAGGACAGAGGATAAGCCATGGTGTTTTTCTTTAGTGTTCCGTAACCCAGGAGCTTGGCAAAATATGCAAAACAGCCACAATAGAAAACTCCATAAAGATGGACGTCAGAGCAAAAATGTGAGATGAGTATTAAAATAAAAGCAAAAGTCAAAAAATTACAAATTGATAAATAAACAAGTGATCTTCTTTAATGTCTGGGCTGTTGTTTATCTAAAGGAAGTGCATATTGACCGTTTATGCACCAATGATAATCACTTACTCCATCATGTAACAGACAGCTTTCATTGTATTCAAAAAGCAAAGTTGCAGCTATCAAGGTAACTTTGAGTGATAAAAGACATGCAGATTATGTGTACATTGAAGATTGAAAAGCCTTCATCAAGCAACCCATTCATTATGACACAAGCAGATTACAACA
The DNA here is from genome assembly GCA_034190875.2 of Urechis unicinctus. Classification (NCBI taxonomy): domain Eukaryota; kingdom Metazoa; phylum Annelida; class Polychaeta; order Xenopneusta; family Urechidae; genus Urechis; species Urechis unicinctus. The sequence continues at coordinate 27,381,434 of CM067344.1, forward strand.
GTGAATATGCCAAAGCAAACAAAGAATACAAAGCCATATTGACTCCCAATGCATGGAAGGTGAGCACAAGAGAGCACACTTAAGATGAACATTAAGGAGCCAATAGAAAAAGAAATTCTAATTAGAGTTGTAACTTGTGATGTGGATGTGTGTGGGTGAATGTATGCTCTGTTGGGGTGGCCAACCGAATCCAAGCTTTGCATATACGGATGCCTAAACACCACATGCACAAACTTGAACAAAACAATTTGAACTCCAAGCTTTACACAACATTATTTTTACAGGATGGTGTGAAAACCAAGGGGCAGGGATGACATAATTTCTGGTTGGCACCTGGAACAGGGGAGCTTACATATGGGAACAGATCCTTAACCATATGATACACTTATCTACAGTCAGGGGTCATCTACAGCTGCATTTACATATTATTATTTCTTATACTAAAAATTGTGCATACTTAGTGGTGCTCATGTAAATGGTAGGATCAATAAGACCTATACATGAGTAGGCAGCATAGAGTTTTTACAAGCATGGTGAGTTGAGAGGGAGCAGATTGAACATGGCAGATGATCGCCAGGAGAGTGAAGAGTAGTGAGACGAAACTGAAGGACACTTACTTTTGTCACCTTTATCACCTTTGGAAACTGATTGGGAGAGAAGAGTTGGAAAAGACGTGTACAGAATACATGACTATTCATTGAGACACAAAAACAAGACACAGATTAGCATTGTTCATGCAGCTCATGCAGTGAGACATGACCATATGGGCTATTTATGAGCAGACTATAACTACAAATCAAATCATTGGCTTCTACCATATCAAGTGGGATTGGTCCAGAACAATGTTGGTACTGACACATTCATTAATGCTCTGTCATACAATATACTCCTCCATACTTTTAAAAATGCATCACCCATATGAGATTCGACCGGCAAGAGTTTTATCAACTGAATACAGAAAGTGTTATCGGACTGCAAATACAGAACCCACAGGTAAATCATGTCTCACTGCAATTAGACCACACATCAATTAGCCACATGACTGATTCAATCAAACAATGCCCATTGGCAGGTTAACATGGTTACAAACAATTAAAACAACAATCATATATTCCACCAGCATCTTCATCTTAGCTTACTCAATTGTAGGTAGAATAGGGTTTACTTTACAACATGAATGCTGCCCACATGATTTAGGATACTTAAAACATTGATATAATTGCCATTTCATTAAATCCAATATCATTTTTTTTTTTTTTTTTACATTGCTTCAGGAAAATTCACATCTCGTTTTGTTACAGAAGTAATGCGTTCGAGTTGTAGATGTGAGCTCGGTAAAGTGCCTTTGATGTGCCATGCAAATTAACAGGCATGAAACTGTGCAGTTATGACAAACACCACTTGAGATGGAGACATACCACGAGACAAAGCTTGCCCAAGACCAGCTACTCATTCCACCAGATTCAATGCACACCACCTCACACTACAGCACAAGTGAAGAGCTCGCTACTAAATGCCGCCCACAAAACCTCCCTTTTCATCACAAGACCCTATTACACTTACTTGAAAAGTTTCTTGTGGCCAACATGGTGGTCAGAATGGCACCCTGAAAACCAGCAGAAAAATAGCCTCAGTCCATTTTGAAAAGAGCATGTGATAATTGTATGGATTATGGCTAATAAATTAATTGTAGCCTTTTAGTAAAGTGCAAGACTTAACATTACATAAACAGACGTCATTTACCCACCTTTAATTTTCTCCTAGCATTGAATTTCTTGAGGCAATCAACAGTTTCTTGTCTATGTACCATAGCGGCCACTCGTTCACGCTGCTACACAGCCAGATACATGAATCCAGTCAAGGTGGAAGAGGCAGTTCTACCGCTCATAACACAAACGCAGCATATTCACAAAAATAACACATCTTCTACCAAGCCCTTCTTAATGGCTGGTTGATCGCCGGATACGTACACATATCCAGGGATGTTTGAGAGCCTCGGAGGCAGTGATACGCTTGGCGGGGTTGACAGTCAGCATGTGGTTAATCAGGTTCTTGGCCTCTGGAGTCACTGTATCCCACTCTGGCGATGGATACTTCACAGCACAAAATATCGGTCATTTATGGCAACACTTATCTATTCTTTGTGACAAAATATTTTGACTGCCTTAACCACACATAGAAATGTGAATAATACTTACATCATATGCACCAGCTTTGATCTGAGCATATAATCTGTGCTGGTCCTCATCCCAGAAGGGTGGGTAACCCACCAGAAGAATGTACAGTATAACACCTGAAACATGCCCACAGATACTCAACATAAACACACAAACACACAGATGATCATGAAACACATCCAGATACAATCATCCAACCTGAAACACACCTACAAACTCTTCCAACCTGCAGAACTCTCATTCATCCTAAAACACACCCACATATACTCATCCATCCAACCTGAAGCACATCTACATACATCATCCTATATGAATCACACCCATATACACGTATCATTATGAATCACTCAATTCACACAATTGAAATCACATCAACTTAACACTAACCACCAGCCATTCATCACACACACACACTCACACACACATGCATGCACACACACACTCTCTCTCTCTCACACACACACTCTCTCTCACACACACTCTCTCTCACACACACACTCTCTCTCACACACTCACACACACATGCACACTCTCTCACACACTCTCTCTCACACACACTCTCTCATACACAGACACACTCTCTCTCTCTCTCTCACACACACACACACACACACACACACACACACACACACACACACACACACACACACACACTCACATCTTATCTGTCATCCATTCATCACACACCCATCAACCACAAACACCAATTCCATCTGCTCATCACACCCCCATCCCATCCACCATAAATCTATCACACACACACACACACAAACACACCTCATCCGCCATCCACTTATCACAGACCCACATCATCCACCACTTATGCTCAGTAGCCTGCTGTGGTCATTTTGAGTTGTTGGGCTGCATAACACCGTAATTACTCCCACTAATTATGTTAATTTTTTACTTGATAAGTAAATAATATACATTTACTGTATATTAATAAAGAAAAATGAATCATGTGTTTATACACACACCTAAAATATACAGATCATTTGGCAGGCGCTCCCCTGATCCTGTCATATTCTATTGAGCCATTATCAAAAGTAACTCTCATGTGGAAAAAGTATTCACCAAAGAACTACTCTTAACTAATTCTAAGAATATAACATGTGAAATATCTGACCACAGGCCCATATATCCACTGGCTTTCCATATGGGTCTTTTCTCAACACCTCTGGAGACAGGTAGCCTGGGGTACCTGCAAAACCTACAACCAAACAGAGCATATGGCCATTAAGAGGAAATCACCATAAATATCAAGAGCTAGGACAAGGCCATTATAGATATCAGGACTTGTTTGGGTGGTAGTAAAAGACAAGGGACTTAGGCCTGAAGAGGCATCATAAATCTCCTATCAGCCCTAGCTCTTGTGATGTAACTGCCCATGCTACAGCACAACAACAGTACGCCAGCCAGTCAAGAGCAGTTATCTAACACAGTAGCTCAGCCTCCCACAAACACCCCATCCAAGTGGGTATAAACCAATACTAATACAGGTGATGGTGTTAAGTGGGACATGTGTGTGTGTGGTGTAGCACCTGCTGGTATTTAGGATAGGTGGGCTGGGCATTGCTTGAGTTACATATGAAGATATTATAGTTCCACAAACACCATACGATTGCCAAACAAGAGGGCAATAGACTTTGAAGCTCTGCTCTCTTCAAAAACAAGTTATTGCAAAATTAAATCATGATGCTATATTTGGTTCAAATAGTGAATGAGATTTCAAATAATAACTGAATGGTCAAAGGTCATACAGAGCTCATATTTATTATTTCAAGACCCATTATATTAATAATTCTTATTTGGGGGCAGCTAGCCCTCTTTTTAAGAAAATGCACCTTGAACCGTTTACAAACAGACAGATGGTGTGAAAAAGCTTACATACAGACAAACACACGTGAAGGTTTATAATAAGCTTTGGTAAACACGTGCCATCAGTATTAATCTCCGCCGGGTTTACATTGTACAAGAAATGTTCAATTAGTTTTTTTCCAATAGGTCAGAGGCTAAAGTTGTAGGGATAATTCAAAGTTTGTAAGGAATCATCACCATCAGAGGGGTCTAAATGAAATTTCTCCAATAACTTAGGGGTCAAACGTCATTACTTTTGGTTTGCATGGAGCCATGAATATAAGAGGGGTAAATGCGTAATTTGGGATGGTAACATGCTTAGTAAGCAAACATGCCATTATCAATGGGTAGACAAATGGATGGACGCCGGAGCAAAGGTATATGATGAGCACTGCTCATACGCAGAGCTAATCAAATGAATCCTATAAGTTTGTTTGAAGATACTGTGGATCATGACTGTCAACTGCACACAAATCATGGTTGGAGGTCATGTAAACAGTGGGAGCATATTCTGTATGGCTCACTTACCAAACCAAGCCTGCTGGTCTCCCTGTACTTCTATAGCCAGGCCAAAGTCGGCCAGTTTGACAGCTGCACCTTTTGCCTTGCTTGCCAGTAGCAAGTTCTCTGGCTGCAAACAGGACAGGAGATCATATAACAAGGGATTGCTTATCAAATGGGGCTTAGTCAGCAGTCTGGACAAGGAGGACCACAAATATGCATGTTTCAAGTCAATCCCAATGTGTTAATTGGGAGAAATGACAAGTAAGGTAAGTAAGTATGCTAGTCAGGGTACAACTGTTAAGTGGCTGGAATTTATGATACCTTTTAAATGGAAGTTCATCTACTTTCAGCCTATTAGTACCAATGTGTTAATCCAGGAGTTCTACACAGACGGTTATCAGTGAAAGGCTACAAAGCATAGGGTTTTGTATGTACAGACTAGGTTATTTTCACATACAACATGTGTGAACATTAATGGAACAGGTGAACCATTGTACATTAATGATCTATCAATCAGAATCCATCACCCCACTCTAAAACATTACATGTCTCAAAATGATGAGGTTCCCCAATAATCCTCCAAAGTCCACATACCTACCACATCATGTCAATGTCAAATGTGGAAATAATAAAAGGACACATGCACACAAGAACATATCACGCTGTCAAGCAGGCACACAGCTAAGAGCCATTTCCTACAAATGAACAGCAACACATATTCAACTATGCAACATCACATTCAAAACAGGGTCTAATCTGTATGCTGTGTATCTTCCCTGATATGCCAGGAGCTCAGGTTAACGAAGCAATAGATGTCATTGTATCACAGGAAATATAAACAGGCAGAGTCAGCTGCTTGATATGCAACTACCTGAGAGGGAATACTTTTTGCTGATAATTAATTTGCCACGAGCTCTAGTGCTAGGTGTTGTACACTGATGTAAGCTACTGCTTACGGCATCTCACAGAGAGAGAGAGAGCCTGCACAATTGCACATTATTATTTTTTAAAAAGTGCAGGGAACAGGTACAACATATTCAAGCAGACACATAGGTAGTTTGATGATTGCCTAGCTACACTACATGATCCATGTGATATGAAGGGGTTTCCACTTTGCCAAGACACAGGCAATTGAGTATTGAGGGAAATCTATGGTTTAGGTGAAGCCAGAAGCAAAACAGATGGGATGAAAGTGCAGGTGACAGGGGAGTTATGGGTTAGCTAGATGCAGACTATCTAACCAATCTAGCCTGCCATGCACAGCCTTCACAGGGCTGTCACACAACTGGCCAATCTATATACACAATAAACTTAATGCAATCTATAACCAGACTTGCCCTCTATACAGGCAGGGAGCCGAGGACACATGCAGCCTCTGAGAAAGTTAAGTTGCCTGTGGCAAATGCTTTTCGTGAAAGCCAAACAACGGCCGAGTACTAAATGCAAGGCATTGATGAAAGAAGAAATCATAAATCACACCATTCTTAGAAAAAAGGTCATGAGCAAAAAAACGTTTTGAAGGAGAATGGTAGATTTATCTGGTTATAGATTAGAGCCAGGCGTTATAGTAAGGGGAAAGGGGGAAATCCAAAAGAAAAAAATGAAGAAAATAGCTTTGAAGTCACCTCTGCACGAGCCACCTACCTTAAGGTCCCTGTGAACTATACCCATTTGATGGCAATAGTTAACACTCTCTAATATTTGCTGCATGCAGTGACTGCAAAATGAAATAAGTCAGAAGATCTCAGCTCAGCAGGGAGTAGTTGAACACAGTAGGTAAATGAGTGATGCTGAGGCAGGCTGGATACAACAAGGTCCTGCTGCTTGCCTATCACTGGCAGTGCTGCTGCCTATGTAGAAGAGACAAGCGCCACACATTGCTGACAGCTAGGATGTTCTGAAGACCACGATCACTAAGACAAGTGAGCTGTACAGAGAGTCGGGACATGGAGATGTACATGAGGCCGTGTGCTCCGGCAGCAGGGCTGTCTGGTCGTATGGTCACAGCAGACACACTCTCACAAACATGGACACACATGACTAATGTCTAAGGAGCTGGGAGGAACATCGGCAGTAAACGCATGACAAGGACAATAGACAGGGATTGAGGTGGGGGGGGGAGAGAAAGGGGGGGGGAGGCTGAAGCACACACACGCACACACACACACAGTTATACATGCATGCCAAGCACTGACTGAGATTGAGGCCCCTAGATGGGGCCTCACTGCACAACCCACCTTGAGGTCTCGATGTATTATGCTATTATGGTGACAATGTTGCACCCCCTCTAGGATTTGCTGTATACAGTGGCTGCACACGATCGAGGGCGACAGAAAAATAGATAAGGCAAGAACAAGTCAACATTTATCTTGCAGTTAATCTAAGTGCATATTGTTCAGTAAGCTTGCTACCCGGCGATACATGGTGGGACAAGCAGTGAGTGAGGTGGGACTTGATGATTACATGCACATGTTGTGCTCAGTTAGAATCAATGAACAACCCATCACACTTCAAACTGGACCACTACACCTTGGGCAGATCACATTGGGTGCCAGTCAGGGTAACAGCAAGATTCAGCAGGGATTTCCCCATGACTTGACTTCATAAGGGTTTGTTTTGGTTAGCAAGGTGGGAACAGTTCTTGACATTTCCATGCAGATACAATAGGTTATGCTTTCATTTTGTTGGAAGATTGCCATGATGTCAATTATGTTAAATGCACAAGAACAGATGGGACCTTTGATTGGATTCCCTGCAATGGCCAATGAAACTCTCCAAAGTTAGCAATAACATAGCAGAAAAGGCAAAATTCAAAATCATACAAACAAATTACAGTAAATATCTTTTAAGTGCTGCAAACAAAAGTCAACAATCTGCCACCAAGAGTGACTATCAGTTGTCAGGAGCAACCCTAAAAAATTTTGGGCAATCATGCAAGCAATACATAGAGTGTCGAACCGAATGCAGCAATACAATTAGATCAATGCAATGGTAAGCAAACATCGGCAACAGTTATTAGCCTTTTTTAAAGCCAAGTTATGCCGTCTGTCCATTCGCTTACAGTGACAGTGTGTGACATGATGCCTCTACAGGGATTATACGAGGGACATTGAAAGAACAAATGCAAAGAACAAACACCAAGCATAAAGAGTCATTTCCATCAAAAACAATCTTTGCTTTCCAAAAATACAGCATTATGTTATTTGAAAAACAAAGATGGAACATAAAATAGCAGACCAGCATCCCACTAACCTGCAAAAGTGAAACTACCATGAAAATGGCAATAATACAAAAGTATAATACAGTGGTTTGTATAGAAATTCACTTATGAAATGAAATTACTTATCACTTCAGTATATGAAACTAGACAATATATACACATGCTTGAATATACAAAGCAGTTATTATGCCAGCTTTGACTTCTATATACCATCAGGGAAAAAAATTGCAATTTTTATTCCTTTGTATAAATAAGTATATTTGATGAGCTATCACCTAATGCAACATGAATTAAGAGGGTTTTTTCAAATTCTGCATAGGGCATGTTCATGAGATCAAAGCCTTCATAATGTAAGTATTTACTCTTGTCCCTACGGCCTGAGTTAGGGTTTAAAAAAAGCATGACCGATGGTTGCCCAATTTTTGGAGTTGGACCAGTGATTTGGACTGAAATTTGGTAATAGGTAAATGCATCCAATGTTTTTTATCTATATTTGATCTACAACACTTCTTAGGCGACACTTTGTCTTAGCGTTTGGCACATACAATGACACGCATTATATTGACTGAGAGTGAAATAATTACCTTGCATCAGCTTCACTATAGAATTCTCTGGCTACTATGTCCTCAAAGAGCTCTCCTCCTGTTACCCTGGACACCACATGACACAACGTACACTAATCAACAGCTCGGTGCAGTAAAACCATCACAGACTAACTAGTAATGTAATAACTGCTCAATAACTGTGACGGAGAAAGGTGAAACTTACAAATCGAAAACTAAGTAATGGAACCCTTCATCTTGTATACTGTCGTGAAGACGAACTGAAAAAACACAGGCAATGAAACATTTAAGCCTAAACCAATTTAATATATCTTATGGCAAAACCTGCACATGCCATTGACCTCTCATGTAATGAAAGATCAACGAAGACATTATCCAAGCTGTGTAAGACGCCACTTAGTCATACAAGAAGCTTCTAGGCCGGCACACACTGCAACCACTGAACCCCAGCACAAAGATTAATCAATGCAGTTCATATCTAGAAGTTATCTTCAAACGTGAATGATATACTGCTAAATTCATTTCCGTTCTCGAGTCAATCTATGCAATGTTATTGAGGGTATAAGGCTATGCAAGGTGCTAATTACAGAGGCTAGAGTTTTCACCAAAATTACAACAATGTCCAGGAAATATCAATCGGAGATAAACCAAAATAGACATGGGTATACTGCCAATGGCAGAGGTTGTGTTAGTCTGGATTGAACACCGGAAGCCAAGAACTTATTGAGACACAGGATCTAGTGAAATCAATCACCAAATCGTTGAACTGAATTAAATAACAAATGACCTAGAACAAGAGCAGTAACATGAAAACTGCACTGAAGTCCTGATGGTCAGTGCTGATTATACGACAATCATTAAAATGCCGATTGTGACGTAGAGCAGTTCTACTGGGCGCTCTAAGCAGTGTGCTATTGCGCCAGCAGAGCAGAATAGGAGAAACAATAAACCATAGGGGTGCCATAGCTTGCTCTCTTCAGATCAATAATATTGTGGTTGTGTTAGCATGAGTGGGTGGAGAAAATCAAGCCTCTAGACACCACAAATGTTGATATTAATTTCACGGCAATGGTGGGAAATCGAAGACAAGATGCGTGCATGATAAGGAAAAGGCAGATTGGAAGGCATGAGACCAAGTGACACTGGGAGGTGGCAGAATGAGGATAGGCCCAATGAGAGACACGCTTACGTGTCACATTATTTCACGCTAGCTTGGCTCATGTTTCGCTTTGTTAATGGACTCCTAGGGTGAAGTCGGGAGCAATGAACAGTATGCTCATACCGTTTGCCTAACTCTACAACACCATCATCAGTACCACCACCATCGTCATCAGCAGCATTCTCCCGCCGCGCCCATTTCCAGTACATCAGCCATTTGAAGAAATTATCTTCACAGCCGACGCAAACAAATATGTCACAGCAAGGACTGCTAATAATCACACAGTCGCCAGACTCTTATAGCGCAGATGTTGCTCAAACTGAGCAGCAGATGCGCTACACTAACAAGACCGTGGTCAGATGATACATCCTGAAATCTCAGCCGGCCGATATTTCGATTGCAGAGGCACTGCATACCTTGTAAAGACAATACGACAACGCAATGCCGAGAGAATGTCCCTCAGTTCCACGTATCTGGACGAGGAAGGAGGAAAAGTACCCGGACCGAACGGCACCAACAAACGAATGCATAGGGTCACAGTCTTGATGAGTTCGTCAGTCGAGTAGAATTAGATAAAAAAAAAACCACTCCATTAGACGTTATAACAGAAGGTGCCAAAGCACGTTACGATAGAAAATGGGCTGGAAAAAAAAGCCCACATCATGAGGTGGTTATTAGATGAATGTGCATTAAGTTATATTTCCTGCAGTGGGGATGTCGAATGTTGGTCAGGTGCTACAAAGCAGATAGGGGAATGAGTGAGGAGAGAGGCTGTCAGAAGTGCATGAGAAGCGGCCATGTCTACAACTGGGTCCCCGGTGTTAACCAGACTGGCGCTACGACACTGCGGGCGAAGACGATCAAGAATGATGGATCAGATGCGATTAGAGGCACGGCAAAGACCATGACCTATATTGACTCGGCTTGATGACGTAGTAAACCTCGCCTCACCTGGGGTACGAGCTACAAAGTGCATAACTTTGATCAACATGCGCCTAACACCTGACATGAATGGCATCATAAAGCCAGTGATAAATATATCGCAAGAAGCGGAGCGACGAGCTGGCTCGTGTACGGACTCATAGCTCAAGGCACGTCATGACAGCGAGCCTTTAAACAACACGTACATAGCGCCTGTACACCACGTCACCCAGTATCCAGCCTTCTGTAGCTATACCACGGTTCACTCGCGGACGAACAAAAGATGCATCAGACCATGCAAGAGAAATGGGGGGTGTGGGGTGTGTGTGTGTGTGTGCATGTGTGTGTGTGTGTGTGTGTGTGTGTGTGTGTGTGTGTGTGTGTGTGTGTGTGTGTGTGTGTGTGTGTGTGTGTGTGTGTGTGTGTGTGTGTGTGTGTGTGTGTGTGTGTGTGTGTGTGTGTGTGTGTGTTAAATCAGATATGAGCCCTGGTCAAATACCACGACTGACGCCGACACCATGCCAAGCCTCATCTCACCAATATGGCCGTCAGGTCATCCTGGTAGCGCTCATAGGCCACGCCGCTATTTGGGTCTCCATTCGTATCAGACGGTGATATTAAACATACAGGGCCAACGAAGCAGCGGAGAAACAAACCCATGTTGCCGCGAGTTCAGCCAGTCGATGCCAACCATCAAAGCTAAACCACCTCGGCGTCGGAATCCCATAACAGCCGAGCGTATCATTTACTTAGTGGACCAGTGTTAGGTCGGGTGGATGTTCAGGAAAAAATGCGTGGCTCCTCAGGCAACAAGACATTGTAACAGAGATAGCGGAGACGAAAACATATAGAAATACGAATGCACCAGGCTTCCTAAACCGCCCTCGGCTGAAACACAATTAACTTGTGGAATGCAAGTCAACTCCAATGATGAAAAGAAAAGTAACGCCAACATTTGATTGGCTATTTTTACCATCATGCCTGGCTCATGTCTTTTCGTAGCTACGGTCGGATAGTACAAACCGCGCAAAGTTTATTAACTACATAGCGTCTAGCGCTATGTTGGTGATTCGCTGTGGGGTGATTGTTCAACGATTGTCACGTTAACCTACAGCGTCGCAACTTTCATCACGGGAAAATCCATGTTGCTTCAAAACGAACATGTTATAATGTCACGGGATGGATTCAATCACACGGGAAATTAACGACTCAAATCGTAGAAAAACATTGACAGATGTGAAAATTCTTTCTTCATATGTACGTTTTTCTGTCTGATTGGAGCTCATTGTTTTGCACAGCATTGGTTTCGAACATTGCAAGACGTCACCTGTACTACGTCAACCTGTGCTACGCCAATATGTTCTCCTATTTCACCATAAAGCCAGGCGCATGTCTAGTCATGTCACAACATGTGGTATCGGCCGAATTCAAATACGCGAAGCCCCGAGGCAATCGGTGGCCTTCCATTAGATCGTATTAATGGAGTGCGCGCATCAGATGCGGTCGTTTTCTCCATGTAAGCGCATAGTGGCATCTGCGACGGCAAGAGGGACCAAGCTTGTGGCTACCAGGGGGTGTGTACTTAGCGCTACAGGCCAAATGCCCCATTGTGTGCATGCTCGCACCAGGGACAAGATACTTAGTATGAGGCATTAATGAGCTCTAATCAGTGAGGCCACAGCCAGCTTTCACGGCGGCAGTGTGTACCGGAGGGCTCGCCCGGCAGCCAACATAACGCAGTTGGATCAAACGCGAAACCATTATCCATTCCGCCACAACAAACATAGCAACTATAAATTACCTCGACGCGCACTGTTTACAGATACAAGAAATGGGGCGGCAAGGGAAGAGGGTTTGTACATGCAACAGCACGCGGAAACAAACGTGCCAGCCAGCAAAACTCAAATCGGCTGACAAACTGACAGGCCAATATGTTTCCCCGGCCAGCGTCTCACCAGCTTCCGGTTGGCTTTATAAATATCCCACAATTCTCCCAACATTGCAAAAGTCATCAAGATATGACGTAACCCATGCAGCTGAATTATATCCCGTCCTACAGTTCTAGCATTGGTGAAGTTTCCGCGCGAAGAATGAGTGAAGATGAGAAAGCACATCTAGTTTCAGATGATATATGTACTGCGCGCGCGTGACTGTCGGCATCCAATACAGGATTACATTGTGTGCCATCAATTAAGCAAGATATTGCTCATTAATAAGGGTCATTGTTTCCACATGGTTTCATCTGATCTGAGACGGTCGATGGTGAGGTGTAGGTGGTGCATGATGCGGTGTAGGTGGTGCATGGTGAGGTGTAGGTGGTGCATGATGCGGTGTAGGTGGTGCATGGTGAGGTGTAGGTGGTGAAAGTTGATCTCCTCAACCACACCCACTCCCACACCCCTACCATAAACACGGTGCCCTTTGATCATGGGTAGACAGGTAGAGGTGATTATAACGACGACTCTTCTTCCACAATGAGCGCCTTGTATTTGCCATAGCGGCACGCCAATATAACACGCAGGTCATTCACTACATCAAGACTGCACTGTGCATATTGTATGCCGAATGGCCTTGATGTAATACTATCAGTCTCAAATACTAAACATAATATCTTCCAAGTCCGCAATAAAGCGAGGGTCCGCGTAATTATAACATTAATGTTTTTAAAAGAAGCAGCCGCAAGTGCAATGAGTCAGGCCGGATATAGAGGACTAGCACTGGTTAGTGAGGCCGGTGGTGTCGGAGACACAAGTGGGATACGGCAGCTCTATGCCGACACATGCTACACTCCTACAAACAACCAGTCCTGAACATCAAACAGCCCAACACATCGAACCGACCTACCAACCATCTAGACCTGCAGCAGAAATTAAATAATGATTCAGACCGGCTTAAGTCACAAACCGGCGACAATAGGCATGTATCAACGTTAGATCGGCCATGATTCACTATAGAACCTTGACCATGTACTGTATATGAAGCAATTCACTCAGAATATATCTTCCTATTAAGTATAGCTTAATCAAGTAGAACAAACACAACAGTAAATGGAGGGATGAAATATGAACCATAAACAACCCAGTGAAAGAACGGGGGTGCCAATGCGAATCGCGATCAAATCTAGGCATGGCGACGATTATATGAATAATAAAAGCCGACTAAGGTATGTGCCTGTGGCAATGAACTAATCAATAATGTAGCTTCTCCTCCTCCTCTTCGCCATCACACGGCTGCAGCTAGCCGGCCACAGTAGCCGCCGTCGCCGCCCGTCCTCCGTACCATCCAGGGACCAAACTTGTCCATTAGTTTAACATAAATGCCCTTAAAAACCCGCACTCCGCCCAATAACGCGGTTGCAAGCTTGCTACCACAGCATACGATGCGTCGCAATTGCTCGCTTACTAGCGACATTGTAGTTCCATAACTGGCACCCAGTTGAGTGGAGGCCGTGGGCAACATGGTCGTTTCAACGTCTCTCATACATTTAATACTTCATCCAAACACACCCCACTTACTGCTTACAAAACAAAAGGAGAACAAAGTCAGGCGTAAACCAAAGAAAGAAAAATACAAAACAAAAGGAGAACAAAGTCAGGCGTAAACCAAAGAAATAAAAATACAAAACAAAAGGAGAACAAAGTCAGGCGTAAACCAAAGAAATAAAAACATCTTGGGATGCCCAGCCATTGCCATATCACGAACATCGTCTTCAGGAAACAATTGTTCCTCTAGGTGACATACCATGAAGAAGAAACGTAGGGCATACTGGTGGGCGGCTAACTCCACGACAATGCATTTATATAGTAGATCCTGATTACAAAGTGAGGCAATCATAATTATACACGAAATCTGTCAGTGCTGATGTGTTCTATCTATAGGGGCTCAGCCTGGCATGGCTGACTTGAGTGGTCTACTTAGTGTGGAGGAGAGGCTGGCTCTGGCAGACTTGTCAGATGGATCAGCAGTGAAGGCCGGGGATTAACCGCGTCAGCGACCGGGATGCTGAATCAGGCTAACTGGATGAGGGAGGAGGGTGAGGGGGAGGGGGTGATGCGTGTGTGAATACCGAGGGACGACCACGGGCTTCATCTGGACTCTCTTACTACCCTCATCATTAATATGAAATCGCTTAAAATAATTCACGAGGGTTTAAATGAACCCGTTCCGTATTAATCCTATAAAACAGCGCACGAGGTACAAACGAACTACTCAATATACCTGTTCTCGTGACAGAGTGATTATAAATAAACCAGCCCTGTCAAGTCAAGGACACATAATCCATTATGTTGGAGGCATGCCCTGGTCACGCAAGAAACGGCCAGGCTCCCACTGCCCTACTACAAAATTCATAACCCAACGTTGGTCGCCCCAATCAACGGGAGTTGCGGATCAGATAAGTCAACGAACGCCGACGAATGAGCGCCCCAGTCATATATACTGATACAGCGACACATACCAGCAGACCCGGCTAACCCAGCATACCATAAAGTGAATACAGGGCACATGAAAGGCATCATTCGGTCGATCTTACGTACCCAAAAAGAACGGCGTGTTTGAACGCTAGATCAATTAATACAGATGCCCATTCAATAAATTATGCTAATTCAAACTTTAAAAGTCGTAATTGGTCGATCACATCATCACTATATTCGATTCACTGTCTTCCCTGGGTGAAAGCAAAACGCCAGCCGGGCATTCATGTCTGGACATTTTAAATGCACAGTATATCCAGATCTTCATAATGTATAGCATGCCTAGATATTTATAGTGTATAGCATGGACTACATGCTCATGGTGCCGGTAAGCATGGTAAGGCATACTAATAGAGGGAGAATCAGTAAGGCGCGTCAATAATGAAGCGACTCGCTGGCGCAGCTGATATCGACTTGAGAACAGAAGCAATTGCAGTAAAGGAAAGTATAGGGTTTAACGGCACACCAACACTTCTGTGTTTTCTGGTGGTCTTGATGACAGACAATGCTGTATCGCATGTAAGAGTCATGAAAATACACGCATGCATCACGATAACTGAGTGGACCCCCGCTAACGGGCACTGGTGTGGTGAGTGTACCCTCGCTAACGGGCTCTGGTGTAGTGAGTGTACCCTCGCTAACGGGCACTGGTGTAGTGAGTGTACCCCTCGCTAACGGGCACTGGTGTGGTGAGTGTACCCTCGCTAACGGGCTCTGGTGTAGTGAGTGTACCCCTCGCTAACGGGCACTGGTGTGGTGAATGTACCCTCGCTAACGGGCACTGGTGTGGTGAATGTACCCTCGCTAACGGGCTCTGGTGTAGTGAGTGTACCCTCGCTAACGGGCACTGGTGTGGTGAGTGTACCCCAGCTAACGGGCACTGGTGTAGTGAGTGTACCCTCGCTAACGGGCACTGGTGTGGTGAGTGTACCCTCGCTAACGGGCACGGGTGTAGTGAGTGTACCCTCGCTAACGGGTACGGGTGTGGTGAGTGTACCCTCGCTAACGGGCACGGGTGTAGTGAGTGTACCTCGCTAACGGGCACTGTGTGTAGTGAGTGTATCCCAGCTAACGGGGCACTGGTGTAGTGAGTGTACCCTCGCTAACGGGCACTGGTGTGGTGAGCTAATGGGTACGTGAGTGAGTGTACCCTCGCTAACGGGCACTGGTGTGGTGAGTGTACCCTCGCTAACGGGCACTGGTGTGGTGAGTGTACCCTCGCTAACGGGCACGGGTGTGGTGAGTGTACCCCAGCTAATGGGCACGGGTGTGGTGAGTGTACCCTCGCTAACGGGCACTGGTGTGGTGAGTGTACCTCAGCTAATGGGCACTGGTGTGGTGAGTGTACCTCAGCTAATGGGCACTGGTGTGGTGAGTGTACCCCAGCTAATGGGCACTGGTGTGGTGAGTGTACCCCAGCTAATGGGCACGGGTGTGGTGAGTGTACCCCAGCTAATGGGCACGGGTGTGGTGAGTGTACCCCAGCTAATGGGCACTGGTGTAGTGATTGAACCCCAGCTAATGGGCACTGGTGTAGTGAGTGTACCCCAGCTAACGGGCACGGGTGTGTTGAGTGTACCCCTCGCTAACGGGCACTGGTGTGTTGAGTGTACCCCTCGCTAACGGGCACTGGTGTGTTGAGTGTACCCCCGCAAACGGGCACTGGTGTGTTGAGTGTACCCCCGCAAACGGGCACTAGTGTGTTGAGTGTACCCCTGCAAACGGGCACTGGTGTTGTGAGTGTACCCTCGCTAACGGGCACTGGTACATACATGCAATGAAAATCACATTCACCATCGCCAAGCAACACTTGCTTCATGCAACTGAGACTCGTCTTAGTCTCGGTTATGGGTGTGACAGCTTCGACGACCAAGACAAGCTTATAAAGAGCCCGGATATTCGGGAAACTGATCCCGCTAAGAGTGACCGTCATAACAATACGTGAGAGTGCATGGTGATATGAACCAGCGAGTTAACCAACACCCACCATACCTCTGCTCGTACTAAGGCAGCAACTGCATGACATGCATTCCATGATGGATGGCGTTTGCGTCACGATCAATGCGAGGAGAAGTGAACCGCTGACGATGATGACTCTAGCCAGTCCATGCTCCAGGCGCTCGGGTGAAAAGCGCCATGTACCGCCAATATACTAACAAATGCCATCAGTTCGCCGTTCGACATTGTCACAATTCGCCGGTCGCAGCAATTCAAAATTCTGACAGACTAAGTTATTGAGATAGTTCACCATACAGGCATACACAAAAAGATGAAGGACAAACATGGTGAGCATCAGGTCCCGGGCATCAGGTATACAGAAAGAGAGCGAACATGCGAACGTAACGCCACCGAGTCCGGGTATCAAGATGGGAATTAGAGACAGGGCGGCGAGCATCAATCGGCACGAGTTGGTGGTGTGCTTGGTGACTTATCAAGCTAGGCTAAAGCTCAGCCAGCAAAATGCTAGAAGCAGCCGGGTGTGAAAGGCAAGAGGTGAGCAGATTCATCACGCGAGTCTCTTTTATGACGCACACGTGATGAGTTATAACGCGCTTAGTGGCGTACTGCGACGCCGACAACGCCACCTGTTGCCAGCAGTGGTCCGTAAACTTACCCCCACACCCCGCCACCTTAGCATCATGTTAGTACAACCCACCAAGCCTATACGAAACATGGTTCACCAATCATAAGCTAGTACTTGAGTTTCAGTATCACATAACTCAGTGAACATTTGGCAAAATGTCTCATAGAGGGCGGCACACTTGGGGTGAAATCTAGCTAATACAGAAATAAATCCACACAGTATCAAACAAACAGAGCAGGGCTTAGACCTTGCAAAGTTACGTTGCAAAGAATATGCGCATTTGGAACAGCAAATTGGTTTATAAACCCTGATGACATGATAACACGCGAGGAAATTGAATCTGTGTTACATGAATCCCTTTCATTAACGCCCTTTGATAGGACCAGACCACGTGACAGAGTAGACCCCGTGTTTAACCAGATAACAGAAGCCGTGAATATTTCGACATTTACGTTCCTCAATATAAATGCATGCTAACGCCTAGCCCGAGTACACAATCACAGTATCTGCCCGGCAGCGTCACTCACGTATCCTTTGTGACTTAACATCATTATGAATCTTAAGTGACCCAATCAATGCCACTGCCGTCACCGTCCCTGTATGGGCGTGCGCCTTCCTCAACGCGCCCACGCCAAGTTCCCATGTCTACAACAAATTAGAAGGGACACTCGTCGGCCGCCATTAACATAAGTATCAGGTTGTGTTCGTCTTGTCGAAAGCAACGGCACACAGCAAACAGCTTGATAGTGATGATAAAAGGAAATCTGACAAAGGTAGATAGAGCAATAAATGTAGACTGGTGAATAGAGCAAAAAGACACGGATTAATGAATAGAGCAGAGTATGTGGAATAATGAATAGGGTGGTAGACGCGGACGAATGGCACGGACTAATTAGTGGAGCAGTGGACGTGATCTAACCCATAGAACAGTGGACTAATGAATAGAGCAGTGGACGTGATCTAACCCATTAAGCCGTAGATGTGGACTAATGAATAGAGCAGTGGACGTGATCTAACCCATAAAGCAGTAGATGTGGACCAATGAATAGAGCAGTGGACGTGATCTAACCCAAAAAGCAGTAGATGTGGACTACTGTATAGAGCACTGGACGTGGTCTAACCCATAAAGCCGTAGATGTGGACTTGTGTGCAGAGCAGTGGACGTCGATTAATGACATGTTTTTCATGAAATCTGCCAGCATTGCCTATATCGCAGTCACGGCACCCTCCTCCTCCTCCTACTCGCCATCATTATTATCAGCAAGAGCAGCAGGCGGTACATAACTGGACGATAAGAGGCAAAAAAGCTGGGAACAAGGGATTGGGGCACGTGGTCGGCCAACTCGAGGACATGCACAAGACGCGGTCCGCGTGTCATGGAGGGCCGCCCGACACGGCAAGGAGCAGTGCTGTGCTTGAAGAGGCTATAGATGGAATGACAGCTGTTCAGTGGTGTAATATCCACGAAGACATGACGCAATTTACGTGTACAACTACTACCTGTTTCCTCCAAATCACATGACATTGAACATGACACGCGTGTGACTCAACAAATCCTATCAATATCACCTTACAAGTGGAGTTTCTCTATCGGACGTCACCCGCACCACTCAAATATCTATGATGGTGAATTTATCTATAGCATATAACCAACGGAACCCTCAATTCTGTCAATACCAAAATGGCGGCACCTTTACCACACCAACATACTCCCACGCACTGTAGACGCTATCACACAGAAACTACAATGAACGGTACTCTTCACGACTAAATTCTTTATATCAATCGATGCAATGGTCGACATAATAACATGCAGGAGGTGCAGGTAATACAATCGAATCTACTCGTGTAGAAGAAATGACATAAGCGCCATGCCAACGACTTGGTTATACATTATGCATAAATTAAACTTGTAGCGCTCATATATATATATATATATATATATATATATATATATATATATATGAATATATATATATATATATATATATATATATATATATATATATATATATATATATATATATATATATATATACATATATACATATATTCATGCACTAAACTGGTGGATTACAACACCAGCTGGCCATCGTTAAAATCGCCTCCTCCACTCGTCTCTTAAATCAATTATTAACGGAAGAGAATCGGGCATTTTCTGAACCATCCTAATTATCCCACCCCTCCCTTGTGTTAATAACAGCCACCGA
This sequence comes from Urechis unicinctus, assembly GCA_034190875.2. Lineage (NCBI taxonomy): Eukaryota > Metazoa > Annelida > Polychaeta > Xenopneusta > Urechidae > Urechis > Urechis unicinctus. Next base: position 27,401,101 of record CM067344.1, read on the forward strand.
CCAACCATAGTTACTATGACATAGGGCTGGCAGGTCATTAATTCTCCTAGATAATATGGCTGGTCTCCATAGGATACACAATCTTGCCAATCGTGTTAAGGCTAATTAATCGGTATTAACTCTTAATTATATACTATGAGTAAATTTATTCCCCATGGACACCACATAGACCACACAAGCTTCGTAAGTAAGACTATGAATGATAATACAAACTGGCCTAAGTCAAACGTCATCATGAGCCATGAAATGGTAGTTAATGTTCGATTCAGTGTGTAGCTGACACACGCTGCGCTCGGACCATGATGTAGCCACGAGCAGAAGGTGTATGCTGGCGTCACGGCCAGCTCGCGGACATGACTGATCATCTCGGCTTAAGGGACGCTCAATGTGGGTCCTCTGTATACGCTCGACTCCGTTTATATGGTGCATCAAAGCACCCGTACAATGCGTCGCCAAGTGTACCATACGGACCACTTGATTTAGCAACCTGGGGGTTGACAATGTTCAATTGTACCTCTTCATATAGTGGTGCAACAGCTGGGTGTAGGGTCGACCAGTGCGGGTGAAGTTGCACCTTGTCATTTTTATCAGTTAATGATAGCATCGCCAATAATAGGGTCCTTTGATATGACAAGACAAACTAATATGGGCAGTGTCACAGTCCTTGACAGGAGCCGATTCCCTCCACGCTTCGCTGTCACATTGATTTACATAAATGACAGACAGCAGAGTTCTTGCAGTGCAATGTGAGAATGAGGATTCAAAAAAAATATCACCTATAGTTAGGGAACTTCGACCTTATTTCAAGTGTAGGAGGCGGCATATACCGCCCACAGGTAAATTGAATCAATCCTGCAAGCGAGCGAGTTGGATGCTTAAGGTCGCATAAAAACAGAAAAACCCTTGGCAAGCTCTCCCATTAGCAGTGTGATTCTTTCCATATGCAGACGCACTCACCTTATCAGCAGACATGAGCCCATAACGTAAAGCCACTAGGGCACTATATACAGCGGCTATGATGATAAATATCACACAACACAGCCTATGGACGCAACAATTACATGTGCTTTGATTTGTATATCAAAAGCTACAGGTAAGAAAATCCGCAACAGATGACAAATAGCAGTAATGAATTACAAGAGGTAAGTCAGCAAACAAACCGTGCCTACCATGTTCAATTTTACCATTTACATTACTTGCTGAAGTGCTAACCTACTGATAAACTGAAGAACAGCACTACCATCAAAACAACAAAGGTAGTGCATGTGATTAGGCCACGACTAGCAGAGGTGTGGGTATTTGTCAAGAGTTACCGGCTTTCGGCCTAGGTTAGGACACACGGCCACATTTTAACAGCATCATCAAATAAGCATTAACATCCGATTCAAGCTAACTTTGAAATTAAAAATATCGTCATGGTTATTGGTCAGGTGTTTTCATGACAGGAGTAATTACGACGTATGATGGACATGGGATTTGGGTTGGGAAATTAGACAGGGCTGGAAACAGCATCATCACATTCTCTGCCCAATCAACCAGTGGCTTCATTGGCATAACAAAAAATTCTCCACACCCCAACCCGATATGATAATGACAACCATGATGGCGGTAACGGTAGATCTCACACTGCAGCTGCTATGCAGATATGTTGTGTCATAATTCAAGCCCCACATGCCATTCATATAATCAAAGAAAGCCACTGAACCCTTTACTCACCTATATTAGGATGTTTTAGTAACCTGCAAATTCGAGCTTCCCTCTCGAGCTTCTGGTGATCTGTATTAAACAGAAGAAACCGGGTACTTGTTACACTCAGTATTACCACAATATCAACATAAACATGTCAACTTCAACACCCTCAACAAACCAACCATAGCCGGTTAACCCTAAACTAACTGCACATTTTAGCCATGTGAGCAACAACAGAATCTATACATTTTAAAGAGCATTCACAGTAATACAGCAAGTGGCACATTAGGACACTTGTGATTGTGAGTACACCAAAGTCATGTCCCACTCAGCTTCAGGGCCTAAGCAAATTACATGATGACACCAAATGAGGTTTGTGTATAGCCCCTAAGCCTAATATATTGGAATGAGTAGGGACATAAAATAGGCCTCTAAAAATAGATACAACCTTGATATATTGTGCACCATAGGATAGATGGTTAGTTCACTACTAGCTAGCCTGTATGCCACAGAGGCACAAGCCAAACAGGAAGAAGCAGTCCACTGCACAATAACTGACTATTGATCACTGTCTGGTCAGGATATGCTATGTAGCATAGGAGCAATATCATGCTATATAGCATAGGAGCAATATCATGCTATGTAGCATAAGAGCAATGTGATACATCCTTTCGAATAGGTTCAATAGAAGTGTTTAACTGTGTGATGAAACGACGTGACAAAACCATGTCTTGTCATGAATACAGACGTTTGGAGCTAATTCATGGATTTGAACATTTAGTGTAGGGTAAGTCGGCCATTTAAAAAGACGGGTTATAATCAAGGCTTGGGTGGTAAACTTTAACCCCCAACCACTCACATCCAACTAGGACGCGACCACAAAGTTCAAAGTGTTCACGAGGATAAACTTCAGTGAAGGCATCGAGTAATGACACCGAGGTGATTGCATTATATGGTCAAGTGGGGCCAGAAGCAGAGCACACAGGATTGATCAAATTGATCCACAATCATCCTCCGTCAACAATGAGCTTCGTATAGCCTTCCTGCAAGAAACCGGATTAGCACCATAATCAATTACTTGGATCTGATGTGAGATAAGCACACACATCAAACACAATGAGTGATCCTTCATTGCACGTTAGAGCAATGTAAAATAAGACTTCAACATTACGTTACAGAAGGTTTTGGATAAGTGGGGGTAATATTTGTATGAGCCCTTCATGGCAACAATATGAAACTTGCAACATGCACACACAAAATGCTAAAAGAAATTGAAATGAAACACCTTCAACAACAGGGTGACATCTCAACACCGAGGGTTATAAATGATTCTGAGCCCCTCAGTGCCATTTCTCAAAAAGGGTCGTAAACTCCAGCCACTGTGATATAGCTAGTGATACGAAACCACTGAGTAGGAGCCCAACACACCTAACCAACAGATATCACTGCACCTTAAATCATTATACTTCTGCTCAATTTACTTCACAGAAAGCATCCAATCAGAATGTCTTAACAGAGTAATGTATTGGTGTAAGTGGCATTTAGGCTTAGTCTATCAAGACCATCTCATTTTGGTGTGCTTCAGAGACAATCTATCCTTATTACTGCTATATCTTAACAAACAAACTAATCCATCACATAGTTCAAATAACACAGTGGGTGAACAACATATTTCAGCAGATGTGACCAAGAATGACCTACAGCTGGATAAAGATACCCTCCATTCTTATGTTACACTAAATTAACACCTGCAACGAAAGCTTCTCAAGGTACAGAGACGGAAGACACTTGATCACCTACCTCTGGTAGACAATTTTTTGGTGTTGATAATTTTAGCAGCAAATTCCTGTCCAGAAGATTTCTGCACACATCTTCGCACTATTGAGAATGCACCTCTGCAGACAAACATGAGCCAATATTAGCAGACAATCAATCCTTAAAACATGACGATTAATTTGCCAGACCTGCACAACCTGATTTAAAAAACTTAAAACTACTATAGTGAAACATCCCAAAACCCTGACACGATCCATCTCGTAATCCTAAAATGAAACCATCCACTATGCAGACAGAAGTTACTCCAAATGAGCTTTTCTTAAATTATCAGCAAATAAATCATTTACAAGGCCCCATCTAAAATAAGTTATTCAGCAAGTAACACAATGGACATCCATTCCCTAAGGTCAGAATCAAGAGTTGTAACTAGCCAAACAACCAACATAGTCAGTATTTATCATGTTTTTAATGCAGCTTGTATGTGTGTGGTGTCATGTAACTATTCAGCACTCAAAAGGGAACCTATTGACCATAGGCATTTGAGTCATTTAATGGCCATCCTCTATTATCTATAGCTCTTAGTAAGTAAAAAGAGAAGCTATGCAAGCATTGTGGAGTCTTGGACCTGTAGTGGCCATACATAATCTGCAGCAGAGGCTCCCTCCAACTGCCTAGACCCTATTTTTCATGTAAACCACTATTCGGGATATGTTGCTCTATCAAAATTCAGTAAGATTAAAATACCACACTAGTGTGACTAAGCCAGTCATATAGCTACATCTTCAGTGACATTTTGAAAATGGACAGGCTTTGAAAACATCGACCCACCATCTGGGGTGGTCATATTACGTCACAGAGGACAAGACACTGCCTTGATGTGTAATTGGCTGAGATGCTTGGAATTAATATTAGCTAATTGGTATTGAATCTACAGTTCAGCAAAGTCATCCCATTCCTGCTTGTTATATATCAGAGGCCAGAGAGGAGGGGCATTTTGTGACTCAAATGCCTGTGCTTTGGACCAAGCAGTCTTCTCCCCATTTTGGTTAATCTTTTTAAAACAAAAACTGTCACAAAATCATTTAATGTTAAAAGATATGAAAAGAAGTTCTGATTAAAATGGGATTTAATATAATTGTGTCACATAAATTGGAGTTGGTCAATATACAACCGACACCTCTTTCTTCATTAAACGTAATCAAACAGCTACCTGGCCTTACTTTTAGCTAGCAATCTAATAATTCTTAAACACTTCTACAGTGACTCAATCTCATTAAATAACCATCATAAAATCCCCACACCACTGATAAACACAAACAAACAAACCTATCCCACTCCACCACTTGCATGGAGCCATGCTTATTGATCCATGCAGCAAGGTGGCCCAGACTAATGAATCGTCATGTATTGTGTTAGTGTAAAGTTATGCTACCAGTGTCAACCCCAGTTGAATATATCCATGAATAATGTGTTTGTATTCAATTTAATAGAGGATGAACAATATTAATGGTGAACCCCAGAATGATTTCCCCAGAGTGAAAAGACTAGCCTCAGATGTTGATACATTAATTAATTAATAAATACCCCTGGGAAGAGCATGGATGGTAAACACTAAGTTATACAGAAAGTCATTATGTGAATGATTGACAATTCTATGAAAACATCCAAACATAGTCAACCTAGTTCGCCTGACCTTAGGAAGCTGAGTATGAGAAGGAAGGTGATGTGCTTTTCACTTTTTTCAAAGCAGAAAATGATTCACTATCTTTTGTTCAGAATAAGTGGTTGAATTTTAAAGAAAAGTGGGTGTACAAAGATTGTGTTCTGTGTATATAGCAACCAATAAATATTAATTAATCAGTTTGAACAAGTGTTTTTAATAAGTTGTTTTCTAAAAAGAATTGCATATTTGCTGTATACTGGAGTGAAAAATATTTGTCATCATCCACTAAATTCTTATTTTATTTGATACAATTTGTTGCTTGACTGAAATATATTGATAAACATACCACTGGTATTGATTACCAGCCACTATATAATATATTGGATCTTCATCTGTTCATGGTCCTTTGATAAATCCCAACCCATTGCTATTTGTATGACTAAAGAATGAATATGAAATGAATTGTAACTCAAACTTATTCTTTCTGAAACATCCATCAAATACAAATCAATCTGATTGATTATCAGTGAAAGCTAAGAGTAAGATGGCTCAGAGAAAATTAAATACATCTCAAAAATGAAAGCAAATGTAAAAACATGTAATACTTCCAAAGAGTTCAACACATTCGTATGAATATCAACAGAAGCACGTTAAAATGTAGATCAGCTAGGCAACATGAAGAATCGTTCGATAAGGCATTACTTGAAATGAAAGTGCCGACAGCGGAGACTAGCCCATGACATGTCAAACTCAATACAGTCCCCAAGCTGTCAAATGTGCCTCACTCTATCTATGGCATCACATGCCTGTTTGGACATCTAAAATGCCACACCAAATGCTTAAATGTATTTTCATGTGAATTACACTTCAATTAAGGCAATACTCACTTTCCTAGTTCTTCTTTAAGTTCATATAAATCGCTAAATTTCCCTGTGGTTGTTTGGGCAGCCATTTTGAAATGTAAATGTATACATGCCGATGTTGATTGTACAGCTCTCGGTCAAGTCACGTTGCGTCACGAGACTTCACATAAGGGTATTTAAAGATAACGTTTGGCTAATGTTTTGGTTGAAAAAGAGTTGAGCAAAGAGTTGTACGTCTCCAAACGAGCGGTTGGTATATTGAACGATCTGAAGCGATCTGTTGTTTTGAATGTTCATATATTTTTGGGGGTATTTATACTGGTTTATCTGACCGACTCTACGCTTAGAAAATCAGACAAGACTACGTTTGCGCCCTTGAATATGTTCATCCAAGGGCGATTTCAGGATTGTCAGTCTACAGGCTACATGTATTGGGATTATTGATGCCTATTTAATGGACGAAAAATCATTGCATTTAATTAATATGTCGTCTCCCTCGAATTTCATTAAGATTTCCCTGCAATAAAACGGCATGTATTTTGCATTTGCAAACTAACCAGTCCAGTGCATTGGAAATTAACACAAACCTAGCTCCTGTCGAACGGTAACATAAATATATAATATAATATAAATATTCAACTCGGACGTCTTGTAAGGCTTACACAAACCCTGGCCTGAGTAGGATGCTAGGATTGTAAAAGCCCTTTGAACTGTTCCTCAGAAGAAGTATGTAATTTTAACAAAGGTTGTATCAGCTATGTCATGCCGAATGGGTCCAAACTCACTGATTAATATATTGAGTTAAATATCAATTGACATTCCCAAACAGTATTCGATTTTCTCATCGCCACATGGACAGATGAAGGCTTGCAGTAATTCATAGGTTATGATTGATATCACTTGTGCATGATAAGCTCATACCAATTTCTCAGGCACGCCAACCACCATATCTCCAAGTCCAAAAGTTGACCCACATAACGTACAATTGTGCAACAACATTTGCGTCCTTACCATTTGTCACTCTTTCCCTTTGCTTCTCATTTTATGTTTATATATTGAGCTGCAAAAAACACTGCTCTGTTAATACATATTAGGGTAACTTGGATAACTACATGTTTGTTAATTCCATATAACTCTGTGTGTGTTCAGTGGGTATCAATTTTTAAGTAAGGATGATAACCTGGGTTTATGGCTTCATCCAATGCACAAAAGGTGCTTCAATTCCATGCTATTGTTTACGTTACAATTCCAAAGAATGTTGAAGATTACTTATCACATGGCAACTGAAATTGCATTTTGAAACATGTTGTCTGAATTCCCTTGTTGTAATTTGGGATTAGTCTTTAGCCACTTGACTTTAACTAATCCTATCAGGAGATATATTTTCACCAGAATGTGTCTTAACTGTGAAAATCACCAAGCTGTCAATGGTATTTTAAAGCAAACAGCTGTTTGTTGTCATGGGATCAGATTTAATCCTTAGCTACATCAGGTATTCTACATGTATATAATAATACCAGCCATGCTCTGAACCTATTTTATATTGTGTTGTAGGCTTGTTAAGGTATCATGCCACTTGTCTTGTGACTGGGAGAGTTTAAGTCTGGACTCCGATTGATAACAGATTCTTCCGTGTGAACCAAGCCACTATCAACATAAGGTGGGTAATTGAATATGTTATTGAAATGGTCTATCTTATTGTAGTATTTTAAGACTCAAATATTTCTTTCTTGGATGTGTACTTGGACCAATCAAATGTTTTGAAGTCATGAAACTGAATGTTTTATTTGTAGGAAACTTCTCTACCATTAGCCTTATGTAAGTCTAGCTGGTTTATAATTTCCCATCAATATCTTGATTCAAGGTCCTCAACCATGTCTGTGGTGTTGTGGTGTGTTTTGGCTCCCTTGCCACGCATTAGTTTAGATATATCCCAGGAATAATTTCTTGCCGAAATACTGTTTAAACCGCTTTTTGTCATCAATCTTCTTGCCTACTACTTGTGTCTATTAAACCTGACAGATTACCAGTTTTGACAGTCATGCTTTAAATATTTTTTATCCAGTTGGTTGTTTTTTCATCATTTAAATCAAGGAGATTTGATACTGGTCTTAAGGACCAAGTAACATATAGCTGAACAAGGGATGGGGAATTGTTCGATAGCATGTGGGTATTCATCATGCAATGTGCTTGGGACAATTCACAAAGAGTACAATTACATCTGGGATATATTACTTTTTAAATAAAAACATTGAAAACCGGACAAGAAAGAGGATGGTTTCTTTAATTTGATACGGAAGTGACCTGTTTATGTTATAACCAATATTTAAGGGATTTTTTTTATAGATTGAATCCTCTATAACCAGATGTATATATTCCCATGTCAAAAGAATACAATTAAGTCACGTTTACACCATGCTTGCATGTGTTGATCTTTTGGTATGCTTATCTCTCAATTGTTTTATTTTAGTATGCACCCACTTTTTCAGGTCACATTTGTCTCATCATTCACAGTGTTAACATTAGCAATACTTCTGATAACAGTTAAACTGTTCCATCAACATAACTTATCTAGTTACTCCAGTCATTTGCTTGCATGGCTGTCTTACACAGTGTCTGTCATCTCTTTTCAGCCACATGATGAAGATGACCAGCAGCATTCCGGGGTGTGTTTTTGAGTACTTTGGACGTGTCCCCAGAGATGTATTCCAAGCCGAGACATTTGAGTCCCCACTGGAAGAGGCTGTCCATCAAAATGATGTCTCTCAGCTGAAAGACCACATACAGGTTTTTGTTTCAATCGCATATGCTTAACACACATACCACAAGTAATCCATCAACTGGTATCCTTGACCTTTTGTTTAATGCTTAAAAATAGAGATTTTGCTGTTTTGTTTCTAGGAAGGGCATTCTGTAAGTGTCAAACTCAAGATAGGGCAGATGAGCTGCATTGAGTTTGCAGCCATGAAAGGGTACACAGATATTCTAAGGACTCTTCTAGAGCACTCCTCCAATGCTGATACACTCAACAAGTACTATGCATATGATGGTAAGTGGATACACCATTCTTATGAAGTGTCTGATGCTTTTACAAATAGTTATTTCCTTCACACAGGTCAAATGTTTTGAACGGTTGATTTTTTCGTGTGTAGATGTCGTGGATAGAGCATACATGATCTCAAAGAACAAGAAGGAGTTTTTTGAAGACGGAGCATTAGCCGAGGCGAACCGCTATGAAGCTGCGCTGTTCACGGCAGTGGAGTACAATCAGCCCGAGTGCGTAGCTCTGATGCTGTCCTTCATGGGCCACAGAGACCCTCCCGCCCACATGTTCACTCTCGAGCGGAGGATGAGTAATGATGAAGCCAGCAATAACGGCAGACTCGACAAGCTCAATGCTCTCGGTTTGGCCAGAGTTAGAGGTGGGATGATTTATTATTATGGTATCTCAAATACATATGCTGCATAAAATGTATAATACTGTGGCTTGTATGAATTAGTATTTTATTTAAGAAATGCTGTAGAACTGGAATATTCATCTGTGTGAATTGTTAAATATTTAAAGTATTTGTGATTGTTTTCAAATCAGTTGCTGTGATTATGATATTTTGTTCTGTTTGAATGGGTGAAAACAATAATTTATTATGTTATGTGATTTTAGGTCATCAAGAATGTCTAGATATCTTGTCTCAGCAGTACAATTGACGAGGAGATGACTTTCCTCTCATAGACTAAACAGCCTACCGACTGCACTAGCCTCACCAATAGTGTATGGAGTATTTATTGATAGACATGTGGTGTGTGTAGTTTGCTACACAGACTGTTGCGTTGATAGACTGCGTGTCTCTGTGATGAATATGTGATAATCAAAACACAGTGTGATCCGAGAGCTTCCCTTTATCACCTGCTTCTCAACAAGAGCCTGGATTACTGCCGAATGCGGTTTCTGACTCAAATTTTACCTTGACAGAATCTATTACTACTGTTGTTGGTTTGGCCTTATATTGTTTTATGTCACCAATATTAATATTGTGGATGTAAAACAGAATTGTGTCATTTTAATGATGGTTTCTCAGCTTGCTCTTTTTCATCTCGTTCTTAATGCTTTTAGCTCCATAGCTAAGTAACTGTCAATGTTTGCTTGATGTCATCACATTTGACATCAATTCTGTTACAGATGAAATTGTTTGTTCTTTGTTTTAAGATAAATTTTATTATGTGTTTGTTATTTTGATGCGATAAGTTTTCTATTTATTTGAAACTAGACCTGCTGTTTTTCACTTTATAATGTTTATGAATGTTTGTGCAGTGAGAATTTGTTTTCCCTATATAGATGTATTTATATGCATGATGGGTTGGACAAATAAGGAAAATATTCCCTGACATAATTTACACATTTGTTGGGTTATTGTTTATGATGTAAGGTGGCTTGGGTAGACACAATCTTTAAAACTATGCAACTACATTTCTTGTTTATTTAATGTGAATGAGTCTGCAATAATGGGTAGAATTAATTAGTGATCACTGCCAGAGTAAAGTACTAGAAACACTTGTAGTTGCACAAGAATGCTTCTGAATTTTGGTTTAAACATGAGTGTGCGGAAGACAATGCAAGCACAGAAGGTAGACATGGATTACAATCGCTTATAGTCGTCAGGGACTGTCCACTAAGCATAAAGTTTCAGGGAAAGGATTAGTTTGTTGTCCTTACAATGACAGGTTTTTTACTTTCCTTGTGCTTGTTGGGTTTACACCCATGGCAGGTGTCTTTATGTGTGGGTCAATCATGTAATAGTCCATTATGAGGTGCTGCTTCCTGATCTCGTATCAAATCAACAAATACCATGTTTTTGATGATTTGGAAATATATTTCAATTGTTGAGTTGGGGGTTAGCTATCACTGATATTTAAGTGATATCTGGGATATTTCTTGTTAGTCTTGTATATTTTATGGTGCAAAACCAGTTTCGGTTTAATTTGGTGTGGTGGAGTGGTTATTGGGTGAGGATATTTCAGGACGGTTGAACACATGAATTTTGATTTATGTAGCTGGCATTGAATGGACTCCCTGATACCACTTTGGTCCGAGTAGTATAACCATTTCTTTTGGTTTTGGTCAAAACATTGTTTTACACTTGTTGTATTGTTTTTGCTTTCAAGCAGTATTATATAATTGCATGGTGTGTTTTATGTGTGCACATATCATGGAGTACCATTGTTGTTATAATGCACCAGGATGTAGGTGGCGGTGTTTGAAGCCCCTCTATTCACATCACTTAGTGCCTTTCTACCCATGAAAGGTCTCTTATTTATAACACGCGACTTGGTGGCATGGTGTGCTTGATCTTGTATTTTACAATCACACATGCTTTGTGTGCTGTTGAGTTTTCAGATGCAAATAAAATTGAGCACTTTTTGGTTGGAATTATTGCTATGAAATGGATGCCAAAGGCTATGTAATCAGCAATGCCTTCATCATCCACTAATGCTTATATACTTCTACAAATTCTTGATTCCTATATGCTTGTGAAAAGAAATGTAATACTGTATGCAGATGACAAAGCTTTACTCCTGACACATAAGCAAATAATGTTTTGCACAGTGTTGTTTTGGTTGTCAGACATTACTTGAGAACAACAACAATGGTAGCAACAAAGAAATGTTGCATGCTATGACAGCTTCAATGAACTAATCTATCAATGTCAAAATTAGGGTGTCACTCTTAAGCCTGCTAAATGGTACTACTGATCTGCATTTTAGATATAATAGTTATGTTCCGGTATAAATATGCATCCAGACATATATATAATATATATATATATATATATATATATATATATATATATATATATATATATATATATATATATATATATATATATATATATATATATATATATATATATATATATATATATATATATACTGACATGAAATGTCATGTGCCTTCGACTTGGTTGGACATCACAATGGCATCCATGGAATATCCTCCATTCAGTTCTTCCCAACAATGGCACAGAGAATTGTGCGGTAATCACCACTTGTGTCATGTTTAATGAAGTTCCACAGGGTCTGCTTATATGTTTCCAAGAAACATTGCTTGATCTGCACCATGTCAATCTATCCACACACACAAAGGGGAAAAGCTCAGACTAATTTAATGGGTTTTTTATTCCTTGACAGAATGCGAGTTATACTGCTGTAAACAGACACCTCTGATCTTGAGACGACAATTCTGATCAATGTAGAATCATCTGTTCCAAGGCCTTTCATTGCATGGTAGAGGCGCTGAGCAAAATACATAGGTCTGCACTTGATGTTCTGGGCTATAAGTAGACACATCACCAAATATGTCATTTGAGAGTTGTTGCAACTGAAGACACTTTACACAAATCCAGTAATTTGAACCCACACACAACTTAGATTCCTGGGCTACTTTCAAGTCAATTCATTGCAACTTCAGCATTGCAGGTTGAAAAAGAAAATATTCAACAAGAAGCCAATATGCCTACTAGCTCTGATACTTTTGACATGATTTATAAAAACAAGTTATTACAAGATCAAATCATTATATTACATTGGGTTTAGATAGTGCATAACATTTCCAATAATAATTCGGAGGTCAAAGGTCATGCAGAGCTGATTTGAGTAAACAAAGATATATTATTATAAGAAGACACATTTTGGGCAGCTAGCTAGCTTTATAAAAATACATTTTATGCAGCATCACAAACAGTTTACAAACGGACAGACGGCCTGACAAAACATACGGAAAAAATTGAAGGAACACGATAAGCTCTGCTGCTCAGCACAGTTAAAAATGTACCATCAATATCATTCCTCACTTATTTTAAATTGTGCAAAAGATTTTGTGGAAGTTTTTGTAATAATTCAGAGGTCAAAGGTCATGCAGGGCTGATATCAGGCGAGGAACCATCAACATCAGAGGGATCCATGTGTTATTAGGGGCAGTTAGCTTGCTTTAAGAAACATGCCATTTACAAAATATTACAAGAAAGAACAATATATTGTTTTATAAGGAGCCATCAAAATAAGAGGGGTCCACATATAATTTGGGGTAGGTATATTGCTTGATAAAAAAACTTGCCACCAAAAGTTTACAACGGACAAACAGATGGTCACTGGAACAAATTTACAAGATCTGAAAAAAAACTTTGTATGAGAAATGTGGTTACCGATGGCACATAGCCCACGCTTGAAGTTTCCTGATGTTTCTCTATCCACGGAATTAAGTATATCGCGCTGACTGAGCTGCAATAATGAACATATCGTTTCAATATAATCTCCATCATTTAAACTTGGGTGGGGTTAACTAATAAATTCATTCAAACAGTATAATGAGTTGGTCTCCAACTGTTCTACTCATACTGTAGATCCAATGTTAAATAATAACATATAAATTTCTGCAAATCCATGTTAAGAAGTCATTACCTACCTTGACATACTCATCCCATACCACGCGGAGAGTATAGTAGTCCTGAGTAGAAAACACTCTGTTGAATGTTTTTTCATCAGTCCCCCATTTCTCCTCACCAGCATTCAGGAGCTCCCCAGCCGTACGTTTACATTTCTGATGGTTACACAGCTTGAGGTAATTCACTGAAAACATTCCCGACCATTTTCCATTGATCATGACCTCCTCTACTGCAGCATCCAGACTCTCTTGGTCGATGAGACGGCGATTGCCCTGTTACACAACATTTACAATACAGATGTAAAGTATCTATGCTTTACATTATGTGTTGTCAAATGGTCTTGGAGATGTTTAAAATCCCAGACCTGAGTGGCAGAGATGAGGAGACGTTTGAAATCACCACTGGTATCACCATCTATGTCCCTCTCAATAGAACTCTCAGGATTTTTCTGCTTGCCATAGGTAACTGAGATATGAAATGAATGACAAGATCAAACTAATGGAAAATATTCACATTTTAAGATTTTATAAGGCATACAAATGCAGCTTGCAATGTCAATCAGATATCAAATTTGAGCCAATTAACCAGTAAGCATACTTTTGTCATACTCAGAGACCATCTCCTGAATCTGGGCATTGGTGCGAGTCATAAGAATCTCAATCAATGCTTCCGTTTGTCCCAAGGCCCTGAGGAAGGGTAAAACATTACATTTTTAAAAATTGACTTATCTATCAGTGAAACATCCTCATTCCGAGCCGTTCACTTCAGTTCATTTACTTACATATATGGCCTTCTTCACAGCCCATGCATCATAACGAGCTGGTGTCTCAAAACAGCCGAGTACAGTCTCTTTGAAGTTGCCTCCCAGTTCACTGGTTAGAGCCTCAATCAGATCCTACAGAATAAAAACCAAAACAATGCATTCCACAAAAAATCATCAAAAATCAGGCCAATAGGAACCTCGTGAAGAAATGACCATAACTTACTTTCCCATATGAGGTTTTGAATTCCTTCAGTATGCGATGACGCTGAGCATTGCTCCTCGTCACAACCACATCAATGATTGCCTTCTCATTGGTGCCTAAAAAGACACAAGATGCATCAGGAATGCAACAAAGATTCAGTGAACATGGATAACTCCTGTCAGATTCTACACTTTAAAATACATAACACATCAATTTATTGATTATTTACAATTTGTAAACATGCAGGTCTGAGGGTGTTCTTAGAACAAACTGAATGGTCACGTACCACAGCCATCCATGGCCCATTCAAGGTATTCACTGTCATAGAGGCCATCCCACTTTTCTCCAGTGATATTAGCACAGGGATCCCGCTTGGTGGAGTACCATACCGCCACAGGATCAGCCTCGTCATACTCATCCAGAGGAAACATTGTCCCTTGGGTCTCCTCAAATGTTCCGCTAACAGTCTGTCTACGCATTAGCTCCTCAATGAAACGACCTCTGACCTCTTCCTTTAAAGAGTCATTGTCCTCAAGTTTCTGTTGTAGTTCTTGTGCCTTCTGTTTTGCCCTCTCCAGCTCCTCCTGCATTTCCCTCTAGAAAAGAAAAAAAGAAGGATATAATGTCAGTTACATTAGTAATAAATACTGAAACCAATGGAAATGATAAGGCCATAGCAATGAGCAATCAAACAGATTGGAAGAGAAATTATGATTTTTTCATTGATCAAAGTGATAAAACAAAATGATAAGCAAGGTAGTGTTGGGCACCATCGAGTTACTTTTTATGAAGGAGTAACAGTATTATTGTTGATCTCAAACTTTGACAGCTTGCCTCTCGGTAAGCGAAGGCAGCTTTTGTGAGACCATCATACTTTTATGACCTCGGACCATGAGTCAATGCTGTATTCCATAGTATAAGTTAGTTTAATAATGGAGTACCCTCATTACCTGGTGACTTAATAGTCTGTGAATAGCTGCATTCAGCAAATCACATTCAGATGTCATCATGAATTGTCTTCTCAGACTTTCGAAATGGGATGGCCTCAAAATGTATACCGACTACTGTTAGTATTATTGATATAAATGATGTTACAAGAGTTTTCATTACTGTAGTGGATGTGGGGTGGGGGATGTTGTCGGTTTAAATGATAAGCTCATCACTAATCTGAGATAACTGTCGAAGAGGTGAGCTAATCACTAACACGAGTACCAAATAGGCATGTTATCATCTCACTGCAGTTGCCTATTTTTCCTATTGTTCATTGTAATGCTTATTTACCTGCATTTCTCCATCCACTTCATCATCCTCTTCTTCTTCCTCTTCCTCCATTCTCTTCTACAAACCAATAAAGACCATACATCATGAGTATATCAGCTCTAAACCAACCATAAGAAATATACACATTCAACACAGATGACATGAATGTTCAGCACAAGTATTGACATAACATGCCCAACAAAATATATCTCCACTACTATATTTCATGGGATATATGACTAAAAATCATAACAAGGGTTAACATTCAAAGAAGGCAGTAATTACCCTCCTCCTGCGTCTACGCCTCCTTTTATTTTCAGCCTCCCTGTCTTCTTCATCGTCTTCAATAATACCCATCTGTCACACAACCCAGCACCATTCAGGCAATCAACCACATACTTATTAGACCACTCAACCAGGCCAGAAGCCACAAATCCCTGATAACTCATGACATGTTGACACATTTCAGTATTTGAATTTGATGTGCAAATCCATCATTTATTTGATAGGCCTAACCACACTCACCTGCTTATACATTTGCATCTGCATGCTTTGTAGAGATTGCTGGGTCATGGCTTGTTGAGCATAGTTGAACTGCATAGATGCAGGTGGGGCCATAGGAGCCATGCCCTGATAGCAGGAACAATGTACCAGTCTAAATCTATTATCATCACCTTAATTTTATGTAAAATAATCTCACAATTCCTCAGTCATGACCAAGGCAATCTGACAATACCAGCATGGTAGTCTCATAACACTGGGGGTTCAAAACCATTAAATATTTCCTGCGCTGATAACATCGGATAATACCATAACTATTTAAAAATTCACATCCTGTATAAATCCAATCAATATATACAGTTCTAGGAAAATAGAATAAATAAACATGTGTGATATATCAGTATATGGACATGATTTCATGACTTACTCCACCACCACCATAGGCTTGTTGGCAATGCTGTACGGCAGGCACAGTGAATCCTGCCACTGCACCTGACTGCTGCTGCTGCTGCTGGAAACCACCGCCATAACCACCGCCATAACCGCCGCCGTAACCTTGTGCTCCTAATTTTCATGACGGAATACTGCTTTATTGTTTTGTAGATAATAGATGGACATGAATGTAATTTAATCGAAACTGGAGAATGTTGTGCTGCTTACAGAAGCAATTTAAAGATATGAAAGTTTTAAAAGTGCACAAAGTGACTACCTTCTAACAAGAAGCACTGAAGATCAAGAGGATGAAGTGAGATGAGCAAGTCAACAAAGCAATACCCAGTTCATCTAATACATTCTATAAGGGAAAAATAAATAATACTGAGTGTGAATAAGTGCATATATGATAGTAACAAGGTGAATTAAGCTGAAATAGGTGAAGAGAATTATTTAGGAATCTGAAGAACAAGTTATAATAACATTGTTAAAGTACAGAGATTGAAATATAAACATAAAAAAAATACTAATGTATCAATAACTACAAAAACATTTGGTTTTCTGATGCATAGAACTGACAAAGAGATAAGGAAAAATTACTTAGATTGTTTAATTCATATAGTCTCACATTCGACATGATGAAAGTATTAATGGAACATCACCTCCATATCCACCATATTGGTTCACGTTGTACGCACTGCCATAGCCACCTGGCATAGGAGGCCCAGAGCTAGGAGGATAGTTGGACTGAAACCATAACATTGTCAATTCTGAAAACAACATATTGCTAAGGTATTCTTGACAAAACATTGCATTGCTAATTATTGAACTAAATTGAAAAAGATTAAAACTTAACAAAGTTATTGTGAACTCGCTTAAGATTGAGAATGTATTTGTCAAATTTGTCAACAAAACTTACCCCATAATAACTCATGATTTGGCTCACTGGTGGAACAACTGAAAATAATTCATTGTGAAATATGTATTGATAGGGATATCATATATGTATATATGTTGTTCATTATAACATCAATATAGACTTTCGGCAGGGCTATAAAACTGCATGCACTGTGGCATAAGGATTAACTTGGTGACATTTGTTGGAATTTATCCTCTAAGGGTTGATTGAGCATAATATAGGGGAGCCCTACATGGCGTCTATGTACAAAAGAAACTTTGCCGCAGGTCTAAATATTTGGATGATACTGAATTGCAATTAATGTATCATATGATATTATATATGCAAAAAAATAATAAATATAATATACAGCTAAATTATTGATTGAAGACTTGTAGACGTTTTATTATCAAAAACTGAGAGTGACAAAATGCACCGATTGTGATTTATTATTCCTGATCCCAAACAGGCCACTGCCTAGCCTCAAACTGGTCACAGCTGGTAGTAGGCAGTACAGCACAACATTACATTTACATGACAGTGATGACGTCTGAGTATATGAATTAGGATGAATATACCTATCTTCACGAGAGAAATACAATGAATGATTGCTGCTCACCTGTCCGTACGATACATACGATGGGACTATCGAATATATTTAGCAACTCACCTGCCCTTTTATCAGTTGCGTATTGCTAGGTAGCTAACAGGTCACTGCGCTTCTTGCGATTCTGGCTGTCTGGTGTATCATCGTCTCCATGGAGACGGGAAAAAACGTAAAGTGAATATAACGTTTAGAAGTCATAACGCAACCATAACGGAGGGATCGCACTCTCCTTTATAAATATAGATTGCGCATGCGCGCGATCTTCCGCACTGTGAGGTATACAAATGGGTCGTTATTTCTTAAAGCCAGGGCTAGCAATGGGTCGTTTTTTTGCAATGACCTTGTATACCAATGGGTCCGTATTTTTGACAGCGAGGTATAGCAATGGGTCATTGTTTTGTAATGGGTATACAAATGGATCAATATTATGACAGACAGGAATAGGAAGATGTCTTTAATTGACGTATGAGCCTCAATATTGCGTGTTTGATCGGGTCCCCTGGGTCAATGGTGGCCAACCCCAGCTGCCATCGGGGTCGTGTTTTACAGAGACAAGTTTTATGGCATGATAAGCAAACAGAAAGGTCAGGTCCGTACATTCTCCTTCCCTTTCCGGGACCAGTGATTCCCCCCATATGCGACAAGGAGGGATTTCAGTTTGCCTACCCCTCTAGCCCAAGCCGGTAGCCATCCATCCCCAAGAGAATTGCCTAATTGCTGTCAGCACCTTGACATAATCAAAGTTGCCCAGTTGATAACGTCGTCGAGCGTGGGAACGTGTGAGAATCCCAGTGCGATCGTGTATGCACAATTGGCAGCCTTAATAAACGTACTTTTTCATTCTGAATCGTTAGTTCGGTATATGAATGGGTCCCTTGTAGCTCCTCGAGGTAGTCTAGATATGATTTGGGATCATTAAATTTTGGTATATGTATTGGTGACCCTTTTAAAAAAATTGTTTATGAATGGGTCTTTTTTCACAGGATTTGGTATGTAAATGGTTCCCTTTTCTCACTTTGGCTTGGTATATATATGGTCCGGTTTTTGTTTCCCATGGCGGCAAACCCCTACCCTTTTTCAAGGAGCGAACACCCCCACCCCCACCCCCGGGACGAAAACGTATTGAGTCCTTACTGGAAATGATCACGATTGATCAGAAATCAGTCAATAATTTAAAAAAACACAGTAGTTAAAATACACCGAGAAGGTTCGAGAGGGAATCGCTTGCATGCATCTAGGCAAGGCACTCGCCCCTGGTGTTTTGATGATCTGATGCCACCTCAAAGTAGTAAACAGCGCGGCACTGTCAGAAGCAGAGTTTCTTTGCCTAGCATGCATCCCGCTCAGGAACAGCGATTAATTCCTTAAACATCATGTAGACACATATAAGTAAAATGTTAAAAATAGAATATTGTATGTATTGTAAAAATTAAATTACATTTTCTGTCAAATATCGATAAAACATTTAAACAATAAATATAACTCTACAAATTTGGAAGGCACATGTCAAAGACAGTGAATACGGCAACGTATGCAGGGAGCATACATTTCTTCGCCTTTAATGTGTCTTGGTGGCAAAGCATCTGCCATCATAATGATTGCTCCTCTCCGAGATTGTTCCTGTGCGAGATGCTGCAGGAGAACGTATTAGGATGCTTCAGGAGAATGTATTAGGGTGTTGTCGCCTCGATCAATCGGAAGTCTCCTTACCTTTTGAAAACGCCAACCCCCGTCACGTTGGATCAACAGTTCCATGTGCTTTTGTTGATTTAATAGTAGCGTCACCTGATGACGGGCGTGTGTTTCATTCATTCCATACTCACCGCACAGCTTGTCGGGGTTAGCTTCCTCAGCGTAGCTGCAAACGCTTTGAGTGAACTACATCTTTTTCATTTGAAAACCTGTAATGTGCCAATTGTACCACAAGGATTACCCGTTGTGATGCATAAGATACAATACACAAAAGAAAAATAATATCCACCTACTCAAAATGAACTTGAGATGTAACGCGGAAATACCCTGAAAATTCCTGGAATAAATACGCTAGATCAATACAGCGTAATATTCTGTCGCTGCTACATTGCGCTTGTTGATGGTATAGCCAGCGGAAGCATGGTGTTTTTACGCACCAAGCGCAAATTTAAAGGCTTACGTGTCATAGAGGTTTTTTTCAAACTTTTTGCAAATAGATTTGTTTGGTATTTGTTGCCATTGCTCCTCTGTCGATCGGTGTATTCGGCAATACGTATGATATTACTCCGGATGCTTAAATTCTGCCGCATTTATACTGTATAAATATATACATTCATACATTGTGGTAGATAACTACATTGCAATCAGGGCATACTTTATTTCTCAGGCACTTCGGATAAAGTCATTCAACATTAAATGTGACTACACGGTTCAACACATGAGGGAACTTATTACACCGCACACATATGGAATCATAGGGCAACTGAGGTAAACGAATGAATTTGCGTGCCCTTGAAACAGATGAGAGTTTCTGACCAAGTATCAAACGTTGAAGAGAACATTACAATGGCAAAAAAATCATTTATAAAGTAACTTCAAACACAGCACCCATAAAAGCAATATCTCATGTCAGATCATGTTTCCATCAACTAGGTAATATTAAATGCCGTCTTGTGACAGCCTTTCACTCAGTTCTTCCCAACAATGGCGCAGAGAATTGTGCGGTAATCACCACTTGTGTCATATTTAATGAAGTTCCACAGGGTCTGCTTATATGATTCCAAGAAGCATTGTTTGATCTGCACCATGTCAATCTATCCACACGCGCATGCACAACTCAGACTTATAACTGATAGGTATTCTATCAAACTGCCATGAAATAATAACATATGTGATCGTTCCACGTTACCTCTGCTCTGGATATGATAATTCTGATCAATGTGGAATCATCTGTCCCAAGACCTTTCATGGATTTGTAGAGTCGCTGAGCAAAGAACATGGGTCTGCACTTGATATTTTGGGCTGTCGAAACAAAATAATTTGAATAAACATGTATACATTGATGATTTAAATCTGGTTATAGATACTACACCATCTATGTCGCTGATTATAAACAAAAAAAGCCAGAGAATGCATGTTTCTGACTGATCAGTTGTTAATCATTAGCAGTTCCCCATGTGTTTAAAACTCTTAGCCACAATCCCATAGATTATTCTGGTTTTGAACTTCAGACATTTTGGACTCCTCGAGCCACCAGGTTGAATAAAGAATATAATTACATGAGGCCACTTTGTTATGCGATGGCAAATCAATATATCAACTGTTCTAAACACTTGGTACCGATTGCACATAGTCCACTCTTGAAGTTTCCAGATGTCTCCCTATCCACTGAATTAAGTATATCACGCTGACTGAGCTGCAGCAGAGAACATTCATAAACATTCGTGCATTATCAGAAAGAATTGGTCTACTGATTACATAATATCATGAACTGATTTTTTTCATACTAATTTAAATTAACGACAATTGACCATAGTCACAGACCTTGACATACTCATCCCATACCACGCGGAGAGTATAGTAGTCCTGAGTAGAAAACACTCTGTTGAATGTCTTTTCATCAGTCCCCCATTTCTCCTCACCTGCTTTAAAGAGCTCCTCTGCCATACGTTTACATTTACTCTGATTACACAACTTGTTGTAGTTAACATTGAACATCCCAGACCATTTTTCATTGACCATTACTTCCTCCACCGCGTCATCCAAGTACTCTTGATCAATGAGTCGACGATTTCCCTGTAACACAACATAATACTTTGAGAAGATTGCGCGTAGGTTAGATAATATGTCTACGCATGGGGAGGATGAGAGGGATTTGTATACCTGAGCTGCAGAGATGAGGAGGCGCTTGAAATCCCCGCTGGTGTCGTCTTCTATGTCCCTCTCGATGGAACTCTCTGGGTCTCGCTGCTTGCTGTAGGTGACTAAACGCACATATGACTTATAATACTAAGTTGGTCGCTACTCCAAGCAAATGTCAACGGTTTGGCATGTAAACCTAGCCAAACTTTTTTGATCATTACCACTAAAAAACCTACTTTTGTCATACTCTTGGACCATCTCCTGAATCTGGGCATTGGTGCGAGTCATTAGTATCTCAATCAAAGCGTCATCGTTTGTCCCGAGACCCTGTTAAGGCGCACAAATATTACATGCCATCAAAATCAGTCTCGTATACATCAGTGAAACATCACCACTCAGAACCAACTACTTGAGTTTATTATCCGGCTCCTGATACGTGTGCTCCTTTGCATGGAGTGATGGAATTATGGGGGAGAGTTATAATGGTGGCTACTCGAAAAATAGATCCGCCGTAGGCTACACGCTTCACTTACATATATGGCCTTTTTCACAGCCCATGCATCGTAACGAGCTGGTGTCTCAAAACAGCCGAGTACAGTCTCTCTGAAGTTGCCTCCAAGCTCACTGGTTAGAGCCTCAATCAGATCCTACAGAATAAAAAAACCAATGCAATGCATTCCACACAAAAATCATCCAAATCTGGCCTCGAGAAGAAATGTCACTAACTTACTTTCCCATATGAGGTTTTGAATTCCTTCAGTATGCGATGACGCTGAGCATTGCTCCTCGTCACAACCACATCAATGATTGCCTTCTCATTGGTGCCTAAAAAATGGAATGCGACAAAGATTCAGTGAACATAGATAACTCCAGTCCGATTCTGTACTCTTAGAAACATCACACATTAATTCATTGATTATTTACAACTAATAATGCAGGTCTGAGGTTGTTCTTAGAACAAACTGAGTGGTCACGTACCACAGCCATCCATGGCCCATTCAAGGTATTCACTGTCATAGAGGCCATCCCACCTTTCTCCAGTGATATTAGCACAGGGATCCCGCTTGGTGGAGTACCATACCGCCACAGGATCAGCCTCGTCATACTCATCCAGAGGAAACATTGTCCCTTGGGTCGGCTCAAATGTTCCGCTTACTGTCTGTCTACGCATCAGCTCCTCAATGAAGCGAACTCTTATTTCTTGCTTCAAAGATTCATTATTCTCGAGTTTCTGTTGTAGTTCTTGTGCCTTCTGCTCTGCCCTCTCCAGCTGCTTTTTCATCTCTCTCTAGAAAAAGAAAGAAGCTAACGGGAAATCTGTATATGAGCGATTAATATAGCAAAACTAGATTACGGCAATGCGGCATTGGCAACAAAGAATAGCGCTAAAAACTTAAAATGGCTGCCTAAATTTAATGAAGATTAGACGGATATTAACGAACGTATAAGCGACCGAATTTAGCAGTTTTGTCCATATTTCATCCTGCTGCTATTTGGGAATACTAAGTATAATTCATGTGAACATGCAGCATGTTAAAGTTTGCCAATTACCTTAGCTACCTGGAAGAATATAACGACTTTGAAAGTTAATACAATATCAACAATGACAATGTAACATCAGCTTCTGATGTCAAAATGGTCATGAAAACTCTTGTCGTTATCGAGTGATAGCAAGTATAACAAAATTGTCATTTTTTCCAATGACTGTCGGACCCTGTGACCTGGAAAATTGTTCCAGGGTCAACGGTGGTAAAGGGAGTTATAGAACTTCATAACATAGATGTCAAAATGGTTATGATAACTCCTGTTATGTTATAGCAAACAGACGTAAGGCCAAGGTCATCTGAGAAGTATTTTAATATAAGAATCTTGATCACGCTAACATAGAAAACAATCCTGCAAAGTCTAGCTATCCATATTACTTTTGGATATACATGAAAAAACTTCAAAATGGCATCCACATAGTTGGCGCATGCTCACATGAGCCATTTTTATCCATGAATGAAGCTTTAGGGCGTCTTTGTGCGCAATCACAATTTTGGTACCTTAAGCAGTTTCAGATGAAATAGTTATTGAGAATAACTGAATATTAATAAATTCATAAAAAATATGGACAAAATCAATGTCTTCAAACTGTCGTTGGAATACATAATAACAAAACCCAATACAAATTTAACGACATTCACCCATAATGCCACACAATAACAAACCTAATTGCAAAGCGCTTCAATATTTCAATCTAACCCTCACATGGAGTTAAAGTAAATGACTAATATTGATGACAATCACTGATTCAAGCATCTTAACCTAAGATAGAGAAGAATCGCAGTAATGCTCATTTACCTGCCTTTCCTTTTCTTCTTCTTCGTCTTGTTTTTTCTCCTCCTCCTCCTCCTCCTCTTCATCTTCTTCCATCCTCTTCTACAACCATTCGAAACAGCGGAAATGAATATTTATATTCTAAACATTTGTATATAACTATATGATAGTAATTCAACAAGTCAATGAAGAGTAGTCTTACTCTTCGCCTTTGTCTGCGGCGCCTTCGTTTCTGGGCCTCTTTTTCCTCCTCCTCATCATCTTCTAAAATACCCATCTATTAAACAAGACGCAGATCAACCGCTTCAGCAGATCAACCAGAAGTATTATATGATGTTCCGGTATGATGTGCGGTAACTGAGAAACAATAGGCCATACAGGTCATACCTTCTGATACATTTGCATCTGCATGTTTCGTAGAGATTGCTGAGACACGGCTTGTTGGGCATGGTTATACTGCATAGATGCAGGCGGGCCATTGGAGCCATGCCCTGATATGATGTGCAACAACAAAGCAATCATAACCCAACATTTACGTCCCTATTATGGTGATAGAAATTGCTATGTTAAACAACATTTCAAAATGTTATCTTCAAGGTCCAATCAACTTACAACTTAGTGAATCTCATGACGACTTTTTCTTTCCCAACAATAAATTAACTAGTTGCACGGTTATGAGTTCCCGAAATTGATTACAATGATAAATACTTATTATTGCGACTATATTTAAATTTGTATGTTCTTATTTGGCCTCATTATATGAGCATGACTTACTCCGCCGCCACCGTAGGCACTTTGGCAATGCTGCACAGCGGGGGCAGTGAATCCGGGCACTGCGCCAGACTGTTGTTGCGGGAAACCACCGCCAAATCCACCACCAAAGCCGCCAATATTGATGCTAATACCTCCGCCAAAACCGCCTCCAAAACCGCCGCCAAAACCACCTTGAACCAGCACATAGCTCTCTTTATTCGGTGTAAACAAAATGGGTTCTAATCAAACATTGAGAAAAAATGTGTAACTAAAGCTTTGATGAGAATAATCAATGAAGGATAAATCCTGGTTATAATTTTACACATAGAGCAAAATAGTACTAATTCAACAAAATAATAAAGGAGCACATATACGTTAAGATATGAAACGTACATGGAGATAATGAACGCATCATTCATAATCGCACTAACGCATAACAGTTTTAGTGCATTACAAAATGGAAGCGGTCGATGCGTTTGCAATTAAGAAACTATAGATAATTCAATAAACTGCATATTGAAATTATGATAACTCGCCAATTTAGCTACCTCCAAAACCGCCCATTTGATTCACATTGTATGCGCTTCCAAAGCCTCCTGGCATGGGAGGCCCTGAGTTTGGTGGGTAGTTGGACTAAAATAGAATCAGACGATAATGTGGAAGCAAAACATGTGTAAACATAGTCAAGCGTGAAACCAGTATATTGCAGACTTATGTAAGACAAAATTACCAGTCATAAATGATATAACAGTTTAATTAGCGCATTGACAATGATAGGATTGGGATTTAATGGTTTACATACTTACCCCATAGAAGTTCATTATTTAGCTCACTGATGCGACCACTGAAATACATTTCAGTTAATATTGATGAGTGTGTATATATTTTGTCGAATACAAGTGTCAATGCAAATAACTTGACAAACTGAATGCAATCGTGCTGTTGGTTACCGGTAGTTTACTATATATATATATATATATATATATATATATATATATATATATATATATATATATATATATATATATATATATATATATATATATATATATATATATATATATATATATATAAGGGAAGGCGGGGCATGATGGGACGTGGGGCACAACGAGACACTCGCGTAACTTTTTTGCTTGCCGTCAGATGGCAGCGTGATCGCTTCTCGCGGGAGACGTTTTGACGGCGGAGATTTTGAATGAGGTGAGTCGTCTGCTTGGCTGGATTTTGCTAAAAAATTCCGCATTAATCGAATTTTGCCATTATAATTTATTTGTTATAATGAGTCAACAATACTTCGTGATGATCGTAGATCGGTAGTCATATCGATTTGAGCATGTAAATATGAAATACCGGTGCTTATTTTGTCCCACAGCAAGTCGTGGTTAGACGATCACCACGATTTCAGAATGAGGCTCGGCTGAAATTAGGACATGGATTGGGGCATAATGGGACATCTAGTGGGGGGCATGAGGAGACACTGTCCCGTAATGCCCCATAGTAAAACCAAATTTTAAGAGCACACGAGTGACAAGTATTCGGTGTGAAATTACTGAAATACGAAATTCTAGACCATTTTTATAAAAAATAGCTACAAAACATGACAGGCAGCAGAACTAGGCAAGTGTCCCTTAATGCCCCAGTAAGAGATTTCGAAATAATTGTGCTTATATTTTCATCTTTATTTTTCAGAATGGTTCGTAAATACACTAGAAAGTCTCAGAGATTCAGCTGGGATGCTGAAAACATGGAGAGGGCTGCAGATGCAGTGAAATCTGGGAGTTACTCACTACGTTTTGCAGCACTAGCTTACTCAGTTCCCCGAGCAACATTACACAGATTCTTGGCAAAGGACAATGGCGAGATCGAAAAATGGGGTTTCACTTCCGTCTTTTCTAAAGAAATTGAACAACAATTAGTAGATCATATTCTGGAGCTGCAAAGTCTCATGTACGGACTAACACCCGCTGATGACTTATGCTGTCTAGCTTATGAGTTTGCTCTGATGAAACAGATTCCTCACCCTTTTTCGAATGAAAAAAAGAAGGCTGGTCGAGATTGGTTGCAGAAGTTAATGGAACGTAACCCAGTTTTATCATTCCGCACTCCAGAAAAAACTAGTATGAATCGTGCAACCGGTTTCAAAAGGGTGCAGGTTGGTAGATTCTATGAACTACTACAAACTATCCTCGATGAGAATAATTTAGCTCCACACCAGATATACAATATGTGAGTGGAGTGACCACCGTGCCTAATCGCGTTTCAAAGATAATCGCGAAAAAAGGTGCAAAGCAAGTTGGAAGAATCGTGTCAGCAGAAAGAGGACAGACCACAACAATAGTCTGTGCAATGAGTGCAAGTGGGACATCCGTCTCTCCTGCCATGATCTTCGCTCATAAAAACATGAGTGATAGGCTTCTAAATAACGCTCCACCTGGTACTCTTGGACTTTGTTCGGATTCGGGATGGATGAATAACGAACTCTTTCCAAAATGGCTTGACCATTTTGCAAGCCACGTAAAGTCAACTCCCAACGAGAAGGTCCTTCTAATTATGGACAATCACTCTAGCCATACATCTATTGAAGCCATAGAAAAAGCCAGGATGAATGGCATAATACTATTATCAATACCCCCTCATACAAGTCACAAATTACAACCATTAGACCGAACCTTCTATGGGCCTCTCAAGACCTATTATGAGCAGGAGTGTAACAAGTGGATGACTTCTAACCCAGGGAGGAGAATTACGCAGTATGATGTTGCCCAGTTTTTTGGTTCTGCATACCTCAGATGTTCCTCAATTGATAAAGCTGTGAAGGGTTTCAGCTGTACAGGGATTTTCCCTTTCAACCCAGACATCTTCGATGATCAAGACTTTGCACCAGCCCGTGTCACAGAACTGAGACCCATAGATGAACATACAAATGAAACTGCAAGTGCCACCACCTCTGGTGCCACACAAACTCCTGCAGAGCCACCCATAAACCTCCAGAACAAAGAAGACTCGAGTGATGCCGTCAGTGAAGTTCCACATCAAGGACAGGATGAGGTGACCGAGCCAGTTCCTTCTACCAGTTCCTCCATTAGCGTTAGGGAGACCATCCGTCTGATTTCTCCTTTGCCAAAAGCAAAGGGGTGCACAGAACGAAAACGGCGGGCAGCATCATCAGAAATAATATCAAGCAGTCCATACAAAAGAAAACTACTGGAAAAGAAGTCTAAGAAGCCGACGTCTCAAAATCTGCCATCTAAGAAGGGAAAAGGAAAGGGAAAAGGAAAGTCACTGATGAAACCCAATAATGGAAAGGGAAAAGGAAAATCACTGATGAAGCGAAATGCAGATTTGCCATCTTACAATTGCCTAATATGTGGGGAAAAATATGTGGAACCATTAACTGAAGACTGGATAATGTGTTCTAAGTGTAAAAACTGGTGCCACGAGAACTGTGCTGACTGTGAAACCCATGTAGAGGAAGGTCACTACATTTGTGACATCTGTCGTTGAACTTTGAGCGCCAGGCCTAAGGACTGAAGAATCTTAACTAGGCCTATGACTTTTCTATCATTTAGCCCCCATAGTCCTATGCATGAAGTTAAACTGTTTACTGTTTCTGTTTATATTAATTTTGCCTTGTTTACCATTAATATCAAGTGACTTTTTGGGTGTCCCATCCTGCCCCATCGTGTTGGGGGCATGATGAGACACTTGCCGATTTAAAATATTGTTATAGTTCAATTGATTTTTGTTCGAATCTTTTGATATTTGGTATTTTCATAAAGTTGTTTATACAATAAAGTGTGGTTTATGTTTCGTTGGTTAAGTAGTGATCTTAATTGAGAAAATTCAAAAGCGTCCCATTATGCCCCGCATTCCCCTATATATATATATATATATATATATATATATATATATATATATATATATATATATATATATATATATGGTGCAGTATGATAGGCGCTTCTTTAGTGGCAATTGACCTTTCCCTCCCGCCAACTGATCCACCAATCAGCGCTCAGAACACACCTTAGCAAACCCGCCGCCGCCATCTTGGAGACAAGCGAACGCTGTTAGCTGTGGAAAGCTGTCGCTCATAATACCTTCGTTTGTAGCGTATCGTTATAATATAGCTTAAAAATGGTTAAGCGGTGTGCATGGGGCACATGCAACAGTGATAGTCGGTATCCTGAGCGGCTTCAATCATCTGACGGCAAGCCGATAGGATATATTCCATTCCCACGCCCGAAATGAAACGATGCTAGTTGTCGAGAGTGGATAAAACGATGCGGCCGCCCACACTGATCCTAACACAGCAAGCTAAGAAAACGACTTAGGTTCTTGTAGATATGTGTGTACATCAGTCACATAGATGTGGGCCAGGGTTCCTAATATTTCGGACATGGTTTGAATCTGGGTACTAATCTTTCTACAAAAAGGAACACATCTCAAGGAAAATTTTGGTTATGGAGGCCACTAACTTGAGTGTGTGGATAATTACCCTTATCTTGGAATAAACTTCACCACTAATGGTAAACTGAAGGACTCTGTTGATACCCTTTACCATAAAAGCCTTAAGGCCCTATACAAACTAAACAAACTCCTGGGTCATAACTATAATATATGCACCATTATGCATATCTTCGATCATACCATTAAACCCATACTACTGTGTGGTTCTCAAGTGTGGGGAGTAGATGATATTGGACTGACCCAGTCACAATCCCCAAATGCATTTGAACAAAATCTGGATAATAATAAACGTTCTCAGTTAGAATTAAAATTCTACAGGAGAATACTACACGTAAAGAGACGCCTCAATTATAGAATCAGGGGTGAACTGGCAGACACCCACTTAGTCTTCATGTCATAACTAATTCAATAAAGTTCTTTCTTTCTATCAAATTAAAATCTGGAGGCAGCCTAGCCAAGGAAGCACTAATAGAAAGTCAAAATGAACATCATAAAACGAAAAAGTCATGGTTTGGAAAATTAACATCAATATTGGAGCACATACTTCTACAATACAACAACATTAACGTGCCTGGGAACAAAATAAAGATATTTGCGAAAAGAGCTGAAGGTGCTATAAAAACCCTCTATGAAAAATTGTGGCGCAACAAAATCAATAACACTAACAGCCTATCTGGAAGAGACAAGGGGGAAATAAACTGAGAACCTACAAACTTTTCAAATAACACTTTGGACTCGAGGAATACTTACTAAATATAGACAATATCAACGACAGAACTGCAGTATCACAACTACGCATGAGCTCCCAATGGAATCGATTAGGGGAACCATCTCCAATCCGAATGATAGAATATGTCAGTGTTGCGCAATGCAAGCTACAGAAGACGAAACGCATTTCATGATCACATGCCCCAAATATCAAAATAAAACAGCCTCATTGTTCAACGATATTGCCAAAAACAACAAAAATGCCGACAAACTCACGGGAATCGACATAGTTTGCTATTTTAATCCGATAACTCTATTCACCACAGTAATGAGATTCATGTATCAATGACGCGGCGAGGTAAATCACATAAACGACTCCTCGCCCCTGGTGGCCCCCGCCGAAGGATGCTGCGTCTTGTTTCGTTGCAGCGCGTGCTTGGTTGTACATGATGCTACTTACTTAGTTGTATTAGAAAAGAAAGTGTTTGAGATATTTTTTTATTATTTACTTGGTAAGTTGAGGAGCTCATGCCAGATTTTACTGTGACAAACACACCTTTATTTCGATTCTGACTGGTTGCGAAGCCGTGCCCGCGTGTGCGGCGTGGGACCAGCTTCTTGAAGTTCCTACACGGCCTCGAAAAAATCGCCGAAATCGCATTATGCTACGGTTTAATATGGTCTTTAATTATCTTTCACCACTAAAGCATAGTTTGTTATAAATATCTGCCTGGTTTTTGTTGTACGACACCACTTATTTAATTCACGACTGCCTCTCAAACTTTCACAAAACTCCTATCTAAATACATGCAAGTCGACATTTTCCGCTGTAGCTTGTCTCTACATAGCAACAGTAACTAAGGTAGGCGGAGCATGGCGAAAGGTCAATTCGTGAGATGATTGTGCGTAAACAGACAGACAATGAACAGCACAAAGAAGTATATAATTATTTTACAGATACTTTTTCTACAACGACAATGTGGTATTAACTTTATCATCATGTTATATTCTCATACAGACACCAGCTCATTCAACTTAAGAAAAGACAAAACTCACCACTAACAACGCATTAATTGAATATTCCGCTGTATCGCCTATCGTCAGCAAACAATTACGGACCACTAGTAAATGATTAAAAGAGCAATATTGATTTCTCATCCGGCAATTTCGTATCTCACAATAGAGCCTCGTCCCGTGTAGTAAGAGAATTGCTTTTATTTGCTGTCGCCAAGGTGAATTCTGAACAAATAGCAACATGAACATAACGCAACAAAGTCATAGCGCAACCGTATAATCTTATATAACCAATAATGCGCTGAAGAGTGAAACCGGGGAACGCTTGCATCCCGCTCAGGAACAACCCGAACAAGAGTAATGCTCCTGAGGGGGTTTTGCGGCTTAATAGCAAATAGCCACACATAAGTAAAATATTAAAAATAGTTATTTATTGTCTGTATTGTAAGAATTAAATTATATAAACTGTCAATATCGATAAAATATAAACAATAAAAACAATTCTTCAAAGTTGGAAGGCACGTGTCAAAGATGATGAATACTGCAATGAAAAACACAGGGAGCATATATTTCTTCGCCTTGTCTCTAGCGGCAAAGCATCTGTCATCATAATGGTTGCTTCTCTCTGGGATTGTTCCTGTGCAAGATGCTGCAGGAGAATGTATTAGGAGAAAAACGAGCTCCCAAAATTAACTTGCTTTGGTCGACTGTTCAATTAAGCAATCCTCGGTGTCAATTATTATTCTGTACTTGTACGTGATAGCTATTGAACTGATACGTGGGTGATTTTGTAATATATCATGCAAGTGACACGGTAATTTTATACTTATCGTGATGTCTGCAACACGTGTTAGTTATGTAGACGATGTAATTCATTTCGTGCATCCTTTTCGGTCGGAGAGTTGACGGGACGATGTTTTCATTAATTGTTATCAAATCACAAAAATAGTCAACAAAAACAAGGACATTTGGTTGTAGTTCATTTACGAAGTTCAGGATGCAATCTTTTGGTAGATAATATATATCAATTCAATCCAAAAGTGCAGGACAAGATAAGGGTGGATTCGAATCTGAAGCTGTGCGGGTGAAGTTAGCATTCGATTTAAGTAGATTTGTTAATTTCCTTCATAAAGTTTTCTCCGAGGATTGCACATGGGAGCTGCGGTTCCACTTTGGAGTCCGACGAGATAGCTTCATTTTCACCAGGGGTGTTTCTCAAACTATATAAAGCAGTCAGCTTTTCGAATATGCATCGGACGTCTGGCGACAACACATCTGCTACTCTAAAAGTACTAGGTTACTTAAACAACTGGTATGTTCTTAATTCACTCGCAGTTCACGTAGAGCGGGCGTAGGAGTATATATCTTTTGTGTGGAATCTTATTCTGAATCATTAGCATAAATACATTTGAAAGTTCACGATAACGTATGATTCGTCTGGAGTGCCTATCCGCGTGTATCTATTAACATATGATTACAGATGTTCAGTGATTATCGTTACTTGAGTCAATGTCTGACTATATGGGACAAATTTCTCCTAGAACAATGTCAATTATTTGTCGGTTTAAGCAAGGAGTTACATAACTAACATAGCTATTGGTTATAACTCCTTGGTTTGAGGTATATCGTGTTTATTTATGTTTTCAGATAAATTCAATTCTAGCTTTAGGAGAAATGTTCCAGGGTGACCAACTTCTCCCAGAACTGTCGTGCATAACCGATTAAGGCTTACCTACTACGTCTGCATCTCAGCGCCATTAAAGGGTGCATTTCTATATTGCAAGTTTATTTTTTCGTTGAAAGGAAATTAAACATATTTTTTGGTGTTGCTTCTTTATTGTAAGTTTAGTTCCTCGTTGAATAGAAACTTCAACAAATGTCAAGAAAACAAAGCTAGTTGGATTTTTGTTAAATTATTGCAACAGTATTTCACAGTGTGATTTTTCTGAAAAATTGGACGCTATGTCAATAAAAAACACTCTTAGGTATGCACATATGTCTATAATTTATTGAACAACCAACAACAATGGTCTCGTTGATCTAGGAGTTACATAACTAAGGTTGTAACTCCTTGCATTGATCAAGGAGTTATAACCAATATCTTTATTTATGTAACTCCTCTCATTGATATACTGAATTTGCAAAAAGCGACCCATTCATATACCTCGGTGAAATTAATGACATCATGTGACAAATCAGATTTGAGGAAAGCGAAGTCGCTGTGACTCCTATTCCTCCCTGTTCTGGTGTAGAGGACGAGGTCACGCGGCAAGATGATACAGCCAGGGGTGGGGATGGGTTAGTCAAGGTCCCCTAGCCCCTTGGCTGCGGGCCCTGTTTACATGTCAATGATATTCAATAATCGCGCCAGGACGAGAAGCGTAGCGGAACCCCTGGAGTCTGGGACGCAGACTTGGGATGGGTATTAATTTTCTAACATTTCTCGTTTATCCACCATGGATAATTTTTAAGCCCCAACCATATATAGGCGTTAAGCATGAGGTTCACTTCGAACTTAATTATATAATTGTCAAACAAGATCCTAATCAGCAAATGGTAAATTGCTTAGTGCAGCCTTGGTGAACAGTGAACTCTAAATTAAAGCCGCATCAAAACCTAAACTAATTAATTTGGTCACGACAGTCTTTCCACGAAGAGATCTCTAAGAGGGTGGTATACTTACATAAATGTTAATGTGAATGGGTTGGATTTGGAGCCCGATTTTGGGACATGCTGACCTCGCTGGTAAATTTTCACCAGCTGGCCCAGATTTGGAAATGACGTCACGAAGCGTGTGCTGCTACGCAACTTTGCTGGGGGTCACGATGCCAATGGAATGTAATAGGTTCAGTGTATATACGCGCAACTAAATAGCCCCCCAAAAGATTGTACTTTTTGGGCATATTGAATGCATGTGCCACCAACACAATCTGAAGGAGCTTTATTAGCTAATATAGAGAGATTTTATATGATTATTTGTAGATTGTAGTGTGAATAAGATGATTTTGTATTAATACACATCCAATCAACAACACAGTGAAGTGGTCTGCAATAATTCAACAAGATGGCGGAGTTGGAAAGCAGTCTTACTGCGATGGATTGGCTCCCTCGATTGAGTGTCGGGGGAGCTTTGGTGGGTAGTGTTGGGGGCAAAAACATTCAAGACAACAATAATTCAAACAAGTTAAATGGAGGACAACTGGCAATGAGAAAAGCGCCTAATTCGCCCCTTGATACCAATGCAATCCTTGACCAGAGTGACGCGCAGCAAACTAAAGACGGAAAGCCCCCCTACAGCTATGCAAATCTTATTACTTTTGCCATAAACAGTTCATCGAAAAAGAAAATGACACTTGCAGAAATATATCAGTGGATATGTGAAAACTTCCCTTTCTACAAAGACGCTGGGAATGGGTGGAAGGTGAGGTTGACGCTTGTAGAAACTACTTGCTGACATACTATGTGACAAATGTTCGATGTCACGTTTGTCACCGACAGAAGATAATCTGATATGCACCTGCGGGGAATTTACAACGTTCGTTTTACGTGCTGCTTAGTTTATACTCGACATAAATTCTTTTTAAAACAGTTGAAATAGTTCAAAGTTTCAGAGGCCCCAGTATTCATGCTCTCCCTGAATGATGATAATATATAGGATAGCTATACAGCCTGCCTATGTCTGATTACAGAACGGAGTGCCCATCACAGTAATGAGCCGCATCTGTTTTGTGTAAATCATTATATGGTGTGTGTTTGTTTCAGAATTCAATAAGGCACAATTTGTCTTTGAACAAGTGTTTTCTTAAAGTTCCAAGGTCAAAAGATGACCCAGGAAAGGTGGGAAAAACAATGCATTGTCCAAAGATGCTAGTATCTGTATTGTCATCATTATCATTTTGTCACTCAAATAGTTATCGAGTCTTTCTTGGGATCTATTCAGGGTTCATATTGGGCCATTGATAGCAATCCACCGGATGATCCCTTACCTTCGCGTAACAAGAAAAGAAGATTCAATGAACGGGTCAGTGGTGGTCTTGATAGTATTATGAATGTCGATGATATAAATAGGAAAATCATATGCATAATTGATGCTTTATGCCAAATGGTTTCTATGTGTTTATGTGCAGTCATCACCATATAGTGCAAGTGATGCTTGTCCAACTGTGTTGGGAATATGGGAAGTAACCAAGTAATTACTACGGTCAGTATTGTACCTGGACAGCAACTTGTCGATGGGCGTGTAAGTATGTTTCCCATATTTTTCGCTCAATCACCAATTATACCAATTATATACTTAATTTCTAAAATGTTTTATTATTGGAGTGATGTTGTTTAAGTTGAATGAAAGTATGTGCAACCAACCAGATGAATAATCCTATATATATTTTGTTTCCAGTTGCTGGATGGCAATATTCAGTCTTCTTCACTCAATGCCCAGCAGTCACAGACATTAACCAACCAACCACCCCAAATCCACCCACCTCCCACATTCATGGACCAAAACCCTGCACTTCAAGACCTCAGTGAATCATTCCGAAGCCTGTACAAATCCATGTTCGAACAGTCGCAAGGTACAGTTCGGTATTATTATTTTCATAGGTGTCTTATGGTAGTGAGTCATTGTACTGTTATCATATTTAGACTTTTCTGTGGATTGATTGATTTTGGGGTTTGAAATTATTTCATCTGATGTGCACATGCCTTTGTTTATTTTATACATTGACATATTTACCCCTGGACTGTCGTCTCAAAGAGATAAAGGTCAGCTGGTGAGTCACCCTGATGTCTCCAGACCATGTAATATTGTGATTTCAGGCAATATGAATTCATTTCTCAGTTCAAGCAATACCTCACTTCATTGCAGTTTCAATACAGGTATAAACATGTTGACTGTGTTCTGGTTTGCGACTGTCTTTCCCTCAAACAGTGTTCCTCTTTACAATTGTTGGAGCTGGTTGCTGTCTACACTTGCAAGCTGACTTCAATAACCCTTGTTCAAATACATTAATCGAAGCTCACTAAACTGGTGAAATTTGTAATGGTCATACTTTATATAAATGGCAATTTTCTGTTTTTTGCTATGAGCAGTAAATGATCATGGCTTCGACAGACATGAAAACAGTGCATTTGTGAAATGCAATGATCAATTAATGATTATAGATCTACTGATGTTGGGCTGTAGAGAGAGATAAGATCTCCTTAATGTGTTTTTGATGTTCTATTGGCTGACTCGTGTCACACCCCCTATTAGTGTGGAACTGCCATTTAAAGGTGGCATATACATACTTAGTTAAACTTTCCTTTTCCAAAGCCAATGGTGAAAATAGCAAATACTTTTATCATTGGTCAATCTGTTAAAGTTCCCATTGAATTTAGGTGATGAAAAACTCTTAACACCTTGCTTTATTTTCTGATAGACAAGCATGATGGGATTGTTTGTTGAGTAGGGATAACTCGTCATAATCTTAAGCCTCCATTTCAAGTTGTCTGTATATATCTCACATTAGCGATGCTGATAGATTAATGTCTGGTTGGGTTCCTTGCCCTGCTGAGCAGTACACCATGTTTTCTGTAATTGATTCTTTGCCACTGTTCATTTCGCTCTGTTGTGATAAGTCTGAACATTTTGAAATAGCTGTTTTAGAGGAATACGTGATCATTGTTGCATATTTTGTTCCATGTTTTCAAGTAATTCATTATATTTGAAAAGGCGATGTAGTCATCGGAGCACAATGGATATTATGATTTCAGGCAGTATGAACACAGTCTTAGGTTCAAGCAATGCTACACTACAAAGCAGTTTCAATGCAGGTACATTGAGTGGACAGTCTGGTGTGCAGTTTTCTTCTCACAATATTCAATACACTTTTAGGGCTTTTGAACTGCTTACGTTAGATCTATTGACTTTCTGTCATTTCACATGGCTAACTAGGAGCTATGACTTACATAGATATCACCACACCAGCTTAAGCTATTTCCCATGGACATACTTCGGACAATTGACTGATATATTTTACTTCCTGTCACTTTTTTGTGTCAAATATTTTTTGTGTCAAATAATCTTTCAATACTAACTTTTATGAAGTGCAACAATATAACACATGGTGGTATCCAGTTGGTGTTCCTTTGGGAAAGTTGCTGGCTTCTTAGTTTCTTTATCAATTATTGTCAGCCTTACATCTCAACTGGGTGGTTAACTTTCTCAGCAATTTACCACTACTTACTACTTTAAATTCTGACTGGGCCATAGTAATTCTGATCATTATTC
Organism: Urechis unicinctus; assembly: GCA_034190875.2. Lineage (NCBI taxonomy): Eukaryota > Metazoa > Annelida > Polychaeta > Xenopneusta > Urechidae > Urechis > Urechis unicinctus. The sequence continues at coordinate 27,438,557 of CM067344.1, forward strand.
ATTGCATTCAAGCATCTTTTAGCCAATAGCTGGAATTAGGACCTGGCCTCTGACGACTTCCGGTTCCTCTCTAATTTCCCTTTGTTGGTGATTCTCATAGCTGGGGCTCCCTATGGACCTACAGGGGGGTATAACCCGGGCAGCCAGACTTCACCTGCTGGCTTCTACAATCATTGTTATGCAGGAAGTCTGCCTCATCAGTCGGTGGGCATGGTTACTCATCACCATGGCCCTCCACCGCCATATGAAGCCTCTTCTGTTCCCACACATTCCTACCCTTCTTGCCAATATGGTGGGTGAAGACAGCTGGGCAGCATGCCACCACGCTCATCATTGAGACATTCTCTTGGCTGCTGCTGCTGCTGCTGCTTCTGCGGGTTGTGCTTTCACGTGGTTGATGTCCGCTAATGCCGCTTGTTCAAACTCAGCATCAATGCTGCAATAACATAGCTCAAAGGAGGTGTTATCATGTGTTAAGCTGGCTAGAGAATAGTCTCTTAGAGGTATATTCATGTAATTAGAATTTTGTTGGTGCATTTTGAATTATTGACATACAGAAGAATACACAGCTGGGAGCATTCTATACCTGGCCTTGTTTTCTCATAATACAGCAGCATGAATTGCCTTGTTTGTGCAATAATACTGCTTTATCATACTAATACTGAACCCTCCTTGCAAACATTGTCCAGGCATCATGTTGTACAGAGTTTCTCTTCCTTTTCCACTTGTAGTTTTTTCAAACCCACCTTGCAGATTCACGTTGCTATGTGTTGGACCTAAGTTGTTCACGAGATGACAGAATTGGTATATTGAGTAAATCTTGATTAAGTTTCACAGGGAATAATCATCTTTTTTCAGAGAGAGAAAAAAAGGTCATTGGACTGTTGGTGTATTTTGGTTTGACACACGAGTTGCATGTCTTTGGGTTTTGTGCTGTACAGCCACTCGTGCATGCATATACCATGCCTGCTCACCATGACCAGTTTACTGATTTCCAGTCTTATCTCTTTTTCTGACGGTTAAAACTACCAATCAGAATGCTACATCGAATATTAATAGCCTTACTGCTCTACAATGTTTTAAACTGTGATCCAACTAAACAATGTTTATGGTCATTGCACTGCCAAAAGTGGCGTACCGTTATGTTTCTATTCTGTATATGAAATGCATTTGAAGCCTAGCTTGTGAATCATTGTGCTCTCATGACACTCTGACAGTTCTTATTACTGTACTGTGTGCAGGTGCAGCCAACCCTCCTGGCCTAGAGTGGCGCGATTTCAACTCGCTCAAAGAGAGTGTTCGTCTGGCTACAAGCCACAACTGGAATGAATTAGATATCTCACAGTTCCATGGTGAGCAGTTATCCATTGATGGTTAAATGCTGATTTATGAAGGATGTCTTTCAATATTTAAATGTTGAAAAATGTCATTTTTTCTTATCCTGTTTGAACATGGACATTGCCCATGTGTACATAGAATATTGCTATAACAGAAAATTCTTTGTCATATTGCAATGTAGTTTGAGCCTCTCATATATACCAATTTGTCGTAGAGATTTTTAGAGATTTTAACTATCATGTTATACAGGTTTAATGGAGAGTATGAAAGCTGGTGATCAGACAAATTGGTCGTTAAACCCTGACCAATTCGCTGACTTGGCGGCATCACTCAATAATTTCTTCAATCAGACAGGCTTGAAAAAGCCGACCGCCTCAGAAAACCCACCTTCCTTCAGCATCAGTCAAAACTCGACAGCAAGCTCTGCTGTATCAGGTATGAGCATTGGATCTTTGTGTATCTACATAGTATGATTTTTCTCCTTCAAATCTTGATCATATGCACTCTATGTAATATTGTGTGTTGCCATATATACATAGGTATATATGATAAGCGAGGTCTTCTCGTTGTTTTGAGGCTCTCTGTCACTAAGCTTGTTATGGCATGGCTATTACATTAACCCCATCCTCAGTGTGATTGGCCCTCACTCCTAGCATACCGTGTGGTTCCTCAGCTTCATCACACTTTGATCTAGCACACATGCATTCTTACATTAGCAATGCAAGATGAAATTTTTAATCACACCTAATTAGGCTTAGTTTTAGATAGGAATCTAGAGCCCAGCAAGAGGAACGAAAAGCCATTTGAATTTTGAAAATCGGATAAGCGGTTATAATTTTATTAGTGTTTGAATTTTCAATTTTGGTCAGTTTTGGTGAAAGCCATTATGCTTAAAGCATTGGGGATAGTCTGGACCCCAAAAGCTCTGAGCTACTTGGTGCGCCATGGCGCGTTGCACGCGACGCGTCGAATTGCGCCTTTGATGTTGTCCGCCACGGTAGATGACTATAACGTCCGTAGGTTTGAATTATCCGCTTCTGACAAAACGCATCAACGGTCATTTATATTTTGATACGATTGATACATCATATATGAATGGAGTAAACTCGTAACTATCGTTTTTAATCGTGTTGGAAAAATATACAATTAAAATTGCGGCACAAGCGCAGCCTCTTTTTGCGGTGTTCAGCTGACACCCCCAACTCAAGTTTCCTGCCACCAATATTGACGAAACCTTGCCAGTTATTAGATGAAATGTTGTTTCAAACGTCTATTAAACTTAGGATGATGTCTATGAGTGATAAAGTAGGTTTTGAAGTGGTGGAACTTATCGAAAATTTATAAATCTCGCTATCTCCGCAATGACGTGACGTTAACAACAGCCAATCAGAGGCCAGGATATCGGTGAACACGCTTATCGCTGGGAATTGCCAAACATATACCAAATGACTGAATATTACCAACTTTCACTGTCAATCCCGCGGCATTAAATGACAGTTCTGTTTTATGTCATCGCCATTATTAGGAAGATAAGATTGTTTATTTTAGGCCTGAGAGGTCTCTGGTATTTGTGCTAGGATTAGGACAAAATTCATCCGTTTGTAAGTGGAATACCCCTTAACATACAGGAATGCCGCTTGCACCATCGTGTTCTGTAACACGTCCTCTGATTGTCTGCCAAATTTCATGCCGCGGTGAAAACAGTAACCCTTGCGGAATCTCGGGGAAAGGCAAGGTGATTTTCGTGCCGCGGCGTTACTATAGAGGCAAAATTATCGTCCTGTTGATCAACTTTGATCAGTAATATCTCAAAGACTGTGTGGAGTATCAAAGAAAGGAAAGCTCCTATACATTCTTTGAAAATTAATTATATTATAATTTAAAATTTCATGTAGATTCTAAATTTCATCAAACGCACACACTCGCTTGACAATTTTACTTCTGCATGTGACCAATTTTCACCCTTGCGGTGCAGCCTTCTGGCATTGCTACTTACATATGCATTGATAGTTAATCCTTGGCATGATATCTATTTCACCAGTTGCTCGAGTGTCTTTTTTTGATTATTTCTTGAGTTAATTACTAATTCATAGCCTGATTTCTCATTCATTCTTAGCAGGTGGAGAGGTTGATTGTGGCAATGCATCTGAGACAGGTATCACTTGTTTAATGCATAACTACTCCGTTAAATCTTTGTACATCTTAGGAAGCTAGGAGAAATAGTGTGCTTCTTGAGGTATTTACTAGTTTATAATATTGATGCTTGATCATATTCCAGAGCAAGTTATGATTGTTTATATAATTTGTCTAACTATATCATATCAACTACCAGCAGAAGAATCTTACGGAGCACACTGTTTTACTCCATGGTTTGGCTTTTTGCTTGAATGCAATGAGTGCTTTCTTGTGTCCTCTGATCTTCTCCTTAGTTTAATCTAATCAAAATAAGCAACCTCATGTACACCTATTTATTAACCCATTTGTACCCCTTATTTGAGTTTAATCAAGTTTGGATGCATATTTTGGGAATGTCCTTTTTGCTCTTTGCTTTCTTGCATGCTTTATGCCCAGTACATTCGGGTAAGATTGTACAATAAATACTCAAGTGCCTATGTAGTATGGTTGCTGTGTGTGAATATAGGTCTACCCCCTGGCACCCAATTCAGTGGCAGTGGCAACCTGGCCCAGCCTTACCTCCTGACCAGTAACAGCAGCCTGGGTAGCCCTGCTCCAAGCAGCCTTAGCCCACGAACACAAGTAAGCAGATCCTGTATTCCTCCTCCATCAACATCCAGGCTTAGTCATCATAATGTACCTCATGTTTGATGTTGTAGTAGACATTATCATATAATCATGAGGCTGTTTGCTGTTTCATCATCACATTGTTCCTCTCTTGCAGCCTACCATCAAAGTGGGTAGCCCTTACCCTCAGCAAACTATAGCAGTGACAGCCAATCCTCAGCCCAGTTTTACTAGTGCTGCTGATGACATTGAGGATGACTTTAACTGGGACAAGTTACTCTGATCACTCGCATGCACACGTAGAAAACTGTATGTGCGATGAGAATCATCGGAAGGTGGGGATGGGGACATGTAGGCTGGACCAGACACATTCCACTCAGCCCTCCTCGCCTACAGAGGATGCTGGCCAGGAATGACTCTGCCCACACGGTGTATTGTAATTAGCATTGTCTGGATGGACAATTGTGACACTTACGAAGTGCAACATACCACAAATACAGTGTGCCAGTCTAAGGATCTCATCATGTCATCGAGCTTCGACAAGTTAATTCTAAAAATAGAACTGGATTCCACATCTGATCCACTTCAGTGGATCCCTGTTAATGTAGCCTGGTCACAAGCTACATATTCCTGCAGCAGCAGGTGTCTTTTGTCACATTCTGTCAATTTATATTCAAACAAATCATTCCATGTTGTTTCCCCTTCTTGTGAAATCTACTTGGAACACCATCAATTTTTTGGATAGTTGTGTATCAGAAGAAAATTTGTATTTGACCACGGTGCAATATCTACGCATTCATGACTGAACTTTGTCCATATGTGGTGAAATAGATGGTGATTTCCACATAAGATAACAGAAAACAAAGTTATTATATTCCATGGAATATTTGTTTGCAGAATTTCAATTAGCCGGACCATTGGCATGTGTTACTGTTCATGGCTGGACCTGAAATGTATCAAATTTGTTTTGTAGGTTAAACTGTTGTATACACATGAACTATTTATTCATCAGGTTATTTTTACATTAATTGTACATATTGTATTCATCAACTTCTAAAGATCATTGCCACTGTCCAATGAGCACGTAGTTACATTATTCAAACAGTTTCAATCACAGTCGTGTGTAATGGGACTTAGCTGGGTATCTTACACTAGTCGCTGGGTGACGACTCCCTGGCTAGGTCCTGTGTTTGTGTCTTCAAACTGATGTTAGATGTTGACACTCATACAGGGCTTGATTGAGCTAATAATCGTAAGGCGCATATTATTGTGTGCTATAAAAGATAGCTTCATTATCTGAATAAGTATTTTCTAAACCGTCCCACACAGCAAATTGATACAAAATACAATATTGCTGATCGCGTGATATCCGTCCATATATAATCTTGCATCTGGTTCCTAAATAACTAATTGAAATAGTCTTTCCCCCTATGAACTGGTGTTGACATATCAATGAAACTAAATTGCAACTAAGCGCAGTGATGTTTTCATGTGATGGCAATCCTTGTATCTATGGACATTTCATCCATCAGAGCCCAACCAATCTGTATTCATACAAATCAATCATTGATTTGAACATGCTCAGTACAAGTAAGCACCTTCTGTTTTTTCTTTGCACTTGCCAATCCATGACAATGGCAACATTGTGCAATAACCATAAATTCTGCTGGGTTTGGCTGAACCTTGTGGTGCTCTTGGGAATCGATTTTGGCCAATGAAACCCTGATTTGAGATGAGGCTGCTGATCAAAAGATGACCTTATTATAACTAGAGGGGGATGAGTTAAATGGCCTCCTTCCGTCTCTTCTCTGCGCTCGGATGCAAATTTACTTTGTGTCGACCATATTAGGTTTGTAGAGTGCCAGTGCTTTTATATATGCCTGACTAAAGAGAAGCCTTGACAAGGTGTGGTTTATGTCTCAACAACCCAACCTAATGTGTGTTTTGTTCTCTACTAATCAGAGGAGTTAGATTATTGAAGCTAGCCTGAGTTACTCATTTAAGTGGGAATGACGCATTAACATTGACCTATGTGAATCCCTGTATCATATGACGGCTTGCCATTAGTTTGTGTACTTTAGTGCTAGTGTTTTGTGTGTATTTTCAACTTGCATCCCAGCTTGTTGGGATTTAGTATAGGCAAATAGTATTGTGTGCAGAAATTGGAATACAATATGTGGTAATTCAATTAGTTAAGGTACCAGTTGGCTTGATGCTGTTGCCCTCTCAAGTCGTCCTATGCAGAAAACAATGAAATACCTATTCTGTTTGCAGTGTAGTAGAAAGTAGGTATGAGCAACATGTTGCATTGCATTCCATGTCTTCATGTCCTGCTTACTCCAGTATGCTGTCGTTTATCGCGATGTCATCACTGGTCAAGTGTTATGTCACTGGTCAAGTGTTAGGTGCGTCATGCAGTGGCTTCAAATCTAATGTACTAATATCTACGTCTGACTAAGTTCCTTGTTAGTTTTAATTGACTCAAAAAAAGGCCCCTCAAACTTAAGTTTAAATGCCAGCCATCCTTTTTGTTGTCATTGTCTGTCTGGTATGATCACCCATGTGGCCCAGACACACTACCTATTTCAATCAGATGTAAGTAATCACTCTGGTCTTTTTACTTAGTCAATGGAAGTGCTTGTTTAGTTGACATTTTCTTCTGCGATATGCTTTGTTCACTACTGGCGAGCCAGTTTCGGTGTATCATTTCTTGTGTATAGTTACCTTGCTTCCAGGTGCATAGCTTTGTCCTACTTACAGGCAGCATGTGGTTTGTGTACTTAATGTTTTCTATATGTGCTTCATTGATGAATTGAACTGGATCAGGATATCCTGTTATATGTACATATGTGTATATCACTGTTTAAGTTGTTTTTGTTTCGCTTTCTGCATTCAAGGAATTGTTCACTCCCAGTGTAGGGGGTAAATTCCATCTGATATCTGTTTCCGTCTCTCTCCCTATTTTGTTATCAGTTGGTCTTGTTCTGTGTAATCGTATCACATCCAACCCGATCAAGAGTTGATTTATAGGGTTGACCTGTTTCTATTTAGGATGTACATTTAATGACATGCATTTATCTGTGATTTCTTCAGATTCAACAGATTCTTCATTACATTTCATTTACCCCCTGTATCTGTCTGTCCCTTCTTCATTCATACAGTGAGCTCATATTGGGCTCGGTTCTTGTTTACTTTTTCAACACAAACTGTGACTGTAAATAAAACATTGCTCACTCTGGCCGGTGTCCCATGAGTTATTGTAGATGTTATGAAGAGTTATGCTTAAGAGAAGAAATCAAATGCTGCCAAGTTCTGTAGTCTTTATGGTAATTTTTATTGCCAAGAAGTTATGAACAGATGAATGGAGAGAGATCCCCAAATATTTGTCACAGAAACCGTGGTTATCCCAGCAATATTGAGTAGGATCAGATGGTTGCATACATTTTCTAAATCATCGGTGAAGACGATTGTACTTTGAAAAAAGACAGTATTTGCTGCCTAGATGTCAAATAGTGACATAAATTAACTTTGTCCCAACTGTAGCATCTCTTTGACAATAAATAGCAATTTGTACACAGCTGACACCCTCAAACCTCAAAATGGCAAATCAATCGACTAGTGTGGTGGAATCATTCACATCTTTAACATTAATCACACAAAAGCTTACGTGAAAAAAATCATAAAACACTTGCAAATCTTAACAAGCCTATATATAGCTTATCAAAAAGGATCCAGACAATACAGTTGTCCATCTGGAAAATGGCTGGCATTTAGTTTTAACTCTGGAGTAAGATTCCAGACCATAAATGCAATCTTATCAAAGACATTGTTCTGAATTACATCAGATCTTTGATGTACTCTTGGCAAGGTATTGGTGGATAAATGAATTCAGTTCACTATCGAGATAGCCAGCCTTGTTCCTGTAATAGAAAAAATGACAATGTAATTGAAAATCAATATCCAATCAGTCTTGAATCACTTCTTGTACTATACTCCTGCCAACAAGAGGCTGCCTTTTATATGAAACTACAATACACTAATATTCAACAATAAAGTATGGTGAATCCAGAGCCAGATGGATTTTGCAGGCATATATCGGTGAGGGGAGTACAACCCCATGTGGTTGTGTGTAGGTTTACACGTTTTTATCAGTTGCCTCCCTATTCGCAGCCAATCAGATATAAAATTAAAGGTTCGGACCTTCTCCCATACGGCTTCAAAAGCTGATAAAACACAGCTAGCTGTGCGATAACTGAAACCAGCTATTACATTGCAAGAGTATGTATCCCTTGATATCAGATGCACGAAAAATGAAACTTACTTGAGGAAATTGGATTTCGAAGCCATTGAATCCAACATGTCAATATCGTCTTTCAGCTGTTTGAGTTCTGAGCGCAAATCTTCTTTGGTATGGTCCACTTGACGTATGAGCCTAGCCAGAGTGGACATCAACTCCCTGCCGACAAAAAAGGTTCTTTCATTACTACTTCTCTGCTTCAATGTACAGCACCATTGCAATCCCCAAGAATAATATTCTCTCCTTCATTCAATGCCATTACAAGAATAGAAGGTAAAAGTAAGCTCACTGCTGCACTTGGTAGCTGCAGTTGGCACTGGTCAGATCAACAATCAGTTTCAGCTTGCTAGTGGCATAGTCTACATACTGCCTCTTGAATGCCCTTTCTCGAGCCTTGGTTGTCCATGTCAATCGCTCATAGACATACACGACGCCATAGAGGGCGCCACATATAGCAATCACGCGCCAGCCTGCTGCCTTGGCCAACTGGTCACAGCCATTAAAGAAAATGCCGCACTTCAATGATTTTGTACAAAGCTGATATAGTGTGACACCTAGTGAACCAATATCGTATTTAAGGAGATTTAGTAATGGACATACAACTCCTGCGATGGCCAGAGTTCCCACGGTGGAGCGCGAGTAGAGCGAGGAGAATGTGGAGAGAAGGCTTAGCATGAGTTCCCGTTCGTGAGATACCTCACCAGCCAGCTCATTACAAGGGGTCTGTGGTGTTGACTGGATAGGGCGTGGTACCTCAAACAAACACAAGTGTCAGAACTTCTACAATATACTATCAATAATGGCAGCATATAACACATGGTCTTTATTCTAGCATAGCTTAGTGAAAGTTCACCGCAGAATGGCTTGCTATCATACAATGTATCATCTCGAGAACACTAACTCAATAGAAATAAAATTGACATGAGCCAACAGCTCAAGGTGCCTACTGTGTCAGAGTAGCCCATAAGTACTGCATTTGTGCCTTTAGGACCCAGGAAGCGTTTCATCAGCGACGTTATCCCTAACGAAAACTTGAACTGTATGTCTTCTTGAAAATCAGCACAGAGATTGCGACAATCAAGTCTATATGCAACTTCAAAGTCGTGGAAAGGAAGGACATTGGCTGCCTGCTGCTTCTCCTCTTCCGGCAAGAGTGTAACAATACGTTCTGTTGAGAAGGAAACACATCATCACCATGAACATCTGTCATCAATCTATAGAGTGCTACAATTCAACAAATTTAACATTCTCTTATCCGTCCAGTAAGTCAAATCTGCTATGCAGCAGGTTACAAACGATAGTGGAAAACATATTGGTTGACTATGAACCGATTTTAGTAACTAGCTGAGCCTAACATGATAAATGGATAAAATTTAAATATATATGACACTGATTCTGTCATGTGTCAGAAATAGACGAGAAACATTAACAACTGGACTAAGATGTAAGCTTGCTGCTTCTACAGGCATAATATTGATAACAAGACTTTAACAGGCTCAGAAAACAACAACTAAGATTAGTTACAGCTCACTGGAATGCCAACAGGGCCATTGTGTTTGACACTGATAAATTGTTTCACGTAATGAGGTTATGATCAAAACAACTTCATTGGCAACAAAACCAACAATTCACCAATTTAACACAACCCAATACAAAATACCCACCCATTTGCTTTCGTTTCTCAACTGAACAATAGCCACAAAACATTTTCTTAACATCATAATGACTGTGTTACTTGACCCAGAGTGCTATAGTTGGTGCCTAATGAGAGATGTACATGTGGAACTTATTGTGGTAGCTTAGCTCTGGGGCACCCGTTTATTGCCAGAGATATTCAGGTAGGGCGTTGCACTCATTTGTGGAGAGTTTAATGCAGCGTGTCAACACAGGGCACAGGGGCTGAATTTGGCCAAATTTAATATTACAGGGTTGCCTGGAGCTTCAGGCTATTGTTTCCAAAGCATTTGGGAGTGTTTATAAGTGTTGTTTTTTGTGCACCATATGTGTAGATAGTGACATGCTAGTGCGTGTTACCTGACATATCTTGCTCCATGCTCTCTACCTGTGTTCTGGTGGCTGTAGAGCAACGTGTCTGGAGATTCTGACCCAGCCCCTTCTCTACATGATCATGCAGCTCCTATCAAACATAAAGCCTTGAACTCAAAAGCAAATCAAGCGAGCAAACTGAAACTATAATGTTTAGCCATGGAGACTGCCTGCTGTAGGGTGTGGTTCCGTATAAAGCACCTGCGCCTGGTATCAAACACAATGACCCTTGGTAACTCCTTACTATCACCTCCATTTGATACACCATCTTCACGACTGAACGATTGATAGGGTTAGATGACAACTTGTGCATCGTCTCAGGATGTACAAATGGACGAGAAAGAGAGTCAGTGACAGTCGGGTATATTCGGGGACTAACCAAGACGTGATTAGCTATTAGAAGAATGTTAGAGACAGTCACACCACAGTGGATTGTGTTGGGTCACTTAAGTGTTGCCAAAAACGGAAAAGTATAAGTAAGAATCGTAACAATGTGATACAAAAGAGCATGCAGGCTTCAGGGACCAGCCTATATGAGGAGTCAGCTGGCCAGTCACCTTGCATTTCTGAGTGCGAGCCGTCCATGAGGTGCTGTATGGTGGAGGTACAGCGAGCGTGTAGGTTACGACTCAGACACTCCTCAATGTAGAAATGCAGCTCCTATAAAAACCAGGTTGTAGTTTACCATGTCAACTCGCACCCAAACACCACAGGTCTAAACTGCAAGGTGGAATATCAGTGTGCACCACAATAACTGCTTCCATAGTGAATATCTGTATCCATCCTGAATATATCTTCACCATGGATATGTATTCATCCCGAATATATCTGCATCACATCTGTATTCATTCTGAATATATCTGCACCATGTCTGTATTCATTCTGAATATATCTGCACCATGGACATTATTATTCTCATTGAATATATCTGCACCATATCTGTATTCATTCTGAATATATCTGTACCATGGACATTATTATTCTCATTGAATATATCTGCACCATATCTGTATTCATTCTGAATATATCTGCACCATGGGCATTAGTATTCACACTGAATATATCTGCACCATATCTGTATTCATTCTGAATATATCTGTACCATGGACATTGGTATTCACACTGAATATATCTGCACCATATCTGTATTCATTCTGAATATATCTGTACCATGGACATTGGTATTCACACTGAATATATCTGCACCATATCTGTATTCATTCTGAATATATCTGTACCATGGACATTAGTATTCACACTGAATATATCTGCACCATATCTGTATTCATTCTGAATATATCTGCACCATATCTGCATTCATTCTGAATATATCTGTACCATGGACATTATTATTCTCATTGAATATATCTGCACCATATCTGTATTCATTCTGAATATATCTGTACCATGGACATTAGTATTCACACTGAATATATCTGCACCATATCTGTATTCATTCTGAATATATCTGTACCATGGACATTAGTATTCACACTGAATATATCTGCACCATATCTTTACCAACTACAGTTACACACAGGAACAGCTGAAATTTGGATAATGTAAGCAATTAACATTAGTGCTAATATATAAACTGTGTCAGGCAATATGATTCCAGTTTTTAAATCAATATCAACAAAAAAGATTCTGCTAGATGCATAAAAGAAAGGCTCATGTAGTGAATATGTAGTGTCAAATGATTAATCTTCATCACTGCCTTATGTTGATCACCACAATATCAAAGATACTAGTGTAAAGTGTTTTCAATCAGTCTCGCTATTTAATGATTCATCCATTCAAAGTGGAAGTAAAGTCCCTTTGAACATATCACTGACAGCTTACCTTCTTATAGAGGTTGAGAAGAAGAGGATCTGGATGAAATGGTCGGTCAAACTCATCGACAAGCATTGCAAGTCTCCGGATTTCATCGATCAATGCGATCGCTACCTGAATAATCATATCCAAGCACACTATGACGGGCTGCTCATGCCACGTTTGGCAAACAATATCAGAAGAGAAAAACTCCCACACGAGTGTGGCAGCAAGGTGTACCTTGTTCTCAACTTCTTCAGTCATTTCTTGTATCTTTTCTTTCATGTGACCTTCAATTCTGGCCAGTTCCTTCTCGGTGAAGTCCAGTCGATCTTGTGTCTCTGTACACCCCTGCTGTTTGTGGTTCCTTTGATCTGTGGCTGTTTCTGTGACATCAGCCATGATGCACTGTAGGTCTCTTATAATCTCCTTACCATTGTCTGTGTGCTGGGCAAACTTGGTCTGTACTGCTGACATGGATATACATTCCTGTGGGACAAAAAAAAAAGATATATCCACATATCAATCTGGATGGTGCTAATTTTTTAGATTTATAATGAAGCAAAAACAAAATTAGTGTTGATAAATTGTGTAGAACATCATTAACATATAAGGGTATGGGAAAAAAATTGTTCATTATCTGACACAAGAAGGAACGCATGATAACCATTTTACACTGAATAAATTAGATTTGAATCAGCCATGCTTGTCATTGAATCCATCAACAATACTGTACAATGTTATTTACCTCAAATTTTCTTTCAAAATTACAGAATTCAAATAGTCTTCCTTGATAACCTTCCATCAGCTGTTGGGCTGTACACAGACATAGAATATCATCAAGTTTGGGAAGCAATCATAAGGAATCATCTTGACCTTTTTATGTTTGACAAGAGTGGTATCAAACTTGGAGTAGGGGTTCCAGACACTTCATGGGATCGTGATATGAGAGCTTCACGCGCAGACACGAAGAATATGCGATCCTCCGCCTCAGCGGCCTTCACTACATTCAGCTCATCCACCATGAATTCCACTGTACGCTGCATGTGCTGCTTCTTCACCTGCATGTTAAACGACAACATGCCTGAAGCCAGTAATCGCAACCAACACATAGCTCTCATATGTCACCTGTACACAACCACACCTCACCTCTTCCATCATTTCTGGCTCAGATGCTGAAGCATCCCAGCGGTTGTTCAATATGAAGATATTGGGTTTTGAGAGGCGATCTGACACTTTATGAAAAAAGTTCTTTTCCTGAAACATGCATATATGATCGTTGACAATTTGATCCATTTTATTTGAGCAATTACAATTGTACATGATGTCAATTAAATAGACCATTTCTCACTGTTTGCATTAGTGTTGACTCGGAGTTGGCAACCAAAACAAAGACATCAGCATCAAGACAGAATTTGTCGATCCAGCTGTCTATATCAGGTGATACGTCAATTCCAGGGCTGTTCATGCAAAGTACATACATTAATCACATATTTTTTGTTTACAAATTACACAGTGGCTCTCTTTTCTTAAATCAAAGTAAACAAAATGAATAAATAAAAAAAAATATTGCAATACAAATTTTTGATAAAGCTCAAAATTTATTTTTATTTAGAATGAAAAACTAGTTCAAACCTGTCGACGAAAACAACATCATCTCGCAATAATGTGCATTTCTCCTTGGGCCAGCATATGCGAATCAGTGTTTCTGTTTGCATCCTGACATCACTTAATGCATTGGCCAGTTGCCTCACGGACTGCAAATAACACACAAACCCACCTTTAACCAGGATCACTAAACGAAGTTTTTCTTTGAATATCAAACACTGCAAAGCATGCTCTACCACACCTGTATATTTTGCTGAGCTGGATTTTCACCGATTAGTATATATGCCTCTTGATTGTCAGCACCCTCCACTTGTACAAAACAGTTGGTTGTGTGTCCAATACCACTGGGTAATATCTTACTTTTCAACATAGCATTGATGACAGTGCTCTTGCCATTGGAAGTCCTGCATTCCAACAGACAACAATCTTGTTAAAAAGCTTGGAAGCAATGTATGCATGGTTCAGTAAACAGCCACCTGTTATAGCATTGGCATGGACCTGTTATGGGTTTTCATGAGGTAACCAGAACCTTTTGGGACAAAATAAATGTTATATAGTTATTTATGGGCCTTAGCCGCATTGATAGATAAAATACCTCATATCAAAGAAACATCATCATTTATAAAGCTTTGTACATAATTGATTGTCTGTCCATCAGAAGTACAGACACAAAATCACAGCCCAAAAATAACAAACCCCATTATTTGGTAATACAAAATAGAGAAAAGTGTTGCGGATGATAACTCAATGGTGTTTGTTGATGTCACAGGAACTGGATCATACAAGTCGTCAGCGTACTGTCTTACATACACACCTGCCAAAGAATGCAACCTTCATCCTGTCCCGCTTCAGAATGTCTTGTATACCTAACACTTTCGTGACATAGTTTTCTGTGCAAGTCTTCTGTTCAGGGGTCACAATGGCAGTTTGGTCAGACAAACCTATCAAAATAACATAAAAACATATATTGACTGAAGCAATACTGAAGGTGATACACATATTGTAGACTAGAGTTAGAACTCCTGTATTTTTACCAGTGGCACAGATGACTGGACTTAATGCCACAAACATGCTGATTATTTCTTTTTTTTATCTGATTGAGGACAACTTTATATGGGACTGCATCCTTTTCAATCGAACCGAACTTCACCACGCTCGGACAATTCATAACAATTAACATAAGAAAAAATGATACCCTATTTGCCTAAAATATACTGGGCAGCTAGCAGACTTTACACAGAACACATGGCATACACAAACTGGGTCCTCCCAAAGGGTGAGCTGTGGAACTAATATCCTAGATAACACTTTCTTGGGTTGTGTTGTAAATTGGTACTTACTAGTCAAGCATAAAGTGTTGGTACAATAGGGGAAAACCAGTGGACGTCGATATTGAGGAGGGATGGTTGAAGTTACAGTGGTAGAAGGGTACAGAGAAGGGTTGAAAGGATTAGAAGATAGCCAATCATGGAAGCATTGCTTACTCCTCCCATTTGGGCTAGGAATGGTGTGGATGGGATGAAAGGGTGTGGTGTGGTGATGGCCCATCATGGAGGCTACAGCAACAGGGATTTAGTTGAAACATGAGAAGGGATAAGTGCTAGAGCAAAAGTGAATAAGGTTGCAACTCATAATTTCAGTGACCATGCATATATTGCCTAAATATGAGATGAACTCCAGTTGTTATGTAATTCAAAAACAAAACATACATATTTAACTTTCTAACTGGCCCTCCACATTTGAATGCAATGAACAAGGTATAGAATAGTAGATGATGGCACTTGAGGAGCATTGACTAAGTATTGCAATCATCCTCATCCACAACTTTGAAGTTTTAATCCAGGTTAAACCAGAATATTGATAAATTATCTTCTCATATAATTCACTTACCCCTGAAGAACTGGTTGCTTTCTACAACATAATTGTTTATTTCCACAAATATGTCATTTATTTTCTTCTTGGCCTGCCCAAATAGCTTCAGAGGGGAGGTTGGTGATTGACGACCATTGCCAAGCTTCCGCGCTTTGCTGGGGCTGGTTGGATCACCAGGATCTTGGTATGAATGTACAATATCCCCTGACATGGCCAGAGTTTGGCTGATGTTGGCGTAGAATCAGTTTTTCAGGACTAACCTATAAGTCATAAACATGTGATTAGTGACATTTAAAAAAAAATTAAATGCCCCTATACATATCGGCAAAGAAATTAAAGAATCCTTCAGCTTCTGTATTATTTACTACTCCTAATCGTTTGTGTCTACTCTATACTATAGTTGGGTCTAGTGCCAGGCTACCAGGAGGTGTCAAAGGGAACTACATGCTGCAATCGACTGCCATGGCCATTTGCTTGTCAGCGTGAAGTTGCTATCACCTTAACGTATTTTGAGTTGCATAAATGCTACTAAATAATTCCATATGCATTCCTATAGCAAAGACATGACAAACTGAGAGTAGTTATTAGTTAACAGCACAGACGCTGCGTGAGGTAAAGTTATTTTGTCTGTACGGTACATGGAGCAATTGAGGAAGATGTAACAAATAAACTTCACAAGGGAAGAAATTCGGTCCAATTGTTACATGAAAGCAAAATATTCAGACAGACATGTTGACTATTTTGTCATTTCTGTACATCCAAATGTACAAATATTGAAATAATTAAATAACTCAAGTGAATCAGCTTCTACCTACGTACAACATTTTTTAGAAGCTCGGTTAATCTACACCGCACGTAGTTGAGATTTGCCTTTATCATCTCGAAGTACGGAAAATTAGATGATTTCGTTGCATACTGCATAGTATTGATATTCAATGAACACGTGAGTCCACCGAGCAAAAAGTCGCATGATAAAGCATTAAAGGGGATGCTAGATTATACCCTTTTATCGCTCGTAAGCTGCCAACTTCGACGTAAAAAACTTTAACTCACCTCACGCAATTATATTCCGCACACAATCGATTCTTTCAAAACGCACTTGTTTCGCGATTCATATTAAAAGCATATCTTCGAAGAAGAAACTCTATTAACTGAATATCGTTACTGATTTCGTCGACCTTGCTGAAAACCTAATCGACGAGCCGACAGCGAGCCTCCGACAGCCGACCAAAGAGACTATATAATGGTGTGGGGTCACTTTTACTGTTTTCGACTTGCCAAACTGCAATGAAGAACACACAATATATTTTTCGCAGTTCGTTGTGCCCAATCATTTGGATGCAAGAGGTCGTGAGATTTTATAACAGTATCTAATCAATATTGTTTTCCGGCTTAGGAGTTTCAAAGGCGAATATTCGTACCTACCGTAAATATATCATTTGTTCAAATAACACCAAAAAATTGGAAGGATTTTAGATCGCATAAATTGTTACTATCATATTAAGGGATGCGTATCAAGATGTTGTTGTCATTTTTTTTTTAAAAAAATGGCATGTTTGGTATGTTGTTAGTATTGACTTTCAATATGCATAGACTTAATAAATACAATAATAGATCAGAGTGCCCCCATTGATTGACAAATTGCGATCAGTCTCAAAGTATTTGAAATGGCGATGCTACAAGTACTGATTTTTTTTCAAGGGTTTAATTGAATATTATTAGTTGGTTGTTTAATTCGAGAGTCTATCAAATTTCTTGATTCGTTCAAAAAACCTGTGTGTATGGAAGTTCACATTGACTGATTTTTTTTGGGTGCAATTGTGCTCAAACTAATGTACATATTTGCTTTGCAGGCAGTAACTCAGCGACTATGAATCCCCGGCTATGAATATGCATCAGCTTAATCATTGAACAGATGGAGCGAAGCGTCAACCAATTGTTGACGTCCGGTATCACACTGAAAATGTAACACCCACAACTTCAGCTAGAGGCCGTCTTTTTTCTTGGAATATATTTCTCACTTAATTATGAACTTTTTTAGCAGTACAGGTAATAGTTTGTAGTCTAACCAACCACTGACTATTTGTACTATTGCCAACATAATCTGATAATCACTATTATGAAATATTGAGGTGACAGATGCTGACTGACCCTTTTGTAGTTTTGATCTGTTGTCTGTGTTGATGTTGACTTATATTTAGCTGCTGGTGAGTCATATGATCGATATAGTGGGTCAAATGACATCATTGCATTATTAGATGGCTTAAAATATTCAAAATAAAAGTTTTTCGTCCCATGTTTGTTGCAGTGAGTAATGTACTGATGTAAGTAATGTTGGGATAGAACTCAGGCCTGTATGTACTAGCCCAACAAAAGAGCTACTTTATACAGCTGAACAATATTGATATATATTGTTCGGTAGGACGAACAAGCCTGAGTCCTATATATTAAGGCCTGATGTAGCCCCGGTCGAACGGTAATATAAATATATACTCTGACATCCTGTATGGCTAGGCCTGATGCTGCAATGGTGAAATAAAATTAATGAAATTAGTTCCACTTATAGTTTTATCAGCTCACTGTGTTGTTATTACCTCACCCATACAGGGACTCTGTTAGAATGAGTATGTACTGATACTTGTACATCACTAATGATTAGTTCAGGTCTGGATGGGGAGTTTATCTTTGCAGCATGCAAGTCAGCCAGCTACAAAGCATAGGCATACCATCTCAATGTCATGAGGACCCACACTAAGCCTATTGGGTTGGGAGGATTTTATGAAATATCTGGTCATTGTTGAATGTGCTATGTTTGTATTATTATGGACCAAATCATTGATAGAGGAATATATTATGTCAGTTCCATGGTCTCATATTTGGTATACTCAAAGCTTGCAGGACTTGCAAGTCTCTGTTTGTGCACATAAAATTTGATACATATCTCTACCTGTTCATATTCAAAGTAGTTATGAAACATCATGTCTAACTTTGGGTGAACCTTTCCTCATAGGTGATGATAATAAAATTGGTGAATGCTTTCACTAAGAAACATTCCATTTGAAATGATAGTTTGATTGTAACTTTTTAGTTTACAATGCTGATTGTGATTAGCCAGATTTTTCTTTAAATTGTTTCATGCACATAAACCAGAGGTTTAAGTTTGACATAGGGTCCATGCTCTTAAACTATGGTCTATATCATCATACACTGAAGGGTCTCCCCATTCTGCTGTAGTCATCGACCTGGAAGACATATTGACTAATACTACTAATAGGCTATTGTTCAATATTGATCTAGAGGATTCCCCAAACATCAGACAGCAGGAGGGCCCTTTAGGGCGTGATAAAAGTGTCGGACAAATCTCAAAATCTGATCAGCTGATTTCTGATTACATGCAGTTACAAATTTGCGCGCTTGCACAGTCGAGCGTGAGGGGTTGCACCTACAATTCCTACAATATGGTACAATTATGATATTATCTTATGGATAATTTCTCCAGGTCCATCCCCAGAGGATGTGGCTGAAGCCAATATCACCAAGTCCAAAATAACAGACACATTGAAGCTGTCTATTCAATCCTTACAGAAGATACATATCAATTCTGAAGAGCCCATTCGCAGGTACGTGAATTCTCTTTATTCATTGCACGTTGTCAGTGCTTTGATGGTTGCAGGGTTGGCTGCTCAGTGTTCACATGAAGATACAATATCCCCAGGATACATCCTTATCTTTTTCAGAATATAACATTTAGCCAATCCCTTATCAACTACAACTTGATTTGTTGATGATATAGCTATGATGTATCATGACATAAAGGGGATGTCCTTAAAGGGAGGTAGTGGTATTCTGTGTGTATCAGTGAAGACAGTGCGAACTCTGTGTGTTCTGTTGTGGAGGCTCTGTTCCTCCATGGCCTCAAATCTTCTTATACACCAAAGGTCAGCCATTTTTATTGGTATATATCCAAAGTTTATTTAATTATATGTACCTGTTCATGCCAACAACTTTGGTTGAGTTTCTCAAACTGTGTGTATGCCTGTTTCAGAGCTACTGGCCTGTTATATCTAGAGTTACTCACAAGGATGTCATTGCCCAGCTCAACCACCTCAGTCAGATTACAACTGAAGTCGGCATGTGCAGAGCAAGCTGCTTCATCCATTTAAAAATTTAATAAAAAAATAACACACTCTCACAAACTTACACATTCATATACATACTCCATATTTGTTTTATTGACTTTTTCAGGCATGGGTACGTTTGGCATTAAATGACAGCATACTAGCAAGCTATTTAGATGCACTTGCAGCAGATAAAAAGATCTTGAGGTAAAAACAGAATATTTCAAGATTAGCAATAATGGGCTGTGTCATAAGTCGACAAAAATAAGAGGCTAAGTGTACTGATACCTAAATAATGCGTCCTTTGCATTAATCAAATGTACGAGCGCTTTTGAAAATGGATACACTTTGATGCATTATTTTGCTCTTTCAAAATGGCAGAAACCACTATACGAGGATTGCTTTCTTAAGGGATTCCGAACAAATTGACATTCTCAGGGCACTTGTACAAGGTAATTATATGACAATATAATTCTCAAAATCTACACATGGAGTGGCTTTCTCTTGCATTATCCTTGGTCCTGCTACATTTAAAAAATTTTGAGCTTTGGGGATTTGTAGCAAAAGAGTTTAATTAATTTGAGCTACTCATGTCCTGTATTTTGGATGGTATGAAGTTTATTTGTACTTGCATGATTTGGTTGTTCTATAGGTTTACAATGCTTCACATTCAACCTGGCATTCAACGCCAGTGTTCTCAACCTGTGGACATCGACACCTTTGGTGCTGGCTGGCCTACAACAGGCCCCAACTCATGCCTTCCCAGCTCCTGTGATGGCTAGGCCAGGTGTGTCATTTCTTAAATTCTCCAACATTTCTCATAGTCTGTTACATAAAAAAGTGATAAGTGGTGTCAAGGCCAATAAGAAATCTGCAATTCCTCATTATGACAACATAGAATGATATTTATGACCTATGACCTAGCATTGTAATATAGTTTGTGAGATGCAGTTGTTTCACAGATGATTTATGTCATGTTACCAGTTGGACATCCTCCACGGGAAACTGCATCATCACCATTGCCAGCAGTTGCAATGTCCACTGCCTCTGTCCTCCCTCCAATCATCTCCTCTCACACCCCCAGCCCTCCTCCTAACACCCCTTATGCAGCAAGCCAACTGACTGCACGTGACATCGATCAGATCCGCCAACTGACCATGGTTTCCCGATGTACGGATGACAACTCGAGTACAACTGCCAGTCAAGTATCACACCCTGACTTTTCTGACACAAGAGTTGTTCACGACCTGATGCCTTCATTGATTCATGATATGGAAGAAATGAAGTTTCAGGCTATACTTGCCGATACAGCTCCCCTGCATACCCCGCTTAGTGACTCTCCAGTTGAAGTGGAGACAATACGCAAATACAGAATGAAAGAGGAGAAGATACTTCATTTGGAGGAGAGTGCTGTATATAGTACGTCGTTCAAGTCAGAGCAGGGGTCTTCTTCAGCAGTGGTAACTGAGTCACCTGATGATCTACAATCTAGACCGAACCCAGTCAGCGTAACAAAATCCAATAACCAGGAAATGTTGCGCAATATGTCTGATCAAGTCATTTCCTCTTATAGTGAGCCAGAGGACCTTGCTCATTCTTGTACTGGTACAAATATTACGGAAATGAATACCTCTGAGCCTCTCTCTATGAGGAAAAACTCAAGTGTACCTAAATTTATGCCGGTAAAATCACCTCCTTTGAAGCCAGAACTCTCGGATGTAGTGGCAGTGACAGTAGAAATAGCCTCGGAGGCATTAACATCGCACACACCCGCGGAATCTAACATGGCAACGTGTGTGGATGATAGTGACACAGACATTTACAGCACTGATGAGGTGAAGCAGGGCAACTCTTTAGACACTTCTCATGGCTGGTCATCACACTTTGATACGGAGGATATCTTACCTGATGTGAAGTTGAATGTGGAGGTTGACGAGCAGGAAGAGAGGCTCACAGCCTCCATGCCAGGTGAGGCTATTATGAACTTGTCCTTACAGAAATACCTGTTATGCCATTGTTATATCAGCAAATATCCATCTGCCATTGTCACAATTATTATCATATCCAGAGATATTCATATGCCGTCATCACAATCATTATATCCAGAGATATTCATATGCCGTCATGACAATCATTATCATATCAGTAGATATTCACACGTCATCATCCCAATCTTTACGATATCACGGAAAAAGATGCACCTCAAATCAGATAGCACCTCTGTTATGATATTATTTCTGTTTAATAGTGTGATGCTGTAGCAGGTGTGATCTCTGTTCGGATAACGTATCAGTTGATTCAATGAAATCATAATTTGTCAAAATGAGCCAGTTCTTTATCTTTTCTATTAATACCTTGAATTTATTTGTAATTGTTGCCTCGTGATATTATCTACCATTAATAATGCCGATGTCACTATTGCTTCTGTGTCTGTTATGTGACCTCTGTCTAAACAGAGAGTTTTGACAACCTCTTACACAGCTACGCACCTCCTTCACAGCAACAAGAAGTGTCCAGTCTCTCAGAACTCATCAGAGATCTTTCTCCAGACAGTCCTCGTCAGTCTTTGCCCAATGAGGGCAAACAAAAGAATGCAAAAGAGCCAAAGTCGGCAAGAAGAACATTACCTTCGGTAAGATCATTAAGTTTGGCTGTCATTTGACAATGCTATCCCTATTATGGTTGATACCAAGCATGTATGCTTACTGTTTATGTTTACTATAATGATGTCAGCATTATGTGTGAATTTGTATTTGTCCTGTAATATATCTTTCTTCATAGCTTTGTATATAACCACAGTTATATAACCATGTACACCAGAAATTATTACACCAGGTAGTTGTGGGTGAAATCATACTTACTGTGTTATACCTTTGAAGGATGACTCTTTTGATGGAGATGGCTTCCCAGAATATGAAGTTTTACCTGACCTGGTTCCTGGGGATAAATCTTACCTCAATGACCCTGTAAGTGCCCTACACCTCCCCCATCCTAATTGCCATAAGTCCTGTTTTCACATTTGAAAATGCAAATACTGTCAACCTCAACCTATGTATCGACCATTCAACTGGAGTGACTGCAGTGTAATAGGCTGTAAGTTGACCAATTAGCAGCATGATACAGTGTACGATGACTAAATGTTTCTCAGACCTGATTTTCCCATTTAGCTTTTCCTTTCTTTCTTTAGGAGTTAAGAGTGTTTTCAATTATTCCATGCCAAGACAAGCTTATGATCACGGTCCATGTTATATTGATGATGTGGGTATGTCTCGTACTTATGTAGAAATTCCAGCCACTTCTGAGTCTCGTGGGAACTTTATGCAATGAGAGAGGTCTGGACATGCAGAACTATCAATGCAAGACATGTGCTCGTGCTGTGGGAATGTGTAAGTGTTGCCCGACTGCACCAGTGGCAATCAATCCTCACCAACAACTGCTGCATATCGGGTTTTACTTAGAAGTCTTTTCACGATAAACATCCTGTTTGATCAAGTCATTTACTAAGAGTATTGTTCGCTGATGAAAGCTGATGTAGTTTGCTGACACATTTGCAGTCTATGGAAAGGCACGAGTATGTGCCTTTGATGGGGGTTACTACTGCTATGAATGTCATGAGAACGAGACGTACTTTATCCCTTCACACATCATCTTCAATTGGGATTTCAATAAATATCAAGGTGACAAACAACAAAACCACTGTGGTTGCGACTTACCCTCTCGATCATTCTCAATTTCATCCCTTGCAATATTTTTCACAAAACATATTTTCAGTGTCAAGACGCAACTTTGATTTCCTGCACTTGATTGAGGATGAGCCTTTATTCAACATCAACGAGCTCAACCCTTCCCTGTACACCCATGTGCCCGAGCTTGACGAGATCAAGGTACCTGTTCAGTGTAGAGTCTACCTGTGTTAGAGTCTTCTTTCCACTTCAACGACATACTAATAACGATGCTTTTGTTTCTTCTCAGCGACTGAGAATGCAGCTGCGCTATTTGAAAACATATTTGTTTTCATGCAGCCAGCATGTGGCTGACGAGCTGCGCAGGCAGGTGTGGCCCCGAGAGTACTTATTTGACAACATCCACACATATTCACTCAATGTAAGTCAACAAATACTGAGATATTGTTTTGAACTGATTGATGTCTTGGGGGTGTTGTTTTAGGAGGTGTTCTTGCATCACCGGTTTACATCCATCAGAATTGCAATGACAGATCCTTGTTCAATGCAATATCAAACCATTTGGTTCCGTTCACTTACGTGGGTCTTGCATAATTAGTCAAAGAGTCTACAATTGTGTACAAGAATTGCATAAGGGAACAGAAAATGGTGGCCCCTGCCTGTATGCATCAGCAACCTTCTACGATAACTTTCCTGTTTGCATGGCTATTTTGTCTGGACCCATATACAAAGCTATATTAATATGTTTTGAAAAATAATAAGTTTGGTTGAGATTGACAAAGTATATAAAAAGCTGAAATTCCCTAATTATCCCAAATCGTTCTTTAATTATATCTATTACGGATGGTTAAGTTTCCTTAGTTTGAACAAGTACCATAGCTGCAAGTGTTCTCTCCCCTTGAGATGTAGCTTAGTCAAGTTCCACATAAAAATATCACAGTACTGAATCTGTAATGTTTTAGATCACTTGATTACTCCTGCATACTTGGTGTCTCGTTAATGTTGGATTATTGATGATGTGGTGCATCAAACAGGATTTGGTGCGGGTAACCTCGGGCAATCTCATTCACACCATACGCCAGGTCATCCAGTTTTCTACCAAGCACGTGTATGAATGCAGACTCTGTCCTCTTAAAGGATTTATATGTGAGATCTGTAAGAACAGGAAAGTGATTTACCCATTCCAAATGGACTGTACCACCAGGGTAAGAGTTTTTCCATTTATTTTTATTTATTTTCTTCAACGGAAGCAGTTTCTTGAAGTATCATATTATATTCCACTTAGCATTCAAATTCATGACTACTGATTCCCTGTATCCTTACCATCACTGTGATGATTGTGTGGTGAACAGTGTGAAAGGTGCAAATCAGTGTACCATAGAGGTTGTATCACCGAGTCAACGCCGTGCCCTAAGTGTGCTCGCTTCTCAGCCCGATCATATCTGAATGAGGCCCAGCACACCAGCCCTCACTCTCAAATATACACATCTCCTTTTTAATACTTCCACTCAGCAAAACGTCTTGGTTTGTATTGGGACTAGCTCAAGTGTTAGTTATCTTTAGCTATAAACATCCTTGATGTTATCTTTTGTTTTTGTGTTGATGTGAAGTGTTTTAACTGAATGTTGGGTAGTGCAATGATAGTATTTTGACTCTATGATTAGTATAGCCCTGCAGGACGTGGTGTATATTACCGTCCGACCGGGTAGTATACACAAATACCTTCACGATGTCCTGCAGCCTGCTGGGATAGTGTCACTTAAGAAATTCCAATCAAAAGGTTGTAATTTATTGGATTTTAATGGTATTTGGTAAAAAAAAAATGAATGGAATCTTTGGGAATTCTGTGAATTCTATGGGTGCCTCTGTGTATCTGATAGTTAAATATATATTTCACAAATTGCCTGTTTAAAAATATATAAGTTCGTCGGAATCTAAACGTTATGATTGTTTGCTTCGCTTGAACAGTTTATCATGATGATTCAGTTGGTCACTCTTGTCTTGATCTTCAACGTTCGGGATGGACACACATATCCATATACAGTGGTCCCCTCGTAAACGGCCCCTCTCTTATACGACCATATTTGCTGGTCCAGAACGACTAACAAAGTAAAAGTACCCCTCTTGACCGGCCGCCTTGTGTATCTGGCCGTCGGTAGTACACACTATTTTGTCATTTTGCTTACCTTACCTTGTGCAAGGAGTTATAACCAATAGGTTATATAACTCCTTGCCTTGTGTGTTGTAAAAATTGGATGTTGGGTTGCCCTGGCACTCAGAATTTGTAATTGCATTATTATTATTTGCTTCATGTCTCTGTTTCATACATTTAGTAAGACACTAAACACAGTCAAGATTGACAAATTTCAAACTTGAGACTTGAAATCAATTCACCAGTCGTGCATCTCAGGATTTGTGTATTGACCACGAGTTAATAAAGTATTATACAGAATGTTGTATCAGTCTGTTCTTAAAATTTTGGTGGCAAGATGTCTAGTGAAGCAAACTAACAACCCCACATCATGCATAGGCCCCTTGTAAGCTAAGAGAGCTTTAACAACAATATAACTTATAGTCTAGTAATCCTGTCACGATACTAATTCGATTGCAATGACAACCGCGTGAATGTGAGACATCGTTCCGAGTTCAAGCATTATTTGGCTCGGAGTTATGGCTTGTTAAATGATTCCCGCGAGGCTTTCGTGGGTTCACTTAGGTACAATAAGCCTCGCTTCGTACAAGGCCACGACGTTCTCATATGTAATGAGACTCCCATGCACATTCCTTGTTGGAGAGTGAGACCTTAGTAGTAGGGTCAAGATTAAGTTATCCCTTACCTAAGATACTTCATATATGACCTGAAAAATCAATAACCATAGGTGTTCTGAGTGCCTGGTTGGTCGAAGTTACCTCTCAGCCAATCAGAGCTCGACAAAAAAGCTCGGTTTTTTTTCTCATATCGATTTGAAAAGCCGTGTCTCAATATCACCTAGTTATCTTGCTAATCTTGTCGATTTGAGAAAGTCCCTCGCCGAGCCGCGCAGCCTTATCATGGCTACATTACGGAGGCGTCTGATATCAAGCACACCTAGCTACCCAGTGGGCACAACACGTGGAATCCACGTGGAAAATACGTGGAGAAACTGGTGTAATTCACGTAGATAATACGCGTAAAAGGCAAGTTGAATTCACGTGGATATGGACACGTGGAAAACACGTGTGCTCTTCCACCTAAATTCAACGATACAAAATATCTGTATTCAGGTGGTTTTTACTTCCTCTTTAGTAATTTTTTTGTTTTTTAATATATTTCACACGATCATTGAACCAAGTACATTTATTTCTCTGAAATATCCAACTATAAGTGCTACATGATCACAAATAACAATATTAAACATGTTTTAAACATTACGAGCAAATGTCAACATACAAAGGCAACAAATTAGTGGAAAAAGGCAGGTTTTTTCATGAAACACATTAAACCGGTCACTACATGCATGTGCATCATGAATATACACAGATATAACATGATTTACTTTCACCCTAATAAAATGCAAATTATAAAATGTACTTTAAAAGGCCACTGAAATGCAAAACCGAATTTTTGTTATCGCATTTTGATGATAATTTTTAAGTGACTTTCTGGGTGACGTCACCTAATTGACACAAATCTGTCAAATTCGTCTAGGATGGCTTTCATCAGTAAAGCACTAAACGAAAGTGAGTGAAGGAGTTTGATGACTTCATACAGGAAAGTCTGCGAGTTTGATCGGTAATATCTCGGCAACCAGTTATGACATCTCAGTCATACTGTTGTCAAAATGTCACAAAATCATCTTCATAATTAGATGACAACACAAATTTGAATTTTGCATGTAAGTGGCTCTTTAAGTAAACGATCTAGTCAAATCTATGAAAAATATAAATGTGTGAGTAAATCAACAATCATTACCAATAGGCAATATTTTAACTTCTCTTGGGTGCATTCCTTAGTCGGTTGGCTAGAAAGACATTAACAGCAGCCTCGGTGAACCCATGACTCTTCACTACACTTTCTGCACAGTACAAAGAGGACAATATAAGCTATCTAATTTCATACATCGTACAACTGACTTTCATTATTTATTGTGTATCATTAAAATCAAAAACTATCCTGGACTTCCAAGTAATTAGCCAATGGTGAACCTACCGACAATTAATTTGCAGAGTGCCATTTTCTCAAAGCTGGCTTTGTCACCTGACCCGTTCATGTTAAGCTTGCACTGCAGGGAATTAGTGATTAATCTGCAAGCAATATGTCTGAATGAATACAATTGGTGCATGAAAATTTCTTAAACATTGCCAATTCAGACAAAATGCATAAGTGCAAGTTGTTTGGATCATGGATTTACATCATATACATATACATAGAGAATCGCACCTGCTTGTCAAATCGTTCATCGTATCCCGGACACTGCACAATGATTTTCATACACTTCTGAAACTGACACAAAAATGTGACATTTGGAAAATATTTCATTGCTGTTTATTAGATCTAATGCCCACTCCTCCTTAAAAAAACTGCAAATTCTTTCTCTGGTTGTCCATAAACTGCTCATCAGTGCTGTTCATCTGCACAGCTTCAGGAAGCATTTTGCTACTATCGGCCAGCTCTCTCATCTCCTGCCTGTTCAGTATATCCCTGATTTGCAGAGGCAGGAGAGGCAGCGCTCCTGAAAACCTGTGCACAAACAAATTTTGCAGTGTTCAATTACTATGCTGCTGACTACAAACTCATAAATAATACCTTTCTCAATAGCAGCATTAAAACAGAGAAAATATTTAAAGAAAATATTCACAAATGTGCACTTATGTTAAAGGAAAACCATCATTGCTCAACCAACGACTGTTAGAATGAGTGACAGATGAGCCATGACTGTGGGACTGAGTGACAAATGAGCGATGACGACCGTGTGGAACGGATTGACAGATGAACGATGACTGTGAGATGGACTGACTGATGAACGATGACTGTGAGATGGACTGACAGATGAACGATGACTGTGAGATGGACTGACTGATGAACGATGACTGTGAGATGGACTGACAGTAGCCCTACAAGACGTCTGGTATAAATTCATATAACCGTTACCAGGTCCAGGCCGAGCCTGGATTTCCAGGACGTCCTGGAATTCCAACCCGTCCTGTAAAATCAGCCGAACCGCCCGCATTATCGCCCAAGCCCACTCGATTTCTAAATCCACATACACTGCGCTCAGGGTTATTATTCGTTTTTAATTTTTGCGACGCAAGATGTTTTCTTTCACAAACTATAGTTATAAACCTTAAAATCTATTTGTGCATGTTTATTATTGTATCAATTAACGATGTAGCCTGGTAGACTATGCCGATTGTAGGTCTACTTACGATGGCTCACATAGTCACAGTGCGGGGTCTATGAGGTGAAATTTTGCAGTCGATTTGAAGTTACCCACATTTCTTTACACTCTCCAAATAGTCAGATTGTCATTTGGTGTGTTGTGTAAAAAAACATTTAATTGATCATTTTATTTTAACAAACTGAGCAGACATCCAATTTAGCCCTACAAGGTGTCTGCGTAGACTTGTATTACCGTTCGACTGGGGCTGATATCCAATAGTGCACCAATCTTTTTTTGATTGCTATTCCATATGCCACAAACATTGTGAATTGTACTAACAAAATGAAATTTCTTTGCGAGTCCAGTGAAGTGCAGATGTCTTACAGCAAACTTGGACCTCAAAGGCACTCTACACCATTTAGTTAGAATTGTTCAATGTTTTCCCATCCCCTGCATGCAAAAAATCATACCGTTATATGATTGCCCAACGTTATTTGCATGATGTTTGCATGATGTTTTTTATACGTTCTTCCTGAGTTTATTTCCAAAAAATTTGCATGCATGCTCAACGATGAATCAACAGTTTGTTGGGATTGTTTTATTTCAAGCATTGGTTAAGCCTCATCGTCAAATAAAGGTATGTTCTTGTTAAAATATTGCAACCCTAGAAAATAATAAAGTTTTTGAACAGTATTAAAATATTGCTCCATGTTAGGTGTTAAGAAGGAATTTATTGAATAACAGTATTCCTCGTCATTATTAAAGGGCTGTATAAGATAAATGTACATGTTGCTCCATATATCTATACATTCCAAGGTGTCGTAAAATTTGATAAGAGAGTAATATATGATATTTCCATTTGACTTTCTTCTTGTTCACTTTCCTTCTTTTTCAGCAATCCTAACTGGGCTCACCACCAACAATATCCAAATGCAAGAAACATGGTTTAGGATGACAGAAGAGGAAGGACTGATGGAAAACCCTCTTCACTAAAGCAGAGGAGCTGAGACAAAGGCATAATTGTTGCCAAATAAAATGACAAAACCTAAAAGTTTTTTATACTTACTTAGGGAGACAGTTTATGGACAGAGTAATGTAATACTGGAAATAAAGCCCAGTCAACCACCTCACACCCTGCACCCACTGCCACTATCACAAA
The DNA here is from genome assembly GCA_034190875.2 of Urechis unicinctus. Classification (NCBI taxonomy): domain Eukaryota; kingdom Metazoa; phylum Annelida; class Polychaeta; order Xenopneusta; family Urechidae; genus Urechis; species Urechis unicinctus. Next base: position 27,468,592 of record CM067344.1, read on the forward strand.
CCCTATGCCTACTAAAAAAATCAAAAATTGAACCTGCTTTACACAACATCTTGCAGACAAATCCCTGTGCCCATAATCTTCACAACACCTCAAATTCTGCTTCAACAACAGAAACCAACTTCTTTCAGCCGGAAGGGGACACAAAGATAGATGGATTTAAACATTCATTATTCAAAGTGAAGCATCACACATACAAACCATCTGAACTACACTTGGCTATCAAACAACATCAACTCAACTTGGGGCAGATATTCCCACACCAACCCCTCAAACAGCCCTTCAGGCCCCACCAATTCAAATGCAGTCAAACGTCGACATCTTCTCAGACGAACATTCAGCCACCACCTAAACAGATGCAGGCAGACATCCACACACTAACATCTTAAGCACTGCAGAGCATCACAAAACCAAATACAAACACAAGAAACACACACAGCAGGAATTCAAATGTATGCATGAACACATACACACACAAAAAGACTATAAAACAAATGCCTGGGTTGGGTGTAAGAATGAAGACCAAAAATGTCATCCATGGGCCAACCACAGATGTGTTGGCTGAGGAAGATATATTGGACAGGGTGTCTCTAACAAGGAATACATCTGTCCATGTTGTAGTTTGTAATCTTTTGCAAGACAGTTGTGTTAATGATTGGCTTTAACATTTAAATGACATTCAAGTCATACTATTAATATTATGGTAGTATTTCTCCTTTGTGCATGCAGATGATAATTTTTTACATGAAATAAATGATAGTTCAATAATCAATTTTATTCCAATTTTTTATTATCCTGGAGAATAATAAAGATAAAGGAGATCTGTGAACAATCTCCACCAGGAAAAGCCCTACAGTTTGAAATAAACATTTTTTAATAGTCTATTGTACAAAGTGAGATTAATTTATCACATTTTGAGATCAACTTTATGAATACATATGAAACAACACAAGCTCATTTGACTTATTTTGATTCTGTAACATAGTATCTGCAAAGATAGAAGCATATAAATAATGCACAAGTCCAAACAATCTAATCAAAACACCTGATTGTGATCAGTTTTTGCATTCCCAAATCGGCCATTTGAAATGAAATTATTTTTTTTTCAAATCTCCACTGTTTGACATCTGGACGGTAGATTATTAAAAAAAGCTGTGGTGAAAATGTTCAGCAAAATGTCCTCTTTTAAGTGAGCCATTCGCTTTTTCAGCAAACACGAAGCGTACGTTCGCGAGAGATAGTTAAACAAGCCCATGCAATCATGCTATAGGGAGACCCCTATATTCGGAAGACTAAAATTCCACTAAACAATGGTCGATTATGATAGATGATCACTCAAATTAACAAATGATCCTTCCCAAAGCCTCAGCCAATAGGAAAATGCGTAGCAAACGTATTTACATATATTGAGAACGAATGAAAACACAGGTACTATAATCCGCCTGGGAAACCAGGACGTCCTGGAATTCCAGCCGCGCGCCTGGATTCCCAGGACGTCCTGGAAATCCAGGCTCGGCCTGGACCTGGTTACACCAGAGCTAGACTGACAGATGAACGATGACTGTGAGATGGACTGACAGATGAACGATGACTGTGAGATGGAGGAACAGTCAACAGATGAACCATGGCGTGTGTATAAGATGGTTGTGGTGTATTAAGGAGCAAGCCTCCAAAAAACCACGAGGCGTGCCTACAGCCTTTCCGCTGCAGCTAACTAGATGCAACGGCTGGCACTTTGCTGAGAGCGATAATACAGGTTTCATGCACCAATGAGCATAAAATCATAAACCATGAAGACATTATACACGGCAAGCAGTTTTTGTACAGCTACTTGAGTAAACTTATTTTCATTGAAAGAATAACATTTGAATATGACTCACTTGTAAACTTAGAAACTGTCAAAAATATAGCAAATGAATTCTCAACTCCAAAACTGCAGCAAATCGCGCCAATCAGCGGTTAGCGGTTAACCCCCGGTGGGGTCTCCACCACGGACCAGCAGGTCACGGGTTCGAACCTCGCCTACGTTTGGAGAGTATCTCACCTGAATTTCGACTCATTATTCCAGGAGACCCCTGTCACGATAGTAACTAAGCAGATGAAAGCCAAAAACCGTCATCATCCCCAGAGCTCATAGATCGATAGCACCAAAAGTTGTGAAACCCACTATATCTTGGCATATCTAGCACAAGCCTAGCTGGGGCTGTCAGGTTAACACATGGCCATATTTCTGGTATAAACTGAAAAAAAAGAATATTTAAATAATAATTTACAGATATGGGTCCTAAAATACACGTCTTTTCCATGTGTTTTTGACACGTCAATTCCACGTGATTAATACTCGTGGAATCCACGTGGATATCACGTGAAAACACGTGGATCCACCAATTCACAAAAAATCCACATGATTTCCACGTGGATTCCACGTCACGTGTTGTGCCCACTGGGTAGTGTTGTAACAGAGTTTTTCTCAAAAGTGCTTTGCTTGCTGAACGTTAATCTGGTGGCGCGTTCCCCAGGGAAATTACGGTGTTACCCCAGGGGGTTGACCCATGGCCTTAAATCGGATAGGGGTGTGCCGCGGGACCTTGGAAACCCGTACCCGTTGTACGAGTTCAAATGGCAAAAAGCATACGCCGTCATACAAGGTATTATGCAAATATTTAACGTATAATCCGTCATAGGCAGGATAAAAGTTGCAATAAATCTCAAAAATCTTATGAGCAGATTTACAAACAGTAACAACTTTGCGCGCTTGCACGGTCGAGCCGGATGGATTTGTATTGGCCGGCCGGTCGCTATCTTCTGTGTATACATAAACTATAAAGGTTTTGTATTCATATAATATATCGGTTAGCCGGCCAATGCAAAACCCTGAGGGCTTAGCGTGTGATTATCGGGGCGTCAAACAGGGACCATTCATTGCATTTGCATTGTCAACGATCGGTGGGAAATCCCGGGAGAAAATCTCGACATACTGCATGGGAAGAGAAAACATACCCCGCTGTACAAAACGAAGCCCCCAAAAAACCCGTCGTACAGATTGAAGCTGAAAAACATACCCCGTCGTACAAGTATGAGGCCCAATAAAACCCGTCGAACAAGTCGAGAGGCCAAAAAAACATACCCCATCGCGCGGCACATGTATACTACCTCTATACACTTATGTGCCCCCCCCCCCCCCCCCACCCCCCCCCCCCCCCCCCACCCCGGTTTCTCGCTGAGACGCGAAATCATATCATCTGCAAACCCAGACGACACCGCTGGGTTGTCCATTATAGAGGGACGAGAAACCCAACAAGGATCAAGTACAGAAACACTGACAAAACTACATCCTTGATAATACTGAATAATATGCATTGAAAGTGAATCCCAGTCTAGCATTATATGAAACAGTTGATATGAATAACCGAAAACGAAACCCGACAATAAAAAAGAAATGCTACTCACTGCAACTGTATTTATACTTGATCCACATAATTAATCTTTAGTTATCGTGGATTTTTAATTTGTGTTGATACATATGATTCAGCATAAGAATGTTACAGATGTTATCGTGTCTCTCTCATGTGGTTCGGTTACCCCGCCAATTTGACATAATTGGAGAGTTATATGTGACCATTTTAAATGCACCATTGAATACAACGTAAAACCATAATCGTTCTGATTTAGTCTTGCCAGTCAAATCATGTCAAAAGCAGCATAGCTTAGCAGGCTATTGATATCTTGCTGTGATCCCCATGAAGACCTCCGATTCGCCTTCCTATTACAATTTCAGCAGATATGTGAGTGAGGAGGAAACAACATTAATTGTTGTTGCGCATTCAGTCTGATACCTTATTATATAGTCCATAGTTTTCTGAGGTTTCTGGACCAGAATCAAGGTAAAGAATCCCTTGAAGGTCTAAATATGCATACATAAATATATACCTATTAGAGTTCTATTTTTTACGCAGGTTGTAGTATTTGCGTGTTTACGTTAAATACATGACTTCACTGAGGGCAGCTGCACAACCTCTCGTATATATAGGCGAATTGTTAGGCTTAATGTATTACGCTATTCAAATGAATCCATTGACTACTACCTTAAATCCATATTGGTTTGTGCATAAGCCAGTAGCAATACAAAGGATAGTCGCTGGGGAATCATATATTACCCGATGTGAGTAGCGTAATAACAACTACTGGCTTGGCTATTTATTCAACACATCGGATATAAATAGATATCATGTTCCTCCGCCACGTGCGCTGTGCACGTATGTAGGTACTCCCAACCTCGGCCCGGAGAATGCCCATGTCTAATGGTCCCAAGATTCGTACACGAGGATGATATGATAATAATAATAATAGTAATAATGACAATAATAATAGCCGCCTACTCTAGCTGATAAAAACAAACATTTTGTTTATGAGTGGCCACTGTTAACTAAATAAACTCTCAGTCTCTTTAGCTGCTTGCCAAAGATTCGTCAGTATTTGAATCGCAGCAATCTTCAATGACAGTGAATGTTAAAACACTGCGTCGTGCGAAGCCGGTTTAAATGGTATATGTTTGACTCAGTATGATTAATTAAGATTCCCACATGGATGTAGAGGCATTTTGGATAATTCCAAAACCGATTGACCGATTCCCAACAGTTCAAATCGAATCATTACACAACAGGAGAAAGGCAGAAACAAATTGTAGTATTGTTGTATAATGCATTTGCGTCACAAAAACATGCACCAACGTTTCCATAACAACAGAATTCATTGTTACCATAACTTGTCTTGTGTCTTCACTAAAAACTCTCTCCAACATTTGTGCCATTTAAAAGAGAATCGCAAGATGCAATAGACGTCATGATACGGTCAAACAGTGCACTTAATCAGCCTTTGTTTGGCTTGGTGCTGGTATTCATTATTAGCTGTCTTGATCAAACCGAATCTCATACAGGTAAGTCTGAAAGGTAATTGATACATAAACGGTTTTTTTTGGCTCACTGATAATTGCGTTACGATAAAAGGATATTTTTATTTAAAGAATAGTTGCCTATCTCATACATTCCCATATTTTCACACACGAAAATTGTTGCAAACTTACAATCCATTTGGTGGGGTTAGTGCAATTAATTCTTAGTTACTTTTTTTATGCGTGATAACTATATTTAATAATAAGTACCGTTCTGCTTTACGAATAACCATGAACGAATACTGTATTTTGTGGAGTTAATGTATTCATACAAAAATCATTTTTGCTCACACCGGGTTCTACTTGAGACATAACTGCAAAAACGCTTTTTGTTAATTTACAGAACATTCGCATGTTTAATAATTACAAAAATAACTTCCGTACATATTTATACGCGACAAATTTGTAATTGTCTCTGAAGTGATCACTCAAGGAAAGGATGCTGACAAGAGGGAGATGTCCATTGAAGGTGCCTCAAACAGTGGTCAACCATACTCTATGCATGTCTCTGCCCGAGACCATGGCCAAACTGAAATCGGTATTCATGGACCAGATAGGGAAGAATACGTCAGAATACCTAAACTCGACCCTGGAGCCATCGAAGTGATTGAATTGGTCGATTCTGTTGATGGACAGAGTCAACTGGATGAAACTAGACACGTCAAATTGTTCATCTCTGGGAGGGGAAAGCTGGATCACCTGAAATTTCACCAAAACGACACAAAACAAGAGAATGAAGACTTTCAAATTCGATTACCGTCAGTGGTCTCCAAAAGTGATGAGAAGATATTTCATACATTGGCAAACTGAGATTTGGCAATCTCGTAATTCAGAATCACAGGGAAGGAAATAAGTTTGAAGTTGAAGTTATTGATGATAGGCTAGACTTACCCGCATCAACAGAATTGGGTAAACACACCTTACTTATACGATCACTGTGTAAAGTGAATTATGTTATTTGTAGCATAAGAAGCAAGTTTGACTGAACCTACATCAATGTTTCAGTTCGATTATCATACATACATATATTTATGTATATATATCTTATATATATATAGATATATATATATATATATATATATATATATATATATATATATATATATATATGATTATATATATATGTATATATATACGTATAAATATACGTATAAATATACATAAATATATAAATAAATATATATACATATATGTATGTATATATAAATAAATATATATATATAATATTATATATATAAATAATCAGATATAAATATATTATATACATATATGTATTTATTTACATATATATACATATATGTATATGTTTATATATATATATATATATATATATATATATATATATATATTTATATATATATATATATATATATATATATATATATATATATATATATATATGCATTTATATTATATATATGCATATATATGCGTATATATATGTATATATATATACATAAATATATATATATATATATATATATGCATATACATAGCTTTTATATATTTATATATATATATATCCCATCATAATTTGTCAATATCTCAAATCTATGCATCACTGTTAATGAGTCTATGACAAACTAGTATTTAAAAAAGGCAATATTTAATCACACTTTGTAAACCGTGTATTCTTCGTTCATTCACTTGTCGCCAGTCAATGAAGAGAAAGACATTCTTTCGGACAAAATAGACGATTTTGTCGTTGAGGATGAAGACGTACCAGAGTGGTCAACTTGGGGTGCGTGCAGTGTGTCATGTGGAGCGGGCCTGCAAACACGAAGACGTCCGTGTGACGATCAATCGGTTGCTGTAGATGTCTTTTCCAACAAGAGCTGCGTCGACCATCGGCAATGCTCTGTTGGCAGTTGCGAAGCAGGTGAAATGCTGGCATAATTTTCTTTCAGATTTTACGTGTGTGTGTGGGGGGGGGGATTAGATGAGCTATTGTGATTGAATGTTATTACATTTGCGGATCATTCAAATAAACAGTGATTTATATATTCACTCTGTTAAAGGGAATGACAAAATAAATGTTTCCTTTTATTTATTCTCGATACCAGCCAAGAAAGACTTGACAGCAATCTCATCAATCGGAGGTAACAGCGTTCTTCGATGCAACTATGACCCTATGTTACCCGTCGAGAAGTTTTACTGGAAAACACCCGGGGGCCAACGCATTGAGCCGCGCATCAACCCTAAGTAAGCCTCATTGTCTCTCAGATGCGTAGGGTTATTTAAGGCGTTCCCTAACACTGGGAACACCCATATCTTACATAATATGTTACAGTCATATTACATATATATATACATACATTTTAAATGACCTGCTCATCTTCCAAACAGGTATAGCATGTTCGGCAAATACCTGGTGATACAGCGAGTTGGTGCACTTGACGAGGGTGATTATCGCTGCGTTCTCGTGCTCACCAATGGGGACGAAATGACCGCTGATGCTCATCTAGGTAAGCGTTATCATTGGGCTCATCAGTTGAATTGTGCATTATGCCTGTCTGACCGAAGGCTCCATGTCTCGGCATCAATAGGACTTTTCTCATGTGAATCGGCAACCTGGTTGCGGATAAAAAAAATCGATAGATTCCTGGGGAAAACTCGTTTGTACGGTAAATAATTAGTCAAGGTCCCCTAGCCTGATGGCTGCGGGCGCTGTTTACATGTTACTGATATTCATTAGTCTCGCCATCAGGTCTAGGGGACGATAGCGTCTTGAACTGGACGAGCATCCCAGATTTCCAATCACAAGCCGTGTCTCTCGGTCACTCTCGGGTACTTTTGAGTCGTTGTCTCTCATTGGGCGAGAAGCGTAGCGAACCCCTGGAGTCTGGGACGCAGACTAGTTAATAATATTATAACATTATAACGAGTGGATATTTCTTACCAACCGAGCGCCGTTCGCAAATTTGTTCAATAATGATTTCCCCGCTCTTGTTCTTATGTGCATTGATATTAATTGAATATTTTTCAGACGTTGTTGTTCCGCAAAATATTCACATGCCAATATCTAGATTGATTGAGTTTATTTATTTATAAATTTTGAGCAGCTGTTCAAGATTGCACGTCAAGGACAGTATGTCACAATGGCGGCCAGTGCGTGCAAGTGGGCAAGCGGGAAGATCCAAAACTTCCTTTCAACCATGTTAAATGTAAATGCGCCAACGGATACACTGGCGATTTCTGCAGAATTGGTAACACATTGTTTCTCGGTCTAAATAAAGAGTTTCGTGATCTCCAGTTGTGTTTAACGGTGGTTACCGCGGCTATTAAAAAATTTAAAAAAAAAAATGGAATTCAAATTCAAATACTGTCATATTTGACAAATTATTATATCATATCAGCATTGTTTTAGATCCTAGATTGTATAAATTGTTCACTTATATTGATGGGGGTTTATGTGTGGTGTTCCCAGAGGCTATGGAGAATACAACTAAGCTGATGGTGGCCGTGTTTTTGCTGGCTTTGGCTGTTGTCGTGTTTGTCTGTCTCTGCTGGTGTCGCATCAGGTATGCCATTTCGTATGAGATTATTCTTAAGCGAGAGGTCTTCCTCAATCCATCTGTGAACACTGACATTTTCACTACAATGACTCGACATATTCAGTAGTTTTTTCGTCTATACTAAGAATAAGCAACTATTATTACTTTGCATAGGTCAGGGGTTACACAGGTGTATATCATGAGTTGTCCACATCACTATGAGTTCACTTTGTTTTATACCAAAATGAGTTTATGAATTGCTTGGTTAATGCCGTGTGCGTCACTGGTTTCAGTAATAACGCCAGTACGCAGTGGGACAAATACGACAGTGCCGGTCATCAAGGTATAGCACAGATAGTTAACCAGAAAACCACGGAAGAATATCCCACAGACATTGATGGCAGTCAAGAGCCCTTACTGGGAACAGGTGTGGAATATTTTTTCTGGACTGATTATTTTAGCTTGCACGAAGTATCTTATACGTTCATAATAGCATGATGTGTTTGGCTCCAACGTGTCTAGGTCCACCTATTGACTCGGTCTATATGGATTTGAACACCTGCAACTTTGATTCATTTGACGGTAGCGGTGAAGCCCGAAGTCTCCCTCCGCTGCCCGAAGAAGGTCTAACACAGGGCTCCGACGCAGTGTATGAGATGCCCATTGATTACGAAACAGCGTCAACGACTTCGTCAGCAATGAATTCAGAGTCAGATTACGTCAATTTCAAGTCCGACGCGTTCAAGAGAAGACCGACACTCGCTGAGCGTCTAAGTCTGCGACGGAAACAACCGATCGAGCTCGGCGCGCCCAGCTTGAGCTATGGTTCAATGAGCCGCACAGGAGGCGAAACAACCACAAACAAACCCTCTGTCACCGAGCCCGAAGAGCTCAACGAAACCGAGCTCATGTCAGGGAAAACCCCAGAAAATGCCTCTACACAGGTGCCAATCTCTATTTGGCAACTCATCAAGGTTGGCCAGAAATTCAAACAGAACCGGTCTATGGCACAAACGACCACCACTTCACCCCCACCTGCCTCTGAGCACGCTGACGAAAACCCCATGACAGGTGTCGACGACCTTTCCAACAGAGATATCAAGATGACGAGCGGGGATGAGGACGAGGCCAGCCAGGCGGATTCTAACATCAACCAGAACAACCCGAGATGCTGGTCGGGTGTGAGCTACGGCGTCGACGACCGCATGGACGGCGAGACAAGTAGCGAGTCTGACGAGAGCTCCGTTGTCAGTGATACCCGCTCAGAGAGCTCGACCGTCACCGTCGCCATAGCAGACTCACTGGGCGGTCGCACTGACGAGAATACCTCTGTTATCAGTGCAAGTACCTGCCAGCCAGCATCATCTGTAGCGATCAGCAGCACCGAATCTGACGGCGAGAGCATGAATAAACTAGACCAATTGTTTGATGACGTAGAGGAGACTCTCACTCGCGCTCTGCAACACCAAGCCCACCTTATCTGACCAGCGCAAGGGCTATTTATACCATCTCTGATGTGTTATTAATTACATTTATTAGATATTATGCATAATGCTCCCTCTGATATTCTCAGATCAAAGTAGATATCATTTTACTTCTATCAGTACATCAACGTGATTGACTTAGCTCACCTCGTGGCTTTACCTCAACCGAACTTCATTACATCACCACGCTATTGCAGCAAGTTCGCAGACAAATAATTATAAATATAAATCTAACCATCAATAAATGTTGAAGACCATCATCATCATTACCCTTAATGTTTATTTATAACAACTTGGGGCCACGCTTGCGCATCTGACATTTATTTGCCCCATCACAGACAACATCGTGACTAAATTTGATCAATGCTAAAAATCTCCACACCCGGAATGTATATTAATATATACTGACATATAGCGTCGCTTGGCGACTTGTTCACACTGGGCCCTGATGACAGCACGATCGTGACTTTTCCAGCTGTGGTGTGTTAACAGGTGTCTATCACGTCTTTCACTTTTTTTTCATTGTGGCTTAAGTCGATCCCACATATGGCGCGTTATCTATATTGATATTAAAGACCGCAGTTGCATTGACGCCTGATATTCACGCTATACCATATTTTATATTAATAATACACACATTACTATCAAATTACCAGACAACTCTCACCTTACCTACTGTGAGAATATTAATTACTGTTTTAATGATATCAAAACCGCTACTGTAGTGAACTTTTAAAATATTCCCCGACCTGCGCAGAAGCCGATGCGCAGGAGATCGGCGGAACACCTGGAGTGGGACGCAGACTACTCTCTTCCTGTTGTCAAAGACAGGGAGGTGACACAAAAATTCAATTTAGCCCGAAATATGTATACATCCCAGACGAAGACGTAGCCCGTGTCGATGGTGGGTTGTCTTGGTGCAAACAGAGACCTCAATGAGACTGGTCAAATAACACAGACATTGACATCTAATAGCTGTCTGTTTGTTTTCCATATGACGCTTCAATACGAACTCGACTGTACATTTGCGGAAAGATGTGATGTAAAATTATTGGTTCGAGAACAAAGCACCAGACAGCTGAACTACAGTTATCCACTGACCATCAGGTTAAAATTATAATATACGTGAAAAACACGTGCACCAACTCTTGGAGTACACCCTTCAGCTTTTCCCCAGCCTCCGTAAGATTTCAATCCACTAAAACACACTTGGTTTTCCAAGCGCGGGTCGATGCGAGTAACCCGCTATATCTTGAAGCCGATGACTTTCCATTGCTATAAGTATGAGCACGTGTATTAATTCTTATATTTTAATCGTTTGCAAAGCAGATATTATATGCCATTTGCTTGGTAACCTCCTAGATAAAGCAATGACCGCATATAAAACAGTAGAGGGGGAAGTGGCAATATCCGACAGACCAGCTGTTCATCAGCCCACTGGGTCATTACAGATCGGAAAAAGAAAAATCCACGCGTTTGTTTGCTTGTTAGTAAGAGATGTCGCTGTCGATTCGAGCAGCAGGACTCGTGCCCTGGGTTATATTACCTACAATATGGTTCCTTCAACAGAACAAGAACCAGTGATAATTTTGTTTCAGGCGCGTAGACTACTATGTGACTTTATCCAACACTTACATCTAAAAAATGTACCGTTCCTGCGATATGAAGTTCTTAACAGACAAAGAAAAATCGGAATCAAGTATATGCTTACTCGCTTAGGAAATACTCTTTTGGGATGTATCACACAAAGTTATATAAAAAATACAGTCAGATAACTAGGAGGTAAAATGAGAACGCCGACAATACTCTCAAAAGTGTATAGGCTTAGAACTACGATAAAACAACCTAACCCCACCCCCCCCCCCATCCCCCCTCAAGCTGTGGAGTTAACCAACACCTTGATATGAGGGATTTTACGGTTTGGCCCTCAAAGTTTGTCCCCTTGTTAACTACCGTAGCGTAGGTTGCGTAGACTAGCGTGATCGTTTTTTTGTTGTACGTACCCCCGCTTGCTCGTGTCTCTCTCTTTATAAGCGCTGAGATCCATGACAAGATACCCAAACGTCTTAAGTACGCAAACGCATTGCGGCTCTACTCTTCCTCAAGCTTGCCCCAGGTTGATGATTGTGATTACCATCCAAGTCCGATTTTCCAAGCATGTCAATCATTCTTGTTCGGCTCTAAGCAATTTCACATCTTAAAACATTTCCTCAATTCTGCCCCCTCTGCTTGTCCTGTTCATATCTATGTGTGATTTACAGCGCAAACATATCTCGCCACCATGCAGCATGTGCGAGGCGCTCAGGAAAGTAATGGACTCAACCTTCTACCCAATTACGGTGACGTCAGCGGCGACCATTAGTCTCTTTGACGGGTTAAGCGCGCGTTGTGAGATGTGCAAATAACGTCACTATGATATATGTTTTAGCGATGACAGATAAATGATGGCAGTCATAGACGACGTCACCGGTAATGGCTAACAGACTTTCCATTTCGGCGATGGATGCTAAGTTGGAATACTGACAGAGGCGGTTGTAGTTGATCACTGAAGTCACTTTCGATATTCGTACAGTATGAGTGTATGTATGTATGCATGTATGTATGTATGTATGTATGTATGTATGTATGTATGTATGTATGTATGTATGTATGTATGTATGTATGTATGTATGTATGTATGTATGTATGTATGTATGTATGTATGTATGTATGTATGTATGTATGTATGTATGTATGTATGTATGTATGTATGTATGTATGTATGTATGTATGTATGTATGTATGTGTATGTATGTGTATGTGTATGTATGTATGTATGTATGTATGTATGTATGTATGTATGTATGTATGTATGTATGTATGTGTGTATGTGTGTGTGTGTGTGTGTGTGTGTGTGTGTGTGTGTATATGTGTGTATGTATGTATGTATGTATGTATGTATGTATGTATGTATGTATGTATGTATGTATGTATGTATGTATGTATGTATGTATGTATGTATGTATGTATGTATGTATGTATGTATGTATGTATGTATGTATGTATGTATGTATGTATGTATGTATGTATGTATGTATGTATGTATGTATGTATGTATGTGTATGTATGTATGTATGTATGTCTATTTATGTATGTATGTATGTATGTATGTATGTATGTATGTATGTATGTATGTATGTATGTATGTATGTATGTATGTATGTATGTATGTATGTATGTATGTATGTATGTATGTATGTATGTATGTATGTATGTATGTATGTATGTGTATGTGCTGTATGTATGTATGTATGTATGTATGTATGTATGTATGTGTATGTATGTATGTATGTATGTATAGGTATGTATGTATGTATGTATGTATGTATGTATGTATGTATGTATGTATGTATGTATGTATGTATGTATGTATGTATGTATGTATGTATGTATGTATGTATGTATGTATGTATGTATGTATGTATGTATTTAGTTATGTATGTATGTATGTAAGTATGTACGTATGTATGTATGTATGTATATATGTATGTATGTACGTATGTACAATCTGTGAATGCTGAATTGAGGCGACTTTTGATTCAATTCATCTCTAAGTCATCTCAATGTGCCACCATGCACTTGTCAGCATTTATGTTTCATTTTTTTTGAGTTCCTGTGATTTCCATTTTCAATAATCAAACTGCCACATGCGGTGGCGATATCTACTATAATCCACATATAACGTAGTTGAATCAACAAAACCATGGATTCATTTTGTCATAAGCACTTGTCCACCTCCATGAATATAAACCTTATGCTTTTCGACATTTATATATAACTTCATTACAATCTCACTCTAAATTAGCATATTATTTATCCTAGTCATCGTTCATTTTAAATTAATAGCCAATTGGCCTAAAGTTTTCTTTCCATATATCTTTCATTGGAACAGACATTATGTACATTATTAATATGGTATTGTCTTCTAATTGAGTGGTCTACAGCAGAGAAATGTTGCATAGAGCATCACACTCATCCATTATACAGCACGATCAATTCTATTTCAAGCCACATGACACATGCGCTAACTTAGATAGCATTATTGAGTACAATATACAGGACGTTACCTGCACGCTATATTCAAAATGCGATATATCTAGGGATGAGAATATGGATGGGGTTTGTGAGGCGGGGTGGGTGTTGTCGCGTGGGGGATTGGGGGGATTTAGGGCCTTTCCACAGATAGTAAAAATGTACTCCTTGAAATAGCTTTTCAAAACGGGTCCCCGGAAATGACGTCAAGTTCAGCCTAATCCAGACCACAGAAAGCCTTGCGATAACACAGTGGCTTCTTGGTAGGGAATTTTCATGGCCCAAGTACCGGATGTGTAATCTATATGCGCTCGTGCAATTGGGCCACGTGTGGGCTGATCTGAACCACACTACCTTTTATGATCAACATATAAATTTCATATTCACTGGCAAAATTAATCTCACATGCAAGGGCTTATATAATGTCACAGTGCTGCACATAGTTTCTGCTCATCACCAGGAAAATGAGTGTGGTACCATGACATAGTGGTGGCGTTAAATTTGCCATCAAGAAGGAAAATTCCCAGACGTTATGTAAATATATATATGCTAATTTATTTCTATAGGCGGTGCATGTATATTTCAATGAGGATGCAAAACTGGAATTTCAAAACTCAGATAACATAGTAAAAATCTTAAAATTGTTTGTTCATGACTCATTATTCAAAGCAAATTGCCATTTATGTAGTTTGCTGACAATTAAACTCAAAAAGCTTGCACATGAACTTTTCCTGAAAGAGGTAATCAATACAGAGAAAAGCGACTCGACAGGATGAAGCAAAATTACATTATATAATAATCAATACCTATGAACAAGAATCATTAAAAGGAAAAGTTTCCTATATTAACTAAGGCCAGGAAATATATCAGTTTGATAAAACTTGAAGATGAATGTTTCTTTACTTAATGAAGTACCACACATCTTCCCTTCCAAGCCAGATTTACCCTGTCATTGGCCCACCGAGTTATGATAACACTGATAATGGAATCCTGCAATTTATAATTGTTCTGGGATGCACGTTTGGATACATTACTCAAAACTTGGTATATGAATGGAAATGTTATATTCATGATGGAATGGATGTCCCAGTAAATAATTTTCCTTAGAAAAAATGGAAACTTTAACGTGACTTTTATCCGCTGACGAATCAATAATATGAACATCTATCACTGTTGCCATACAAGTGGGTCTCGAAAGAGCGTTTGTGTCAATAGTAAAACAAAGTGTATAAAGGCCAATCCACTCGTCAGTCTCACATTGGGTAGAGTTAAACAACCGTTTACTTTTTGTCCCCGCTGAGATGCGAGGAAAATGAAGCCCAGTTTTGACTCTGGGAACAGACGAAGTCAAACTTGATGAAGTCACGGCCGCTTGATGACAAGGGTTCCATATATTGTGGGGATGGGTTGCAGATCATTCCTTGGGGACACACACAGCTCCTGTGGGTGAAACAAAAAGCGTGATGTATAACTTAAACCGACAATCCGACAAACAACACAAACCATAGAACAGGTGAATGATATGACAGTTTTAATGAAAGATAATTATGCAATAGGTTGTCAGGGTTTGATCAAAAAAAAAACCGCTCGGTCGATGGTTAAAGAGAGTGTAAATTGTGACATTGAAGGAGCACAGCGCATTGTGCATTCGTCAAACTCACGACCAAAGGGAGGGACCTCGTAAACAACAAATTTGTCGTTTTTCGCTGAACAACTTAGTACCTCTGTTATAGGAAAAAATATAACAGGTGACGTTATCGACTATAACCTGATAAACTCCACTCGCTTGTAGGTAGATCAATTTATCACATATCACTACTTACTGATTGTCTATTTCAACGCAGGTGCTATCCGGGGTTAGAATAGGGTGACGATGACTCCATGGACATACAGCCCATCTGCATGGCATGTTCTTGGGGCAGGTCATACTGGAAGCAGCCTTATAACAAAACAAAAAAAACACAGCTTGTAAATAGTGATGGTCATGAGTTCAAAATATATCATTGTTGGTGGGAATCCGATCAATGCCAACAATCTAAAATCTGATTCCATTTCCGTGAACATGCTGAGTAGACACATTGTTGATTCGTTCTCTCAACCAGAGGAGCAGTCGCTCCATGAATTTACCGTCTAATCGTTTTTTTGTTTATGAAATCGCTTGAATCCGTAAAATCACCGCCCACTGCAGCGCCACTCGTTTTTCCGTTTGACCAAACTAAATCTAATTAGTGTAATCCGTCGTCGCGTATGAAAAACAGTTTACGGCTTGACTGTTACTGTTCGTTTTTGGTTTTGATAAACGAAAAAAGAAAAGACGGTATATACACGGACCATAGACGCGTTAACTAATTTGGTGAGTGTGATTACGTATATATGATATAGCCAGAAAAGCATGCTTGCCAAAGCATCAATTTGGGAGGGAAACAGACGCCGACAAATGATGACGCATTTCGCGTCCTGACTCATAACGATTGGTGACCTCAATGACCCCATATTGAGCCACGAATTAGGTTCTGCGTGGGGTTGGCAGGCATCCAAATAACCTTTTCCTGATTGGTATGAATGGACACAACGGTCAAGACCATGCACATCTCCACAGCACGGTCCTGGGCCACTGTGCTGTCGCAGGACACTCCCGATATGCCTCGGAGATAAGTTTAATGAGGTCACGATGAAAGTGAGGATTCAATGTTTGACCGTTTTGATTTGGCGCGCAGTATCATAACATGGTCAGTCGGGGAAATTCGACGGATGAATATTTGCCATTTGGCCATCGAAAACAAAATTACGTTTAACTGTCTCTTTTTACAACAAATTAACAGCAGCAACAAGGAGACTGTTCTTCAACAAATCAGCTGGAAAAATGAACAAAACTTGTCCATTATACTTTTCTAACTGTTATTCTGTGACCAACATCAGACGATCAGTCGCTCTCTCCCCCCACTCTCTTCCTCTCTCCCCCTCTCTCTATATATATATATATATATATATATATATATATATATATATATATATATATATATATATATATATATATATATATATATATATATATATATATATATATATATATATATATGTGTGTGTGTGTGTGTGTGTGTTGGCTCTATATCTCATGGATGATCCATGACTAAATTAAAATTGAAAATCAATGAATACTCACATTTAGGCTTGCCGCTTGTGTCGGGGTAGAAAGACTCATCACAGCTAAGTTAGCTATAACAAACCAGGCGGTTATTCTGCTGTCCATATCAGTTTCTTTAAGCTGTAGATTAGAGGAACACTAAAGTTCAGGTTAAGGCTTCAGGTGCGCCGTCTTTTGCCGGGATGCATTCGCGACAAGGCTCTTATAGCTCGGCGAAGGGTGAAGATGAGGGCAATGGGAGCCAGGGAATTAATGACGTGGGCGTCGGTTGTGCGGGGTGGGGTATATCGACAGGACTGGACTGATTCTTCACGAGGGAAGGCTTGCGAAACGCAAAGCTTTGCTGCAGTTGGCCAAAATATATCGCGCTTTTTTCTTTCTCGTGTTGCGTTGAATATTTATATTTGGAATGTAATTTTTTTTGGTATCTTGCACGATGTCCTATAACTTTCCAACATTAATTCTATTTTCCAACCATCAACCGATGTGAACTAAAGTTATGTTTCATTTTGGATTGTGGAATTTAACTTAAAGTGGAAAGGATGAATATTTTCATCTCGTTTTTAGGAAATGGTGTGTGTATATGAAGCTATCAAAGGATCAATTAAAATGAAAATTTTATCTCATTTTTAATAAATGGTGTTTATGCAACGATCAAAGTATTCATTGAATATTACATGATGATTTAGCGCATAGATGACGCAAACAACAAGAAACTACCAATCAGGAGGGTCACTTACAAGAGAGCATCCGGCGTTATGGAAGAGTTGTGTCAGAAACCATTATGCCCTCAATCTCCCGCCCCAACCTTCATCTCACCTGAAACAGACACCCCTGTATGACCCGGACCCGGCGAGCCCACATTGACCGTTAACAGGAGGTCACGGTACGTGCCACGGGGTCATTTCAGGTTCATTTAGCATAACAAAACCACCACTTCCATCATTTGAGGTAAGGTAGGTTGATAACCATACCATTTTCAGCTTGCCTGTGCTGAAATATTGTCTGTAGTATTAGGGTAGATAACATGTCCGGCGCTACAATATGTCTTGCAACAGTCACATAGGCAAATTCGGATTGCTTACCGCAAGACCCTGCCAGAGTCGAGATCCGGCCCGATTTTGAGGCGGATTTTTTCATCTGCAGGCAGTAAATTATCGGGGGACAGGTTTGCTCAGGGCATCTGCGCTGTGAGCTATAATTGCTAGGCTTTTCATATCACTCGACACAAGGGGGGGGGGGGGGGTGGGTTGTCCTTAGGAACAAAGCGTACTCAGGTTATTGTTTTGTTATCTGTGCTGGCTGCATACCCGACGATCAGTTATTCATAATGTAATTTTGCATGGATAAGGTGAAACAGAGTGGCCTTAAATGAGTGGGATGCATCAGTCGGGGATACAGCTAGACCAATTATAGGCAAACCCAATCCCTGATTACAAGCGCAACGAGATGCATATCTCACGTTGGCACAAAACAGGAATACGCTCTTACCTCTTACTACCATTTCGTCTTGACGGTAATCAATCGGACCTGGCAATTACCGGAAGTATCTCTAAGGGAGGTGACTCGAGGTGAATCCAGACTTTATTAAAATCATGAAGAAATGCACCGCCAGTTTTTTAAACATCATTTTTAAAATAATTTAGTTGTCAGTACATGGCCGAGCGCCAGTGGTTCTGGCCGTGTCGTATGGACTTTCTCTTCTTCAATCTCGCAGCTTCAGCGGTCAACAAATTGATCAGTGGCGACATAAATTGAAAAGATCAAATATCGTAAGCACCAGTAGAGTTCTGCACATGAATCGAATATTAACTCGCAAATATGATCAAAAACCTGCTTTTAGTGGAGCAACTAATGATGTCGGTGAATCGATTTCAAATCTTTGTTCATCTATTAACTGATTGACGCGTATTCATTCAACGCTTCCGCCCTGAGAGGTGTTAAAAGGTCAGCAGCTCATGTCGTTGATTTCGCAACAGACTTCCTTTCCATGCCGCGTTGCGTCATATGTAATTTGAATTGTTCTGATTTTGCCCTTGAGAGACATTTGTAAATGAGGTCATATCTTGGCCGTAGGGAAAGGAAGTGGTGACGGGGGCAACCGTAGTGCACACATCTCCTTGTTGTGTATCAGTCGATAGGATGCATAATCAAGAACTCAGTACGAAACTAGATAGCTCGACTCTAACTACCTATTAAGAGATGGACATTTTATTAAATATTTTCACAAGTAAGGACATTCATATCTCTGATAGTTTAAAGAAGCCTCCATGTGATAAGTTGATTTTTTTAACGTGGTTCAAATGATCATCTTAACACCAGACTTGCTAGTGATTGAAAGTGGGAAAATTAGTCGTCATGGTCCCCTTTCTCCTGGCCGTGACATGTATACATTTCAGAGTATTGAATATTAGGGCGAGCAACAAAGCGGAACCTTTATATGGGGGACGCAGACAAGGGGAATATGTTCACTAAAAGCTTTGTCATCTTGAGTGCCGCTATTGGCCGATAGTTCCATGGATTGTTCTCCATTGTTTGCAAAAATATGTCAGAATATAAAGCGCTTCCAAATTAGTTCACCTCATTACTCATACAAACCGCGACTACTCGTTCTGTTCTGACTGATTCATTGTCAATAGACATGTACATACCCGATGTGCTCCTCAACTAAAATAATTTAGTTGTTAGTACATGGCCGAGCGCCAGTGGTGCTGGCCGTGTCGTATGGACGTTCTCTTCTTCAATCTCGCAGCTTCAGTGGTCAACAAATTGATCAGTGGCGACATAAATTGAAAAGATCAAATATCGTACTCAACACACGTGAGTCGAATATTAACTCGCAAATATGTTCAAAACCGGCTTGTAGTCTCGGGTTGGGGGGGGGGGGGGGGGGGGGTTGCACTTAAGTGTATAGAGGTAGTATACATGTGCCGCGCGACGGGATATGTTTGTTTCGGCCTCTCGACTTGTATGACGGGTTTTATTGGGCCTCATACTTGTACGACGGGGTATGATTTTCAGCTTCAATCTGTACGACGGGGGGTTTTTTTTTTTGGGGGGGGGGCTTCATTTTGTACAGCTGGGTATGTTTTCTCCTACCATGTCGAGATTATCTCCCGGGATTTCCCGCCGAACATTGACAATGCAAATGCAATGAGTGGTCCCTGTGTGACGCGCCGAGAATCACACGCTCAGCCCACAGGGTTTGCATTGGCCAGCTAACAAATATCTTCTATGTATACAAACCCCGTATAGTTTATGGTTCATTGTTCATCTATTAATTGATTAACGTCTATTTATTCAACGCTTCCGCCCTGGGAGGTGTCAAAAGGTCAGCAGCTCTGACCGCAGACATGAGGTCAAAGTCGTTTGTGGTCATGTCGGTTGATTTCACAACATCACAGACTTACTTTCTATGCCGCGTTACGTTGGTCGCGTCCCAGACTCCAGGGGTTCCGCTACGCTTCTCGCCTGGGCGCGACTATTGAATATCATTAACATGTAAACAGGGCCCGCAGCCAAGGGGCTAGGGGACCTTGACTAGCTTTGCGTCATATGTAATTTGAATTGTTCTATTTTTTCCCATGAGTAAAAACTTTGAACATCGGGAAACGGTTGCGCACAGGCCTTTAATATTTCTGAACACAAGCATTTATTAACATGCAAAGGTATTACGCAATCAGTACAACATATTACAAATATGGGCTTTGCGTAAACCGCAAGCAATCACTTAATCAGTAAAATAATATTACGCATTTGTATAACCAGGTTATTCTTATTAGTGATTTTTTGGTTGACAGAAAATAACAATGGCCCAACTAAGCCTATTTAATACTAGACCTAACTTAATTAATACGAAGTATATAAACTACAAGAACCAGGATTTAAGTGAGGGAGGGTCGGGTGGGGAGCGATTTATGCGGCAACAAGAAGCGGAATGGTGCACGTGGGCTGCTGAGGCAGGTTTTATAAGATTGACCGGAAGTTGATCGGACCAAGCTCGAGATCGACCGCAGAGGTCCGGGATGGGCAATCGCCGATGCAATGAGGGACCGGTCTATCGGAAGCAATTAAAATCAGGTTGGGTCATTTACTGTCCATGCATACCGGAAGCCACGAGCTTCCTTGTGTCAAGTTATTTACCTCCCTCCAAATGGACGGCGACATAGATTGAAAAGATCAAATATCGTACGCTCAGCACATGAGTCGAATATTAACTCGCAAATATGTTCAAATACCTGCTTTTAGTGGAGCAATTAATAATGTCGGTGAATCGATTTCAAATCTTTGTTCATCTATTAACTGATTGATGTCTATTCATTTAACGCTTCCGCCCTGAGAGGTGTCAAAAGGTCAGCAGCTCTGACCGCAGACATGAGGTCAAAGTCGTTCGTGGTCATATCGGTTGATTTCGCAACATCACAGACTTCCTTTCCATGCCGCGTTGTGTTAGTCTGCGTCCCAGACTCCAGGGGTTCCGCTACGCTTCTAAGTTCTATGCCGCGTTGCGTTAGTCGCGTCCCAGACTTTAGGGGTTCCGCTACGCTTCTAATGCCGCGTTGCGTTAGTCTGCGTCCCAGAATCCAGGGGTTTCCCTACGCTTCTATGCCGCGTTACGTTGGTCGCGTCCCAGACTCCAGGGGTTCCGCTACGCTTCTCGCCTTGGCGCGACTATTGAATATCATTAACATGTAAACAGGGCCCGCAGCCAAGGGGCTAGGGGACCTTGACTAGCGTTGCGTCATATGTAATTTGAATTGTTCTATTGTTTCCCTTGAAAGACATTCGTAAATGAGGTCATATGGTGGCCGTAGGGATCAGAAGTCGTGACATCTCCTTGTTGTGTATCATTCGATAGGATTGCATAATCAGAACCTCAGGACGAAACTAGATGGCTCGACTTTAACTACGTATTAAGAGATGGACATTTTATTAAATATTTTCACAAGTAAGGACATTCATAGCTCTGATAGTTTAAAGAAGCCTCCATGTGAAAAGAGGATTTTTTGGCGTGGTTTGAATGATCAAAGTCGTTTGTGGTCATGTCGCAGCCAAGGGGCTAGGGGACCTTGACTAGCGTTGCGTCATATGTAATTTGAATTGTTCTATTTTTTCCCTTGAGGGACATTCGTAAATGAAGTCATATGTTGGCCGTAGGGAACGGAAGTGGTGACGTCTCCTTGTTGTGTATCAATCGATAGGATTGCATAATCAAGATCTCAGGACGAAACTAGATAGCTCGGCTACAAATAAGTATTAAAGACACTATTCAGTCCCATATTTGTAACGAGGTTGCCTAGCTAGCTTCTTGGCAAACGCACCTTGGAAACTTAAAGTTTTCAGATTTCCAGTCGCTACGCGGCGTTGCGGTCTCAGAGAAGGAGCAAATTTGCTTATAATCCTTAAGATTCTGCTATACGGACCCTCACCCCTAAGGTGGCATCAGATCATAAAAACACCAGGGGCGAGTGCCTTGCCTAGTGCGATGCGAACTGCCCACTACAGCGCCACTCGTTTTCCGTTTGACCAAACGAAAAACGAAAAGAGGAAGCTGTTCGGTGTTATCCGTTTATCGTTGTCGCTTATGAAAAACGGTTTACAGTTTAGCAATTGTTGTTCGTTTTTGGTTTTGATTTTTGATTAACAAAAAACGAAAAGACGGACACGGACCATACATGCATGTATACATATATATTCATGCATCAATATATAGTAATAAGTATGTCTATATATTCATATATTTGTGTGTGTATGCGTGTGTGTGTGTGTGTGTGTGTGTGTGTGTGTGTGTGTGTGTGTGTGTGTGTGTGTGTGTGTGTGTGTGTGTGTGTGTGTGTGTGTGTGTGTATTACGGTGTGTTACTGCCCATACCAATCAATCATATCTAGCCACTTGTGTGACTGCAGCGCCACTCGTTTTCTGTTCAGTGTTATCCGTTATAGCTGTCGTATTAAAAACGTTTAGTGTTCGTTTTGGGTTTTGACAAACGAAAAACGAAAAGAAAGTATATACACGGACCCCTGTCGTGGAGTTTAGTTGATTTGTGGTAGCGCCTCCCACAGGGATTTGCATTGGCCGACCGGCCGCTATCTTCTATGTATACATGTCAATGCAAATTCCCGTGGGTGGCGCTACCATAAAATCAAAAGCCCATGGGTTACCTCTTGCGAACCAAGTGCGGGAGATGCTGCTGCACTTCCACTTGGAACAAGGTCATAAAACCTGACGTTGGTCTGTTGGGCTACTCTCCAGCCAACGTCTTGGCGATCTGCTCCTTGTGGCTTATGTCGAAGATTTGGAGATTTCTGATTAGTCCAGGCGACCGCGCCCCAGAATTGTTGATCAGAATTGTAAAATGACAAAGGGTGACATGTTATCATATCTTGTCGGGCGGAGGCGTAAGTGAGCCCTCTTAACGTAGCTATTAGGTCTTTGGTCAAATTCTCTTAAAGGTAATTCATACTATTTTGTCCCAAAAATAATTTCCAGTGGCCATTGTGTGATAATTTAAACAACATTGCTACATCTGTGTTTCTCGCTTGTTGGGAAATAATGTCCTGTTAAATCGCCGGAGATTATGGCTATGGTGCGTAACGCGCATTGCATGCAAGTGACCGGGTGCACTACAGTGCTATCAAACAAATTGTCTAATAACTGTGAACTTATTCGCTTGGCCAATTCAGTGGGACAATATTTCACAACAAGGGAGAAATTCAAATGTTGCAATGTTCAAAAGCTTATATCACAGTGCTATAAATTCTGGTATCTGCTTCAAATTCATATCTATAGAGCAAAACATGCTTTGTGCTTCATACTTGTTTCATTCTATTGTATGGTAAATATACCTAGGAAGAAACTAAATTCTATTTTTACCTCATACTAAGAATTCTCTTTAAATATACACATATCAGCTAAATTATCTGATCATGATGATGACCGATCATAATGCCCAACCAGCCTCGCACTTATAACAGAAAACTAGGACATCATAACAAAGAGCTTCGAGCTACGCTAAGAAGGTTCACTCCGACTAGCAATGCGGTGAACATGAAAATAGATGAAACATGCGCCCGTTATCTGTTGATGTTGTCATGAAATAAACAAAAGCACAGGGCCGCTTTCAAGGATATGGTGTCTTCTGATTGGTCGAGGCGACCACGCCCCCAAGTTAATCAAGGCTATTGAAGAACATATCTGAGGGATAAAATCGTTGTTTCCAAAACGCAAACGCAGTTCACGATGCGGAACGTAGAGATTTAAGCTGTGGTGTATATTCGTTGTTTTATGTTTTATATTGGTGTTAGTAAGGGAAATTGTTTAAGAATATCGTTCTATAGACTATATAGACTGCGCGGAAGCAACCATGCCCATGTTTACTTGCGTCGTAGTGGATTGCAAGGCCGATGTCGGGGCCGATGTGGCAAAGGGTTTAAACAGGGATGCCAATTTTCCGCGGATCCGCGGATTACGTGGCCGCCAGGGTCCATTGGGATCCATTAATCCGCTGGGGGCCTTTGCGGCCCCATGGCCCCAGGCAAATTTTCCTCTTTTTTTTACAAAATCCTGTTGGCATCCCTGTTTAAAGAGACGCTATGACAAAGCACCACGCTGCCAACAGGTGGCGTGATCAAATATTTCGGGTGGAGGCGCGTAGCTGGAAGTTCTTTGATCACGCACGCACTCAAGTCAATACTCCCGATCGACAGTGACATGACTATATATATATATTTTGTGAGGGAGTCAAAGAGAACAAGTCATGGAGGTTGGGTATATATAAAAAAATACAAACAGTTTATTAACCAAGTATGTAAATAAAGTATACAGATCGATATTGCAAATACAAATACATAACTCAGATTGGTAGTAATTACATGGGTGACAAAATATATATAATTTATGCTTTGACAAAATTATGTGTGATAAGAAATATTATACTAAGTACATATAATGAGTTGGTTGACGGCAAGATTGTACTCGGGTAGCAGCGTTGGAGAAGTAGTTCAAAAATGTCAGACAAGTAGATGGAGAAGATCGCGGGTTTGGACGAGTGGATAACGGTTAGCTTTTTTGAAAATAGATGCTTGCAGCTGAAGAATAGTTTAAAAACTGAGCAGCGAAGAGAGGTCTCGTGACCAAAAGGTTTGCGTCACGTGACTTGTAAGGTAGTGCCTCTAACGGACAGCGGGAACGACTGGGCTATCGCGTTATAAGATATCTTCGGCTCCCACACAAAATGCGGCTGGGGCGTTCCCGCCACAACCTATGTTATGTTAGGCGAAACCGAACACAAACATACGCGCTCGTTGAATGAAATGACTTGAGTGCCTGTGTTTGATCATAACTCATGGACAAAAATACTGAACAGCAAACGAAATGCAAAAACAATTGGAAAAACAAGTTTTATTTCACATTTTACATTCAGATTACAACAATAGAATAATTACATATTAATATTCAACGATACTCCAACCATTGATGTTCATATGATTGTAATGGCCAGTTCGAGAGGCGGGACTCTTTATGTTGTCTTTCCCCGACCCGTAACTCGATGCTCTCAGTTTCCACATCAACCTTCATGAGAAAAGGTCAAAACAGTATCAGCCAGAGCAGTTCTATGTATGGTTTGAGGTGTCTAGCTCGCTTGCAGACTGCTATTTTTCTCTGCCGTCAATGCACATTAGGATAGACCATTATGACGCCATCATCATGATCACAATATAATATAGGGTTCCTATAGCAGTCGAGACCGTTATGTAAACGCGTCCGGACGTATTTGCGTCACTGTACGAGATTGCGTCTGGACGCGATAGCGTCTTTAAAACAAGGACGGAAAAACGTCTGCCTGTATCCGCGTCTTTCTCTGTATGGAAGTAAACGACGCCGATGCGTCTAAATCTCTGGCATTACGTCACAGACTTCCGCTAGCTCGAAGCTTTGACCACTATAGCCGCGAACGACGGTAATGATAAACGTCGTGCACGGCTATGACCACTACTACTCATTCGCAGGGTTGTCGTGCGTCTTTAATATGACAGATGATACGATGAAGCAACTTTAACAACGCACACGACCATGTCGACAGTAAATACAGAACGACGCGACATTTGTCCACTCCCTTGTGGATAGAGGGGGTGTTAATTATAATTCTATATTAATCAGAAATCCCCTGTTTGTACTTTATGGATAGTTTGTCTCCGTGCCGTTGAGTGCTGGCCTTCGGACTCGCCAGACTATCTGGGGCACAGCAACAGAACTTGTTGCAACATATTGTCTGGAAAGACGACCCATGTTGTGTTTTTAGGCAATTTCTGTGCAGTGATCTCAATTAATGATCAACAGAGATTATCAATTTGTTACTGTCCACTCCTCCACTTGGGCTTTTAGTTTTACATTGCATTGAAATTTCTTGTTTGAATACCTTTTATGTGGTAGGATTCTTTGCATATAGCGTGACCCATTGTACTACTAGGTCACATAATTTAAAGCCATGTGGGACAGTTATGTCATATGTGAACACTAAAAAACAAACAAAAACAAACTCCATTATTTATTGACAACTATTAAACACAAAAAACTAGTTAACATAACTTAAACACTCCAGCTAGAAACTTCTTCATGACTAGAGTGGCTAGCATTTACATGTAAGAAAAAAAAAACCTAATACATTTGTAAGGCCCTGCTGGGTTTTTTCTTATTTTTAACAGTGGGCATTTCTTCTCAGGAGTCAGGTCCTGCACAAGAACCTGACTACATAAGAGTGACTCCATTTGTGCTGTTTTCAGGGGGAGGAAGGAAGCAGAATTATGCACTTCCTTCTGGGGTGAAGGAAACACCACTTTCCGTTTTCTCCCCCTTCCAACAGGTTCATTGGTTTTCACCAATGAAACGTTGCTATCGCCAATAGGGAGCAAAGGCCTGTATAGTATCCGAGTATGTGATCAACCCAAAAGTTCGTCTTGCCACTATGCTCGTGAATGTAAGCTTGTCTGTTGTATCAGATAATGTCGAACATGTATGTCTTTCCTTATGTAGGAGTACGATTAAATAAGCTTAATTTATAAAGTCAACCTGAATCATGTACGTGAAATGTTTTTTAAAGATTAATGAAGTATCGCCTGAAGACTGGGCAATAAATATGCACTTGAACATTAAAAGAACTTTGTCAGCAGCGCGAAGGCCATATGTTGACCTCTCTAAGTCTAACCCCCAAAGAGTCCGATGAGCTTCTTGTGTTTGTATGCACTAATTAATTGTAACTCTTGCATTTTATATTTACATTGCCTACCAACTCTTGAACTTGTTGTAAACTTTGATTTGGTAATGAATACTATATATATAATAGTGGATGATAACGGTCAACCCTATCCGCTGGAGACCACGAAGCTCGGTTCCTGATGCCAAGAATCAAAGATTAAAGCTGCTATCTACATCACATAGATAGCGGCCCAGTGCTCGGAACCAAGTCATCAACAACTGAGTGACTGTGCCCGAAAACATTCAATATGAAGAGCTCTGCTGAGCCCCAGTTGTGACATGTGGTGCCGAGTAAGAAATTGTCAGAAAAAAACCTCTGACAACACGAGTAATTAAAACCTTGGTATCCACCCCTGCCCAAGCAGCAAGGTCTGCAAAACCAACTCTCAAGACATTTACCATGCAATACTTTGTTTGAAGTGATCAGCCATATTTCATACCACGTCGAACATATAACTGTATGAAGCAAAAGTATGTGTGGGTGTACTTCTTTATTTTGATCGGGTATGCTATTATCACATCAAGACATCAACGATGAAAACAGGCAGACAAACATTTCACATAGCTATGTACAGTCAAGATGGAAATTACGGACATGGGAAATCGCCACACCAGTTTGCATTGTTTTGGCATCAAATTGCACTTTGTGCAAGCTAACAAGGACATGGTCTTGCATGTAATAGATACTTGCACAAAAGCTCGCTGAACTCTAATAAATAAGCTACAAGAGACCCTGAAGGATCAAACAGCAGCATCAGACAACAGCTAGAAATCGCCTCGCTACTTGATTATACACGTCATCACAAAAATAGAATCCTACCACTCGATGGTGGATTGACAGGCCCCAGTAAAACATAATAAGTTAAATAAAATATTCCCCATAAAGACACTTCCTAGATTGTGCTGGATTATTAATCAGACAGTTGCTAAAATCACTGTGATATGGAGACAGCAATTATCAACGTATGGTGAACCAATCAGAATGGATCTTTCATGTGTAGGAAACTAATTGTGGAGAACCTGAGCATAAAATCTCCACAACAGTGTTTAATGCGAGGATATCCAACGTCGTCACAAAAAAAGAAACGCCACATATGCCTGCCGTGTACATCATATGGGAGACAAAACTCACTAACGTCACTGGTGACCAGCATGGCACAAACGGAGGAATCGATTAACTAAATATCTCAGGATATATCGTATGCATCACAGGTACCAAACAAGTTACAGTTGTCAACGCAAACACACTTCTGACAAACAAACATCTCACAGAATCCCCACTTACACAAGATCATGCAGAACATACCATCAGTCCTCATACATACACAACTGTGCTCACTGACTTGTATAATGTAATTTGAACAAGAGAGAACATTTGTGACTTCTTATATGCAACACACATTAGTAGATGATAAAACCACAATACTTTTTTAGTCCCCTATGTGAATATAGCTCCCAGTCTGTCCTGTCTACAACTCTCAAGATACAAGTTTATTCAACTTTTGGATATAATAAAAGTATACCAAATAAAACACAGAGACTACATAGACAGAAATGGACAGAACGCTACATTGAAGCACAGCACACAAGTGTTGTGTACTTGTTCAGCACACAGGTACCCTGAGACATGGTAGTTCTCATCAGTAATGACACCTCACTGCTTGCTCATCATACATACTCATAGGAACAAGCCACAAGTACCCCCTGCTGCTACTATAGGAGGCATGGGGGGAGGGATTACATCGGACCTCAGGAGGTTGAGCAGGCTCACGCTGGATATATAACTATATGGTGCTGATCAGAGACAGCTGCTGAGCATGCGGGACAGCAGAGAACCCTGTCGTCAGTGTGCCATCTGGCACATCAGGAGAAAGATGCTGGCATCGACTGTACCCAGCACCGGGCAGTCAGGCCACAGGCAGATGCAGCAGCCAAGCCTGCTGAGGATGAATGCCGCCACGTTAGAGGATGCCATTGGTGAAGTACTGGAAGTTGTCATAGAGGCGGGTGGTCAGTGAGTTGATGGAGGACTCCACCATGTTATCCACCAGCAGCTGGAGCTGCTCCTCGGTCAGATTCATGTGAAAGCGCTCCTTCAGACCCTTGATTGTCCCAAGGCCTTTACCAAAGCAGGGCAGCTGGGACCCTGATAACAACAACAACAACAACATGTATAAACAAACAAACTAACACCTACTCCATCCAAATGTTTAGATGCTGATGATATACGTGGAGAGGGGTAGGTTAAGTTACCGGTCTGCATGATCTCAACAAGGGGTACAATGCGGTCCATGTGTTTACGAGCTGCCACCAAGCCCTTGAGAATGAGGATCTTGAAGTACTCGAACATGTCACTCCCTAAACCTCCCATCACCTGCTCACACATATATACATACGTCACAGAGACACGCACTGACCACACAGGGCTGAGCAAAATAATTTCTTCCATTCCGATGGTATGCATCAACCATTCTGATTAAAAAAAAACAAGCTTAATATTTACCAAGAATTATATACTCAATGTTCAAGGAATATGCTAGAAAACTCACTTCAACGAACTCATGAGTGAGTTTGAAGGCTGACGTTTCAAATCCCATGTTCTTTCCAGGCGAATTGGACAGAATGAAGCCGTAGTCGATGTGAATGATGTGACCATGGGCGTCCAGCAGAATGTTTCCATTATGTCTGCACCAAAAGCAGGTCAGCCATAAATAATATGAAAGACAAATAAATATGGATGAAACATGATAGCTGTTCCAAAGTAGATAAGATATGAATTAGGGCGGTATAACCCCCCAAGCCGCTAAATGAAAAACAAACAAAGACACCCACCTGTCTTTGACTTGGAGAAGGTAGCTGACGATACAGTATCCTGCACAGCTGGTAACGAAGTTCCTTTGTGCACTGAGGAACTCCTCTGACGTTGGAGGTCCAAACTCGCGGATGAAGTAATTGAGTAGGGAGAGTTTGCTGTTCTTCTTCACCTGGTGGATGGAAATGGCATTGAGGATAGGCTCAATGAGACCAGAGTCATTACTTGTCACCACAATGTTATAAGGCTGGAGGAAGAGGGGCAGGTGCTCCATGCTCCAGATGTTCTGGCACACAAACACAGTTCATCACAACCTGTTACAACATCCAACAGTAAACCATGTTGGCGAATCATTAGGGCTGTCTAAGAAAGTATATGATTACATCCACTATATTATGTGGTGCACACAAAGTGAGGTTCATAACAAGCTTCCCTTAAAGTAAGCACTGACTTAACCCTCCACCAAATTTCTGCATAATGCACAGAGGGCTGACAAGAGTGTTACCTGCAGTTGCTTGAGGACTTGGTAAGCCAGCAGCTCCTGGCGCAGGTCATCACCACACTTGACAATCATGGAGAGGAGTCTCCAGCTGGGCAGGTGTCCGTAGGGGGAGGCCTCTCTGATGCGACGTACCTTCTCCTCCCAGGGCTCCTTCATGGCAGCCGCAGACGGGTCTTCTGGGTCTCGCTGTACACCGCAGACAACCTCACTTTATCATCAGCTCGCATACGAAACCGTCGACGAATACGCTTTATGTGAGACCCGAGTTTGTTGCTATGTCTCTACATACAAGATAGATACCTCAAACTTGGTTTTGGGCTGGGCAAAGTTCTCTGACAGCCTCCTACGAATGTCCCCTGCTGCAATATAGACTGGGTCTTTGCTATCTGCGCTGGTGGAACTCTCCATGGAGAACTGGGAGATGGTGTCGGCACTGGGTCTCGATGCGAGGCGCACGTTGTACTGCTGTAACACATAAGCAACACACACTATTAGTCACATGCAACCACACAAGTTACATTCACAGGCAACAAAGGTAAAGCAAAGCTCAACTGGTCATAAGCAACAAGGATCAAGTGGAAACACAGCAAACTTTGTACGAGTTCAAATGGCTGACATCCTTCAACACTCGTTGACCTACCGGTTCTACTGAGATTTAGATATCATACTTACAACAGGATGATGTCAGCACTTGTTGCTAATTATGACAATGGAAGTTGTCCGATGCAACCAAGTGGTAAGCCATCACTAAACATTCATATCGATGATGAGCCAGGCAGCAACAAAGGCAAGCAAGCACTTAAGCAATGCAAAGACACCTACATCAAGCTATGTGAGTATACCAAAGTACCACACAAGTTACATTCACAAGCAAGCATTAATATGTACATTTCGCCATATATATATCACAATAACTTTGCCCCAAGCATTAATACATTGACATCAATACATGAAAACAATAAAAAAAAAATCAGAAAAAGTTAGATTAGGCTTACAAAGGGGGGAAAGAGACAAAGCCATGGAAAACAACTCGGGTACATAATCTTATTGTTAGAGCTTGCAGTAGGGGGAGGCAGTAGCAGATTAGGTTCAGGGACAAAAATTTATTCAGGCTGCAATCCTTCTATAATAAATTAATTAACTTCCAGCCTTGCTATATACAATATCAGTTTTCACATACTACAACAGAGGCAAGGAGTCATGCATAATCGGATAAGAACGCACCCTGGAGTTCGGGTCGCCTAGCAGATCAGAGCTGAGAGCACTATCCACAGATAGCTGCGACAAACAATCTGAGCTCGACTTGGACTTGAGTTGGGCACCACTGAATTGCTGCAAGCCAATCAGTAGAAATAGTAGTTGCCCAAGCTAGATTAATGCACAAAATGCCACCAGCCAGAGACTGGTGGCATTAACAACTGCAATGAGGGTCCACCCAGGACATGCTGCCTGATGTTAGGATGAAAATAAATTCCAAGCAATTGACAGAAAATGATACACTGTCGGAGAACATCTTTCTGAGTAGAAACAATATTCAATCTAACGAGAAAAAGAACCAGCCCTAGACAAAAAGAGCGTTGGAACTGAGCAGCTTGAGGTGACATGTATAACACCTCTTTTACATAAGAACTAATCTGCTAGACAGGTTAACGGAAGAGTGTCGAGTTTACTAACGGCGATTGTCAAAGTACCACAAAAAAGTCCAGCATAGCTGCCACTACTAGCTTCAAGTCACAAAACTAATTGGATTTATTGCCATGTGCTCTATGAGGGATGTTAAGAGTAATAAGGGCTCTGGCCAAATAACTTCTCAACTCAACAGGTGTTGATAACACACCTGTATAATCTCGTCGTCTTCCTGTGACCAGCAATCAGCGTCATCGAAATCGCCTCCGTTGTGGCCGTACACTGAAAACTCCTGGGTTGGCCTTGGCGACGCCCCTCCCCCCATACCACTACTGCCACTGGAGCCGGACGAAGGTGGTGTCTGATAGTGCGGCAGAGAAAGGTCCTCGACAGAGCGGACGTGACGGAGGGTGTTCTCCATCATCCTGTTGGGTACTGAGGACGTGGCCACGTGCTCACACTCCACCACCTCCACATACACCAGGTACGGAGCCTGCTCACACAAACCCACGTACCAGTCAACCAAACACACCGTGATAGGGTTCACATTCACTGCCACACAATGTCATTAACTAGATCATAAACTCAAGTGAGTTCTTGCAGAGGAATGTGGCTACCTTTTCCTTTGAGTTGAGGACAACCGCCTGCGTAGGTGGGATGCGCACAACGTGATGGTTGATGTTGCTGTCGATAGGAAGCCAGACGCGGGCGGGCAGATTCATATTGACCATGCACAGCTCAGCCATCAACCGAGAGGCTGCACACAACAACCGTCACCAATAACAGACATATATCACATCCGGCTCACACAAGGTCACCCATATCAACTTTCTTTATTTTCGTGTCAACTTCATTCAAATAATGATAGATGAAAAGCTGACATACTTCTGAGCTCTTTAGTAGGGAGCTGCTGTAATTTGGCTCCTATTGTCATGAAAGCCTGTATGAAGTGTAGTTGGGACTTGAGCCGAGGCGCACCACAATGGCACTCGGTGACCTTACCCACAAGGTCATTAAGTACGCCCTCTGAGCTTTGCCAGCACACACATCCATTGTCAAAGGCCTGGCCAGAGCTGAGGTCACCACAAGCTGTGGTGTTTGGATGGTTGGCTATAGGTGTGGCTGCACTAGCACTGCGTTTCAGGGGTACAGGTGTGAAGATACCTGTCAGACAGAAATACATACAGGATAAATGAGCATCACACAAGTACTCAAACAGATTTAATCTGTAACCAGGGATTTAGAAGATACCACAACAATGAAATATATAATAAATATACAAATATCTACAAAAATCATCCGTCCCTAGGTGATATTAATAATGTAACAAATATCAAGGGGTTTGGTTGAAACTGGTAGAGGGGACTGTATGAGGTAGTAGTGGTGTGTACCAGTTGCATCCGACTGTGAGCGCTTGTGACCACGAGGTGGTGTAGAGGTACTAGGTGACGCATTCTGATGCCCAGGACTGACACAGTTCTCTGCCAGAGGACTCCTCACATGGGCTTTCTTCTTTGCAGGCCTGTCAGCACAGTTAGTACCTTTTCAAGTGAGTACGTAGCATGAACATTATTACAGATATAAAAAGGTGCGTGTCGGAACATTCACATAATAGCATGCAGGCTATTGTTTAACATTATTCAAAATCAATAATAGCCTGCAGCAGATTGATCCGACACGAAATGCAGCTCCACACAAACCAATATGCACATAGGGGCACACACACAAACGAATACAGCAGTTATTGATTGGCTTTACAACTTGACAAATATTAAACCATCTGTGGAAAGCTGCTTTTGTAAGGAGCTTGTCGTGATAGGTATACCATACAATAACTTCAAGATAGACCAGAGGGGATTTCATGATGTATTTAACATGTACAATACACATTGACTGGAGGTCATAAGAGGTCACTGATAAATACTGTTGTGGTATCATTATTAAGCATGGCGTGAACTTAGCAGGCAGTAAGCATAGTGAATGAAGCACGAGCCCGAGCACACACACGCCTGTACAAGGTGGAACCCTGTTAGCAGACGGGGGAGCAAATAAGCCTTTACCCTCACACGCAGTGCAACAGGGCGTTGACCAATATACCCAGGGCCTCCCACCTGCTCTAGCCAGCCGACCCCGATAGCGCAGATATACAACGCGGAGTATCTTCACGCTCTTATTTCAGTATTTGGTCTGTCAGCCACGCAACCTCCGTAGTAACAACGCGCATGCTGCGTTTGACGCTGTGGTGGCGGATTCATTGATCTCACGATTGACTCGGCTGGCTCGTGTGGGCCTTGTGTGCCAAGGCGTACTGAGTGAGGTCGAGTCCCAGACCAGCAAGTGTACGCGGGTCGGACAACCACAACCACAACAACAACAACACCCCCAGGCCAACCATCACACTCAGAAGGCTCTCACACAAACATCACTACAACTATGGACGAGACCAGGGAAACGAGCCATCCGTCGATTCCATTTAACAAATCACGATGACTGTAACGACAACCTGATTTGCGTGTGTTTTTATGAAGTGGCGACATGACCGAGTCGTGTAGCCTGTAGGCGCGTAAGGGAGGGCGGCCAGGTAGAATCGATAATGAGACGGTAAGCCAGCGTCCTCAACACACCTGTACAGCAGCTCTGACACATCCCACCGATACCAACAAAGCCACCGCAATACACAAGCCAGGCACACACCCAGCCGGGCTTCCCATATGTACGCGTCACTGCGTCCTGTTGAATCATTCCCGCGAGATAATCTGTTGATGTATACCGCCCACGACTGCCGGAGAGAGAGAAAAAAAATCCAACTATACGCTCCAAGTATCATTTTCATACACTTATTGAGACTGTGTGTGTTGATTCGTGAGATTTAAACACCGCCCGCTTGGACAAAAAGGCGAACCAATCCAACGGACAAGATTGATGGATTCACCTATTCGTGCTCCCATTATAACGATACGAGTTATAACAGTTTACGGTGTGCGAGTGTCGCGGGACCCAGCGGCAGTATGCAATCTAATGATGTCAAAAATAACTTTATACATGATGTCCACATCGTCTAATAGGATTTATCATCAACCAGCGATATATGACCAAACACAAGATGGTAATGAATCTGAACACAAGATACACATAAACGCTGAGCACCAAACAGTAATACGACCAAACCCAAGGAGGCCGCATGACTAAACAAAACGGGCCAATGTCTATTTGTGACCAGACAAAGGCTGCCCTCGCCACCTCAAGCCAACCAATCTGGTTATCAAAATGAGCTTGTAATATCATAACTATCCACTGTCGCGAGGAATTCATATCCATGGGTTAATATACACCATCTCTGATACTACACAGAAGCCACTAGGTTAGGAGTCATGGCCCGAAATTAAGCCCATATCCATGTCAGCATTAACTACTTGACACCAGTATCTACAGGTTGCCAATATTAGTGACCCAACACTGCATGACAAGTCAACAAAGAGCTGAAGAATTCATTATTTTAAAAAAGATTATAAAAAAACGTTCATTGTTAAATAAGAGTTTCATTGACATCTAAATGATTCAAATGAGTCAACTATAAGCACATTAACATACAACAGTGATTTAGCAATAGCTTGCTTATACTATGCCAGCTGTCGACAACTATATGATTACTCGAGCTGAAGAGCATGCACAACCACCCACAAGTGTGGCGATGGAACATGGCGCAGATGTGAGTGGAAGCACTTCCTATTGATGCACTCAACACCAAGTATTGATTGGCCAGCTCAGGATGGGCTAAGTGATAATACTTGTACAGAAATCTATATTCACACAACTGTTAAAATACTACATTAACATCATGAAACTTAGCCGTGCACGACGTCTTATTGGTATATATTTATATTACCATCGTGCGCGGCTACATGAAACTCAGGACTTACACTGGCCTTTCATTAGCCACATGAAATATCAGAGAAGCAGTCATAGGGACCTTGCTATTATGTATAGGATCGCACATAAAACTATCAGCCTGTGAAGCCATTGCCAATTCTAGCTTAAATAGCAGGACACTGTACCCCAATGACAGTTGAAGATGGTCAAACACCACTGCCCACACACAAACCGTAGGTAAGAAAGCTATGAAAACAAACCTGCTGTGGTCTGTCAATAAAAGCCCTTAATTACAGAAGCATGATGGAAACAGCCAGTGAAGAAGTAAACAACAACAACTGTGAAATGTATCCAGATCACCTAGTTATCCAAGCAAATAGGAAGCACACAGGCAGATATGGTGTGGGGGGGGGGGATGGGAGGGTATTGACCTGCTTTTGGCTGCAGCACAGGAGGTGACATACCGCATGAGGTTGAGAGAGGAGGTAAGACTGGTGAGTAAGGCATCAGTGCCTACACCTGCAGCAGCCAGTGGATCATAGCCTCGTCTATAGGGCACACGCTGAGCCACAGTGAGCACAGGGATGGATACAGCTATAGCTCCGTCTTCCACACGGCCAGATGCCGGCCTGAGTCAAGTCAGCCATCAACATGCAATGAGCATTAACACTTCTGGGTGAGAGCATGCGTATATAATGACAGTACAAGCTCAGCTCAGCACTGATTGAGCGTAAAACACTGCAACCCATACCCATGACTGGAAATCACATATGAATACCATGCAAAGGCTTCATAACTAAAAGTGGTTTCTGGTAACTCTTAACCATTACATTATCAAGTGAAAGGTCAGCGCATGAAAAAAAAATATCAACAGGGACTTAAGAGATGAGAACTCATGCATGAGACAGATTGGTGATAACACAACATCAACTCTGCCAATCTATGACCACAAGACTCATTCAGTAAACAACAAGCATGTATATTTTGAACACAATCAACATGTTCTCTACCATAATGGCAAAAACAACACGTTAGCGTGTAAATATACCGCTCTGAACAAATACAAATACGTAGCCATGCCAGTGCCAAAAACAGACAACCGTGCATTGTGAATCAAATGTCATACATGGATGTGCAGGTCACCTACCGTAGTTCCTCGCTGAGGATCATGTTCTTGAGTTTAATGCCCTGAGAGGCCCTCCAGGTCGGCTTGAGAACATCCGCCGAGTAGGCTGCTAGTAGCCATGATGCCTTTATACTGAACTCAACATTATGACGGCACCTTCACACACAACAAAGCTTCCTCTATTATACACCAACAAAATTAATTCCTAACTCCATTGTTATGGGACCCTAATCGCTAAGCTATGTCATATGGTGACTTTCTACTTTACTGTATATTGTCATCCAACATATGTAAAGACAACACAGGGAACTTAACCTCCCAGTGGAGACTGCTGATTATGCTTAACAACTAAAGCTATGTTGATCATAAAATTATCCCTAAATGTTACAAAGGGCTTACTGACCTGCTGACCATGTAGGGATGAATAGCTTCAGCAACATCATGCATCTGTATGTACATGTTGAGCAACTGCGGCAAGTAAAAATCAACCTCTTCATCTTGAAAACTGAACATCCGATTACCTGGCAGACGGACAGAAGGCTAAATCAACATTTGATTTGCAGGTGGAACCAAAAATAATTTAATTCTATAATTGAAAAAAAACAAAAAACAACCCCCACCCCCACCAACAAAGTGAACTGCGGCAAATTAATAATGATATCAACCCAACTAAAACTACAATCAGACTGCAGCAAATCACACAGGTGCCAGGGATATAATGAAAGTGAATGGTTATATCAATAGTGACAGGTCACAGATTTATACAGATTCATGATATGTGGCCAAGTATTACTGAAGTCACCACGGAGAGATAAATCAACATATGTTGCTAATGGAGCTCTGATCACCGTTTGTAGCTGATAAAAATATGCACCCGCAGATTTGAAGCAGATGGTGCACTAATGACTGTGCCCTGTCACTGGCTTCTTCATCACATTACATGACTAGCCACATGCTACATTTTCAGTATTATATAAGACACATGTTGGCCAATATACTTTCTCTATTTCTCCCCTATATACTTTATTCACATAATTTCCATTTTTATATAGATCTCCACTGCGCCTCTACAATATCAAACAAATTGTCATAAGATGCTAGAAACATTCTATATCATCTCAGGTAAACCAGGAATATTATAAGACACAAGCACAAGACTTTTATGACCCTGCCGCCAAGCCCACATGTAGCAATATTACTAAATATAAGTACAGCACGCGTGCTTGATGGTAGGAACAAAATGGTCAAACCCCGGGGTGGGGGGGGACCTTATTCTGTATAACCCGTCGTACAGATTGAAGCTGAAAAACATACCCCGTCGTACAAGTATGAGGCCCAAAAACCCGTCGTACAAGTCGAGAGGCCGAAAAAACATACCCCGTCGCGCGGCACATATATACTACCTCTACACACTTAAGTGCTCCCCCCCCCCCCGGGGGGTCAAACCCAAGTGCTTGCGCTATGATACAAGAGGACGTTTTTTAACATTGGATGCATTTTTTTGTAGACATAAAGCAGACAGATAATTGATTCAGCGACATCAAGCACTATAATTCAACAAGAAGAACGTGTATCAGGTTAATAATATTCTCCGAGAGCCCAAATGAACGGCGTCTCCCCATCACTCGTGGGAGCCAGACAACCGATGAGTGGGCTGGGAACAAGACTGATGTAGAGCAGTCATATCCAAACTCAAGCCGCCGCCAATTATATCAAACACCAGACCTGGCCGACCTTTCCCCAGGCTATTAACCAAACAACCCAGAAATACCTGTCAGAGCTGCATAGACAACATATTAATTTTGAAGAACTAATTTAGTACAATATGCTGGCAAGACCTGGAATTGACCATCAAGGTCAGTTAACTGCATATAAATAAATACACAATGAGCTGGGTCTCCTGTTTCTTAAATTAACAATAATCTCAACTCCGATTTCTGACCTCGTATGAAAATTGGATTGACAGATTCCCAACACAATAGTAGGTCTACTACGCACTTGTCGCCCTGGACACAAAGTCCACAGCGCTATTCTATCCACTTCAAGGTTCACAAGTACCGAAAAACGATCATGTGCCTCGTGCATGCCTTCGGTCTGACGATAGCCAACGGCACGAACTTTTACTGGGTAGAATAAACCTCCCCAGACCCTCACACGCCGCAGCTTCCTGCTACCTGCCCCCACCCCCCAACCCCGGTGGCCTAGTTTTTATCAGTGTGTGTTTATATCATCATCATCATCATCCATCAATCTTCTGGTTAGTGGCTTTTAACGATTTATCCAGGGTCAGGCGGAGGGAATTTGGCCACCCTGGCATACACTTACTCAAATGTAACCAAGGTGTCGAGAAATGTTTAATGGACACCCAGTAGTGACCATTGGTAACTTTATAATTCGACGGAGGTGTCAAATACTGAGAGAAGGCGCTGACCACGATTTCACGTTTCATTTTAGGGTACGGTCGAGTGGTTCAGGAATTCAACTCAAATAAATTCATTCAGAGAAATTGAGTAACATTCCGGCCTGTGCTCAGTGGAGCGAGCGATGTAAAAGAGCGAGTGAAAACCAACCGGAACTAGAAACATTCCGCATATTTTAGCGATACCAAGAAGTAATAATTCCCGTTAGGTTACATAACTCGAAAACGCTATTGTCGGATCGACGATACGCATAGAAATGCAGGAGACTCGAAAATGTGGCTGTTTATCCGTTCACACGATTAAAGTTTCGACATAATATGACACACTGTAAACAAGGCAACCACTTTCAAGAACAACATGCAAGCTGCAAACGCACGGATAATCAACCCCGGTCTGGTCGATTTTCAACACTACTTCACAAGTTCACTTGAGAACAACACCAGTCAAGGTTCCTTGGTCCACTATGCCCACGGAATTGATGAGAGGCAAACATTCAATGAGTCATCCACTATCAAATCAGTACACTACATTAGACAAGGTTGTGAATCCTTCAACCGTGCTTAGTGACTGATCTTAATCTGCGCTGGGCTTGGACAGATGGTTGCTCGTCTATAATAGAAGGCAAGCCACAAAAGGGTATTTTCAATAACCACGTGATAAGGGAGAACAAAGAACTATATAAGTGAATAATAATAAGCTAAAAACCAGTCATTTAACAGTTCCATTCCACAGAACCATATGAAGTCACCGACAACGTGGTCGTGTCGTGATTAATCACCAA
Organism: Urechis unicinctus; assembly: GCA_034190875.2. NCBI lineage: Eukaryota > Metazoa > Annelida > Polychaeta > Xenopneusta > Urechidae > Urechis > Urechis unicinctus. The sequence goes on from CM067344.1 coordinate 27,509,125, forward strand.
ATTTCAAACTCAAATGATTTGTGATGACATTAAACCTGTTATGCACAATATACAAACAGCTCACATTTAAAAAATGAAACAAAAACCAATACATACCCAGATAACTTTGCACTCCGGGCTCCTTAGAGTTGAATAGATACTGAACGGCTATGGACATGTCAAAGAGTTTCGATTCGAAAAGCCGCAAAAGCCAGGAACACTGTTTGTGCACGTCAACGCTGTGCTGCTTTAATCTGCCGCGTGATCTTTTACTATTTTTACCAGTAGAACTAAGGGAATCATTCAGCTGAACAGCATCTGCAGTTTCATCATTGAAATTCGACTTGCACTCTTCAGATTCGCTCTCCCGGTCACCCTCTAAAGATTTCATGACTATTGGTGACAGTTGAAGTCCAAAATCACATTGAACAGGTTCCACCTCGCCCGAATCACACAAAGTTTGGCATTCAGCGTCCGTGAGTTGATCGTCATCGAGATTGTCTGCAGGTTGCTTGGAGCCATGGCAGTGTTTCAGGGAATACTCAGCAGTCCCTGATTGACACTGACAGGTTAAAGACATTGGAGACTCGGCCACCAAAGGGGATATCATCTCCACATTTTCAGGCGCACTAGATATGCTGATGGTATCATGGTCCAGTCGACTGTCAACTAGGGCACGTCTTTCATAACAAGTACACTTATGTACAGGGACACTGGACTCGTTGACTAGGCCCGGTTCGCAGAGATGCAGCGTACCAGTCGTGGAGTCGGCGGGCGCTTCCTTCACCACGACACCGCAAGACAAACGACGACTAGCTTTTTGACTAGCAGACTTGACAGTCTTACAGGGAAGGAAGATGCCACTTCGCTCATGACTATGAGAGTCTGAATGACTTCGGTAATGGCCGAATCCATTCCTCATGTTTTTGCTATGCACTGTGGGTAGGGTCGGGATGGGTTCCTGGCTCCCATCTATGTCTGTGTTGAAACCGCTATCGTTAGATTGGCTTCGTCGGCACGTGGAATGCGTTGACACACCCGAGTCCAGTTTACCTCGCATCTTGCGCAAAGTGACATCTCCCAGCTGGTCGACGAGGTGGTCCACCATGGTGGCAGCGACGACCACACGGGGGCACTAGGCAACCTGGAAAAAATCCAACGCAACACGGTTCAAAGAAGAAGCAATTCAACAATATATCAAACGCCGTAGATGGCATCCTCGACGGTAATGACAATGAACTATAAGGTCAGTTTTCACTCACGTGACAATTAATGTGTCCATTGTCATTTCAAAGAGCATCTAACTATTTACAGTATTTACCAGACCGTTGTAATCAACACCTAACCAACGCGACGCACCGAATAATTGACCTTACTATACAGAATACATCATGCATAAACAGAATCCTCGGTGGCGCCTGCATACAGTGGACGAATAACAATCGATAGCGAAAAACGATCAAAGCCATACACACGGTGACAAAGATTGTCCAAGCAATTTCCCGTAGAGAACTACAACGCTGGGGCTGGGTGCACCAGTGGTAACGCGGGTTTTTGGTATGCAAGACCCGCATAAGAATGAGGTTATACGTTCAAAAGTCGCCTGCAAACAATCATTGTCACCCATTAGACATCTGGGTGTCAGTCAAAGAGCAAGGTCACGACCATGCTTAAGACCCTTATCTTATCTCCATGGCAACATTATCAACAAGCGACTACCATGACAACTCAGCAAACATTCCATTGCTGCTTACAATAGCATATTTGCAACGCCATTGTGCGTGATAGAAAGGTACGGCTTATATGTGGCACAACTTATAGCACGGCGTCTATGGGTGATTTTGAGATCCCGACAGGAAAATTCACTGTAGCTGTCTTGGTCTTGGGTTTCACACACACACACACACACACACACACACACACACACACACACACACACACACACACACACACACACACACACACACACACACATATACGCCCGTAAGCTCGCTCGCTCTTTCCCTACCTCCCTCCCTCACACATAGAGAGTATTATCACACGCACGCACGGCGCACGCACACACACACTCACAAAAACATACACTCACACACGCACACTTGGTATTGAATATTCTTGCTCATAGTAAAATGTGCCCCAAGCAGTTAGACCAACCTGACATGGCATTTTATAAAAATACGTTGCAATTAGACAGAATACATGATAATTTGAAAAAAAAGAAACACAACTAGGTAAAGACATGGAACGAAAGCCTGCCAGTAACTAAGCTTCAAGATAAGGGCAATCTGCTTAAGATATAGTTAACGATATCAAACAATACCAGGTCAATGTACCCAGCTTAACATGAGGCTGGTGTGTTAATGGTACATCTTAACATTAGAACAGACAAACAAGTGCCCAGTCATATCACATCTCTACTTCACTCAAACATCCATTGTTTCACAATGTTAGCTCAGTCACAGAAAATGACAATTCAGAAATCATAAGGTCAAAGGATTTCTTATCTATGCAGTAGCAAATAATAAATTTTTAGGGGAAATATTCAGATTTATGTTGCTAAATACCATTATTATCATTAAGCAGTCATTCATGTTGAAGATTCATTTCACTAGACTAGAACTTAGAAGTACTGCCACTCCAATGATAACATCAATTGTAAGATTCAAAAAATTTAGTACCGTACCATTGTTAATAGTGTGATATATTCTACTCAGTGTGTTTCTTTGGCAAAACTTGCCAAACTTGGCTGACACTGACATCCATGGGTGAAAGTTGAAAATTTCCAAAATATAAAATAGAGCTGGGGGCTTGGGGGCCGCAGGAAAAATGACCCCTGGGAAGGCCGAAAATACGGAATTCCGTCATAATACGGAAAACTTTCACCCATGGACATCTCTTTAAATCAAAATACACTCAGAATCACTTTTGTAGAATGCGACAAATAAGCAGAATTAGGATAATGACCAGTTTTCTCCAGCAACTATCCTAATGAAATATGTTATCCCAAAGCAACATTAGGCTTAAATGATAGCAAAGGGTCAGCTCATTGTAGAAAACAGTAGAACAGCAAATCATAGTTATCTGAGCTATTATCTATTTCATGCCAAGTTATTTTATAATAAAGTGATTACAATATCAATCTATTAAAATGTTATTCCACCGAAATGAGGCATGTATACATTTGATGCAATCATTCTAAACAAATAGGTCAGTGTAGTGAGGGACATCAAAGATTATGTGAGGAGTGTGCTCCTCATTTGTAATGTTCTAAAATGGGGATTATACGATTACTAAAACGGGTACAGGAGGTCCTAGTGAGAGCATTTGTGACAAACTACACAGTGGATGTGATTCATAAAGTAAAGCTGTACCTTGATTTGTTACTATCATTTTACATTGCATAGCATGCATAACATGATGTCCTTTCATGCAGAGGCAAAGAGGCTTCTCGCTGACTTTGAAATGATCAGTCTACTTAGTGATCCTCAATTGAAATTCTATCGATCCATCTAGCTCTTTAACACAACATGACAGTTGTAAGACAAGCATTGATGTGTATTCAATACGGACTCAAAACATCCAGTGTCATGCAACCAACAAAACCAACCAAATTGTATTAGCGTAAATCCAGAGTTATTAATTTGTGAGCTGGGTATTGACTTGTGACTTAAAAAGTAAAGCCATGGCTATAATTGTAATGGAAAATATTCCTTAAACTTATATCAAAACAATGTGAATGTCTTCATGCACCATACACCACAACCTGTTCCAGTCTGGGAACAAAATATATCTCCAGGGATGTGATTGCCCTGGCAGCTGAAGGACTGAAATAATTTCGGCGAGGGGTTTGGGGGCCGCTCAAGGCCCCCAATGGGGTCAAAGAGGGTGAAGAAATGTTCCCTGGAGCCATCGGATCCGCGGAAATCCGCGAACAAATCACATCCCTGATCTCATGTAAATCATGATGATTTCACTCTCTCTGTTGTAGTAATATTTTACCTAATTAGCAGTAAACACATCTAGGAGGATGGTACACAATGCAACATTGCTCTAAATTTAATGTCACACACAAACATGTTTAAATTATTAAGTCAGAGACATATGACTGCATGCTGGGTGGGATGTGGCTATTTCACCAGTGGAACACACTGTACCTTTAGTACAGAGTGCCATGAAAGTTGGAATGAATAGATATGGACACATTACGAGGGAAAGTTTCCTAGCCTCATCTAACTCTATGACAATGTACGAGACCTGGCCCTCATGACCTCAGTGCCTCACTCAGATAAAGCGATTAGATTTTGGTCTGAAGAGGGTATAAAATTGGTGGACAGTTCCTCGACGATGACATGTTCTCTCGTTCAAAGAAATTACACACATAAAAGACATCCTATGGCTGGGCGTCCTATGGCTAATACAACACAATAATAAGAGGAATTGATATAGAAAAATCATTTTTCTGAGATAGTTGTAAGGGCGTTCACAACAACTGCACAAATGAAGCAGACACCTCAGCCTCAACAGCTCAAGTATGCTTCACTCGGTGTGTCAACATTGCAACGAAGACCGATTTGTATCGGCTTTCCCGACTAATATCTGCAAGAACCATTTTCAGCTTGATGTTCACCTAGTGAAGAAACAAATCAATAAAAAATATACCTTCGTTCGATGACAAGTAACTGTAAGGTTCTAATCCTTTGCCTTTTTCACCAACCAGTAACAGTCCACATCCTCCAACCACAAACTATCTGTCATACATGGAAGCCGAACCTCGTTCTGGCCGAATGACGTCAGTACATTCGTCCTTCTCTTTTTCCCAACATTCAATCCATCCATCCGGCTCTTTAACACAACATGGCGGCTGTGAGACGATCCCTTATGTTTACTTCAAGCATCGTCTGCTACACATCTCGTGATCTATCCGTCTGATATTTTAGAAGATAACAAATTGAGCTGATATGGTCTGTATTTAAGTACCTCTTGGGGCTTTTTGTGTTGGAAGACGAGGCTCCTTTATTACACAACACCCTGTCTTTCCATGTGAATTATGATTCCAGCTTTTGATTTGCTTTGACTTAAACTTAAAGCGATAACTGCTTGATATTGGGTGATTTGAGTTTGTTCAGCTCATTCACGGTTGTTGAGGGCACCATTCTTAATGTAAATATCTCACTTTTCCATTTCCGAGATGATGTTAACACTGTCATGGCGGAGTTGACAAGATAGAGACTCAAACTCCAGAGTCAGAGTTGGTTTTGACTAGCCCAACAAACCAACAGGCAACAGTCGATCGAGAACGTCCTTGGGAGCGCAAGCTCCTTCAAAAGAGCTAGTTTTGACGTGCCTTCTGTTACTAACGCCAACAGTAACACTAAGTGTTTGTACCCCGAGTGTAGCCCAGCAGACCAACAGTCGGATCGAATACCTTGTACAAGCTCCAAACTTGGTTCAAAAGAGCTATCTGAGGGGTCTGACGATCGTGCGCGACATGATTCACACTATCTCTGCAGGACGTTGCATATATTATACTACTGTCCAACCGGGCCTAGATTCACACATGATTATGCAATTGTGCATTGAGATATGAAAACAAAAACATGATGAACTTGTCTTCAGCACAAACTATTCCAAGCTAAGGTCAGAGTAGGTCACTGGATACCCCTGTGAGGATGTATCATCTCATTATGATGTAGCCCTGTGCGGACGTACCATTTAATTATAACTTAGACGTCCTGCAGGACTTTTTATAATGTTAAAGTCCTGTAATGTTGTTGCCCAGAGGAGGAGATGGGTTGGGTGTGGGTTCTCCCTAGTTGATGTTTCTTAGTGGATGGTTTTCATAATTATGGCATTTTTGAAATGTGGATGGGTCAGTATTAGTGACTGCCAGGTGTAGCAATGGGAAGTTTTTTCTGTGATTGCCAAGTGTATAAATGGGCTGATACGGAGAGGGTACTATAGCAGTTGTCTGCTTGTCAGGGCCATGTGGTTCTGCTTGTTGGACAGGGGGACAGCCCTTAGTTGCTAAATTATTAGACCATTTATTTATTTGACAGTTATCAGTCTTATCTAATGCAAACATTGTTTATGGCCTGCAAGTTTATTGCATCTTTCAATGTGAAGCTTAGTGCGTTCAGCTGAATAATCTGTAGCTGCTATTGTAGGTTGTTTGAAGATCGTTTCACTATTTCAACCCTGGACTCTGTCGTGTGAGGGGTTCAAAGTACTTGTTGATATAAGTAAGCTTCCATCATGGACCAATCTAATGGGATTTATTCCATAACATCTCACTGATTTCTAATTGTATTTTGTCTTGTGCATTACACTTTGGCTTGGTCTAGATATTTTCTGTAATTTTTACCCCAGCTATTTCAAGGGGAGAAGAAGGCCCCCATCCATCCATCCCCCCCCCCTTACTATATATTAATATGATTGCTAGTGAGGCAAATTTAAACACGGAAAGTAAGACCATGCATTGTAGTCCAATATTGACTGCTTGCCTCAGCTCAACAAAACCAAACTATTATTGACAAATTGTTTTTTGGGATTTAATGTTTTTTTTACTATTGTTCAGGATGAAGAGGATTCAGATTCTTTGTTCTATATGAACTATGAGGATTATTATCTTGGAAACTCAATCGAAACTGTCAACGTGGAGGAGGAACTTAACCAGTTCCGACTGCAGTGGCAAAATGAAATCAGATCTCTGTCATTACCTGCCGCAAACTCCAGTCCTAAAGCAAGACATGGAAAAACGGCAACGAATGCCAACTCACAGTCTTCACAAGACAGCCAACCCAGTGTTGAAGACGAGGTGATGAAGATGAACAGTCATCACATCATTACATTAACATGCCTTTTATAAACTAACTTGCTTTATCATCTGTCTTTTTCTGTATTCACCAGGCAAAGTATCTATTCCTGCAAGGGGTCAATGCTGAGAAAAATGGAAAGCTCAATGATGGTGATTAGTATTGGTTTTTAGATTGCATATATTGGCATAAATATCCATTATTTCAGCAGATGTGTACTGTTCTTTCTTTAGTATGATGTAGTAATTATATGCAAACAACATGTTTCAGCCATCAAGTATTACCGCAGAGCGGTACAGTTGGTGCCTGATATAGAATTCAAAATAGAAGAGCTACGGTTGACCTATAAAGGTAAGCATGAATCTTGGAATGTTTTGGTGAACAGCATTTGTTGAGCTGGTTTTAAATAAGAACATACCGTGTTCATTATATTAGACACCTAGTCCTTAATAGACGTGCAACCCCTTTCCAAGCCTGCCTCTTTTGGCTGGCTTTGGCAAGGCACTTTGCCCCGAATACAGCGCAGACATGAGAAACCAAAAGTAGTAGCGTGGAAGCTTACAGAGGTAAAGTTTCTTTGTGTCTCAGTGTGCACCCCACCCATTGAGCTCACTTCACCTTATGAATGACAAATTCAACAAAGCATGCTTTGTGCAAGCGCTACTCTTAGTTACACTTAGCAACACACTGCGAGGCCTTGTCTATGAGCTGATTTCTTCCACACATTTCTTGTGGATGTGACTGACACTGGAAAAATATATTCCTCAAAGACGCGCACCCTTTTTCTTTGCACTCGCGCAGTGCGAGTCCAATAGGATGACCACGGTAGCAATGACTTTTTGCTTGACACACTCATCAGACGATGTATTCTTAATGAAGTGACATTCTGTGTAGACAGAACAAGGACTGAGTCCTCAGAGTCTCTTGAAAGGTTAGCACTCTATAATTGCTCAATCAACTCCCCACATCAAATTGATCAGTATAAAAACATTCGAGGCTGTTTGGTATGGTATTTGCAGTGAAGCAGAGGAAGGGGAGGACACAGATGAGGAACTGAGCTCACGTTTACAGCGGCTTCAGTTAGACAGCAACAAGTTCTGTCATCCTAAATTACCCCAGCAGGTACTCCCACACAGTGCCTTGTTCTGTTCTTTTTGATACCTCCCCTCAAGTTGTCTGCTGTACCAGACTTGTATGGATTCTTTATTCTCACCGTCCTTTTCCTGCTGCTTCTTGCTGGTTTCAGTCTACCCATATTTCATGCCTGCCAGCTGAATTGCTCATCCTCCTCTTCAGATGGGTGGTTTCCTCTGACCTTGACATCATGTCCATTCAGTCCCTTGCCCAGGTAAACACAGCAGACGGAACACCTGTGTTTGGTCGTGCGGTGATGCTGATATCATGCCTGTCTGATTGAACCTCATTTTGAGCCTTTGTATTGTGATGGTGTAACAGGTGTGTCGAGGTTTCTACCTGTGTGCTAGAGATGAAGAAGTGTGGCGCATGATATGTGCCAGGTAAAAAACTGCTCTTTATCCATCACAGGTCCAAGGATAGGTTTTATGGTCTGCAAACAATGGTGCATTGAAAAATGATGTGATTCAAACTTCATGACAGATGATAAAATCTTGATTCACATGATCAACCACAATAGGATCTAGCACTGATAGTTGATCTAAATGAATTCTTCTTTAATTGTTTATAACATGAGTTATATTTTATTGTTGATACAGAGTTTGGGGAAGAAATTGTGGAAAACCCAGCAAATTTGGCTGCTACAAAGAGATGTATTTCTCCAAGCCGCATCTTCTCTTTAACGGTGAGTATAGACTTCTGATGAAAAGGTCTCGTTTTGTAAGTACTAGCTGGCAATGTGTTGTGTATTTGTTACAGGATGCTACATCAGCAAGATCTCATACTACCGACAAGGAGAAAAAAGCCTGGACGGAAATTACCAGCCCATGCATGTGGTGGAGTACTACAGATATGTGCGCTTCACTCTTGATGGTAGGAAGGAGAATGACAGGTCATGGCATTCAACAAAGATAATGAATTAAACAAGTGGACCAGTTCAAATTGCTTTGATTTGTTCATGCTATAGAAGATTTATATATTCTTTCTCCTAAATGGTCAATTATCCAATGTAGACTTGCTATGACCTATGTGTTTGTATTTTGTAGGCCACATCCTGATGTTGACTTCCCCTGCAGACCCAGCTGCCACAGTGCCCCAGTTGCGCACACACCACTGTGATATACAAGGTGTACTTTTTGGATACTTCAAAACTGCTGGCACACAGGTGAGGAGAGCTGTATTCTGTATTGCAATAGTAGTGCATAAACAAACTAAAAATCACCCCAGTGTGACCTTTGACCCCTGAATTATTATTGAAAATCTCATTTACCATGTTAACCCAATGAGGAATAATTTTTGATTGCAAGTTTTCTTATGCAGCATGCTTGCAGCCCCGAATAACACATGGAACACTCTTATTTTGATAGTCAGTTACAAACTAAATATCAGCCCTGCATGAACTTCCCCCTCCTTGATATCACACTTAATGGAAGCAGGCAGTCTAAAATAATTCATAGAGCCTTCTCATGTCACTTTCTCCTTGTAAACTATAAATTACGTATGTAAGACATTAAATAAAGGCTAATCAAAATTCTTGTCTAATTAAGAAAGCTATCAACTTAAAATTAAACATGGACTCTTCTCATACTGATTGAACCTTGTAGAAATCAGCCCTATGTGACTCCTGATGCCTGTGTTATTATTGAAATCTACATTTTGTAACCTGAATGGAAGTATACACATCGATAGCGAGGTAGTTATAGAGCGAGTTGTGATTTACAGCTAACATTTGTGTGGTTCCTGGTTTAAGGGAGGCACCGTTATCGATAAAACTACACAACTTAACAGATTTTTATGGTACATCATGAATATTTTTAGAAAAATAATAATGTTTGATTTTTGATCAAGTAAAATTTGCAGCACAAATCAAAAAATTATTTATGTCTGCGTTAAACGTAGTAACATATTAACAAAATGACCCCTGAGTGCACGATATGGGCTGAACAGCCTCTTTTACCCAAAGGGAATTAGTGGCACATTTTTTTATAAAGTAAACCAGCAGCCTGAGATCACTCATAAACTTCTCTTATACTTATGGCCACTTAAAAAAAATTGACTGTAGAATGTAACATAGACTCAGCTTATTTTGATGGCTCCCTGCAAGCTTATAATCGGTGCTGCTATACTCAATGGTTAGTTATAACTGGATGACCTATAAAAAATATCTTGTTCCATGTTAACCCAGTGGGGAAAAAAAATGGTTGGACATTTTCTTAAAGAGTAAGGTAGCAGGATGAAATTGCACATGGACCCCTCTCATGTTGACCACTTGCTGCCTACTGAACATCAGCCCTGCATGACCTTGGACTCCCAAGGTAGTATTGATAAACAATCAATGTCAAAAGCAGCAGAGCTTCGGGGGCCTATTGGCCACTTGTGACACTAGCTATTGATCGAAGGTGATAATCTCTCACACCTACTGATAACACTGGCTGCACCAATCAGTGTATCATGGCAACTCTCATGGCTGAAAATGTTGAGAGAGAAAGGGCGTGAATTGTATTTGTCAAAATGACACTTCGGCAAGACAAAATGTATGGGGATTTACATCAGAAGCCTTTTTGGCTTGCTCCCAGGTGCAAGATGAGAAACTATGAAGAATCAATTGTTTATGTGCCTGTATACGGATACTAAAATGCACATTCAAAGCAGTAAACTAGCAATACCTCTGTTTATATACCCAGATCACTGCAGTGTTAAAGAGGCGGAAGGTGAAAGACAACAGCAATGTCATCTTCCGCTACAAGAGACAGCAGCGAGGCCGCGTTCACGTACCTGACGAGTCCGACGAGTGCTTCCACGTGGTACGTTCTTTGTCTGAAGCCACATGATGGTGTGAGGTTTTGTACTTACCGTACCAGTGGTAGATGTTGTAAAGGTTTGTCTTTATGAATGGTGGGGTTGTTTGGCATGCAGGAGTTCTCGTTGTGTGGTATACGGGGGAGACCATGTGCCCAGCTCCGATGGAGTCGTTACTCTGTACACACTACATACAGGTTACTTCCTCAAAGTGATTTTCTGCGTTTAATTTTACAAACCAGTTGCTTAGTTTTATTTAGGAATAAGAGATGTCTCTACAGAATAAACCTAACTTGTATTTTGTCCATTAGCATCTTTAAGTAGGTTTTTGAATGCATCTTGCATATGCAGGACTTCGGGGTCAGAGAACATTGCTGCATTTGATCTCAGCAACAACGCCTTCCCGCCGCTCATCTTCTCTCGAGTCAAGAGTTACACCAAACATTCAGAACATATCCTCCAGTAAAATACCGTTGTGCAAGTTATGACAAGTTCAAGTTTCCAGATGAAGAATGTAAAGATGAGAAACGCTTTGATGAATGGGATGTATTTTTTATGATGCTAATAAGTATTATATGGTTTGATAATAATTGCTCTGAACTATTAGTTGTTTTTATTTCACTGACCAAGCATAATCTGCCGATGTGTTTATGATTATTATATCAAATGGTATCATTTCCTGCTGTATTGAATGTCAAAGAGAGCAATCGAGGGAAACTTACGGTATTTACTCTAGTGCGTAATTTTAAATCACAAGGACAAGAAAACAAGTTGAACAGCCCTTTTCTTTCTTTTTGCCTCGAATACAAGTACGTATGTACGTCCTTAATGGTCCCTAATAATGATTGAATTGGTTGTGTTTTTATTTAGATAAGTTGGATTTTATTCTTCCCGCTTGTTTAGTGACTGCTCTTGTACGATTGTGATACGTGGTTGGTAAGCCCTCTATGGTTTTAATCAAGCTGTCACTGAATACAAATAAACTCATTTAAACCACTGTTACTGGCTGCTTATCTCAAACATTGTGACTAATTCCGCCTTGATTCAAAAGTCATATAATTTTGAAACAGGTTTAATGAGTTAGGCACAATCCTCTAACCCACCATTTGTGGGACATTATGTGTAATGAAATATTGTTCTCCAGAACTGTGGCTCCCTAAATACAAATCCTTATGAATATGCAAATGGTAATGATGTCATGATCAAAAACAACTTCAGCATTCTTTTTCTTTCCTGGCCTATATGCAGATGCCAATATGTAAATGTATGCAGTGGCTCGTTGAAGTAGTGATCTAAAGAATTATCTATTACAGAACTAATCAGTTTAAATATGTTATACAAATCAATTTATTGATAAATTACACATCTATAACAATATATGATAGTCCAAAAAGGAATAGTTTTTTAAAAAAAAAGTTACCCTAGGCTTGTAAGTAGTATATCTATCATTGATAAGACAGACATGAAAGCAGTATATTATTGATAAGACATGCATGAAAGCAGTACAGCTATTATTGATAAGACATTCCCTAAAAGCTTTTTTAACAGAAGACTGCACATGTTATCACCAGATATGTCATGCAATTCGTGTCTCATTACATCCAGCGCTCAATATCAATCACATGACATTCGAGTGATAACAGACAAATTAATAATCCTTATTCAACAATATTATTTAGGAAAATGTATATACCAGCAAACGAACACTTCATCTTGGTTGAAATCAATTCTCACATTTGTTGATAAATAGATCTTTGTTCAACAATACGATTTTGATAAATTTTATATCACATTAGTAAGTCAGACTAAAGTAATGAACTCAACTCAATAGTTCTAATGGGTGAAAAGGATCACAGATTAACATTACGACTAAGAAGTTCTTTCTTCAAAAGTAGCGCACCATCCTCAAACACATGAATGCACTCCTTGAGACTTGGCACTGTCAAGGACCTTATCACAGACTCCTCTAAAAGTTGATCAATACCCCGGTGAAATACTTCGAGAGATTGCAAGGAAACACTGCCTATTTGTCTCTTTTCCTCATTAATATAAGTAGATACATTAGGCTCCAGTTGACCTAATTCTATGGAAATGCATTTCTTAATTCCATAACTCCTGTTGAGGTTTTTGTCTTCCACAGAGAGTTTGCCACAATAACACCTTCCCTCGTTGCCAACGGAAGACAAGTTATTGTTTTGGAAAGACACATCTCTTCTAGAGAAACCATTTTCTGAGGCTCCACCTGTGACCGGAGAGGTACCGAGTTCACAAACAATGTTGCTCCAAGAGGCAAGGGGGTTTTCCGTGGTTGAGATATCATTATCTGATGTTTCGGTGATTGCTGAATGAAAACTTCCATCACAGGTAGAAATGAGATTGCCACTATTCCTGTATTTACGAGGGCTGGGTGATTCATCAAAAGAATTGTCACTGAGTTCAGCCAAATTGTACTTGGGACGGCATTTTCTTGCATGCAGCTTAAAGCATTTTCCCGCCATTTCTCTGCCATCTCCACTTGAATGCTTAGTTGAGGATACTGGTGGTATGTGTTCTTCTACATTTAAAGGCTTCATCTGGTCACTGGTACATGCAATGGTTGCCTTGTCAACTTCAGACAGAAACTCATCATTAATTTTTAAAACGTCGGATACAGGTTTTGGCAACAGCTGAACTAATGGTGTGCCTCCAATAGACTTGACTTGGAGTTTGCCAGACACCAACTGATCTTGGACATCTGTTTTAGTGACGGCCTGTCTCCTCTTTCGTTGTAAAATAATGGGTCGACAATGTCTCCTTGGCATCTTCTTCTTGAAAAACCCCACTCTCGAATACAATTTTGCAACCGATGTCGACCTTATTTTGCTGAGTACTTCAGGAGGCAGTTCTGTGTTAGCTCCACTGCTAGCGACCATTGTATTCATCTTCTTTGCTTTCACAGTAGCCCCCTCATCTCCTGGGAGAGGGAAATTCACGATAGCACGAGTTCCCTCGCTCTGATGGGGGAGTACAACGGGTTTAGGGGCAATTTTAACATATCCTGAGCTTTTGCCAAATGCTGATGAGGGTGATTTATCTTGTCGAGGTGAAGTGATGGCAGGTAGAGTAGCACTTCTGGGGCTGGAAGACAGAGATGAAGTGAGAGATGTGGAGGCAATGGTAGACTGTCCAGGCGTTAACATACCATTAGCCGAGGTGACCACAGCTGATGAAGAAGTAGAAGAAGCCAGGGAAGACGGGGAAGGTGGAAATTCAGTTTTCACCTCAGCACTCGGCCCATTGACATGAGATGTTGTGGTTATGACGGACGGTGATATTGTGGTACATGTTGTTTGGGACGCAGTGGTGAACAGTGAGTGGGGTACACAGCTCAACTTGGAGTTCGGATCAACAATTAAAGGCTGGCAACTATTGTTCTGAGGGGCAATGATCATGCTGGATTGCGGTACAAAAGCACCAGACAGAGTAGGGTGAGGACTGTAGAGTCTGGGTTGAGATCCAGTGGGATTGGTTAAAGCATTGGCCAAGGTCGAGGCAATCGGCACAAGAACCATTCTTTTGGAGGTGCCAGTTGAGTTATCTAAGGCTAAAGGTTTTTCGGGAGTACGTTTGAGCTGGTTAATTTGAGGTGGAGGCCGAGGTGCCCCCTTACCCGGCATTATATTTGGCTGTATAACCTGTGGCAGTCCTGTGGGTGCTTGCATAAGTAGCCTTGGCTGACATGGCAAATTCAGGTAGGTGACATTCTGTTGCGGGTCACAAACAGACGGATTCAATAGGGTTGTCTGTTGTGGTGTAGGTCTCACAAGACGTGGACTTTTAGGAAGGATAACAAATGCTGATAGTCCATTGTGATCACTCTTTTGATTCTTTGGACGGGGGAAGGCTTGTAAGGGACTGGAAACATTGTGCAGATTTTGTCCTGGAATAGCTGGTTGAAGGCTGGTGTTGGACAATAACTGAGCTCCTTGTACCCCAGTGTCTGATACTGGTTGCAAACTGGTATTGTTCGATCCCTGAGGCCCCTGTTGGCCAGAACTTGATATTGACTGCAAGGATAATTTTTGCAATCCATGGGCACCTTGCTGGAAAGAATAGACACCTGGTTGAAATGTTGGAGCAGCCATTTGTAAAGGCCCCTGTTGGCCAGAGTTGGATGAAGAATACACTTTAATTATCTGTTGTCTTCTGGCCCCCTGCTGTCCACTACTCATGGCTGGTGGCAGAGTGAAGTTTTGTGAACTTTGGATTCTATGTTTCCCTTTGTTTGTCATAGGTTGCAGAGTGAAATTTGGAAATCCATTTGGAATCAGCGGTCCATTGCTTGGTGTTGGTTTCAGTGTGAAACCATCTGCTACCTTTGGCCCTGTGTTTGGCATTTGTTGCATAGTGAAATTTGGTAATCCATTTGCTCCCTTTTCATGACCAGAGATTGATATTGGGGGTTGTGCAATGACAGCAGTAGATGCAGAAGATGCTGGTGAGATTCTTGATTTTTTCTTGCCAGGCACTATATTCACAAGATTCCGACTCCCAGCGCAGTTGTATGTTGGGGCAGGTGCAATATGTATAGGGGCTTTTCTTTTGGCATAAGCTATTGACTTATTGGCAGACTTTGGACTAACAATGATACGATTATTGTGACTGGTAACAGCAGTTACTTTGGTTATGTCTTTCCAAGTTGTGTTCTTTCCCAGTTGACACTTAACTATCTCCACTTCATCTTCAGCACATTTTTTATCTTGACATTGATTAGTGTCAAGGTCGGACACAGGAGGACTGTAGTTCAAATTTTCAATTTGTGAGATATCAGCATCGGCAGGGATGGTGATAGATTTGAGGACACCGTTGATGTTGGTTGAGATGGTCTTGGTTTTGATGGCGCCACCATCAGTTTGGCCGGACTCGAAGATAGCAAATGGAGCTGCCATCTGGTGGAAATACACAAAAAAAATTACATTATTTTAGAGAGAAAGTTATCCAATAAACACAACTATTATAAATTGAGAGGCTCATGCAGTAGTAGAGAGGGATCAATCATTTTAAGTTTATCTGCTAATGCATTGGCTATTATACAGTGTTTATTGTAGTACACACACAGTTCCCAATAGAGGTGCACACCGCTTTCCAGCCTGTCATTTTGCTTTCACATGGTGCGCCTCTAATAGGATGATCAGGGTAAACCAAGCCATGAAGAAAACTTACCAGCTGTGTACATTTTTACTAAAACAATTCCAATTAAGAAATGTTGAACGGGCAATATTTGATAAGTTACTCCCTATTTATACTCTTATAGCAAACCTGGAAATATATACATCCCCAGCTGAGGGTATTAAGATGAAGGTGCTTGAGAAGCACTGAAAAGTATCAGGAATTGTAAATTGTATATCAGCTGGCATTTAGTGATCACATAGTTTAACCCTCTAGTTAAGTAATCTTGATTTATATGTACGTTTCAAACAAGACATCATAATTGTAACAACCCATCCACGGGACTGATATAAGGTAAGGTAAGTAAAGGGTTTATGGGTACACCAACACTCATGTGTTATTATATTGTGTCAAGAAAGGTTAATAGATATGATTGACCTGAATAAGCATCTGCCTTTTAGGATATATGAAAATGGAGATGGAAAAGATAAAAATGGAAACGATTATCCTAGGGCAAGTCGCCACCAGCCGATTGACTGGACCAGGCCATTCCAGCCTCTTGTCTAGGATACAGTCTTATTTTTTTAAAAGAAAACATCCTAAAAAGTTTACGAACCAACAGAGAGCCTGAAGAAACAGAGGTACAGACAGACATCGGAGTGAAAGCATATTAGTGGCATAAGTTCTGCTGAACAGCAGAGCTAAAAACATGCCATCCACATATTCCCTAATGGGTTTAAAATGTGCAATAGAGTTTTTACAATTTTTGAGGCAGCTAGCTCGCTTTATATCTAAATATGCCATTAAAAGTCAATATAGCAGGACATTATTTAACATATTTTCTCAATTAACTCATTCATCATAACAGGCTTATTTTTACAGACTCATCATCCTCAGAGGGGCAAATATGTTATTTGGAATAGCTAGCTTACTTAATAATGAAATGTAACATTATTTTCCATTGGTAGAACATAGGACAAGATATTTTTCTCTAATTACTTATGGCCATCATAAAACTAGGGGCCTGGATGCACATACAGAAAAATGGAAGAGCAAAGGTATATGATAATCTATGCTCAAGAGCAGAGCTAAAAGCTTGCCACCTGAAGTTTATGAACGGATGGATGTATCTAACTCTCCTTGGTATTGTGATAAACACTGCCACAGTCATATTTATGTAACAATCTTACTCAGCGTTTATGTTTTTTGTCCACCACCATGCTGTAGGGCAGAGACCAGATCTACTGTGTGGCTCAAAGTTAGACAAAACCCCTTACAATACATTCATTACAATGTCAGTGGGGTTTCACTGGCACCCTCAATTTGATGGTCTCTTTTATCACAAAGGGATCATTAAAAAATAACTGAACACTTTTTTTGCCAATTTTCACACCAATCACTACATATAAGTTAACATACCTCTCTACTTCCACCTAGCACTACATAATTTTTGAACTGCCAGAAACTACATCAAATCATGATTGCATCCAATAGCCAATATACATATTTGGGATGCCATGTCTTTTTTGTGCACACATTAAATGAAGCGCCTTGGATAATTTAAAATATCTCCTCTTGATTCCTGTACATACGATGGGTAAGATGAAAATGCTGTTATGCTAGTAAAACCTTATTGATATATTGTGAGTTGAGAGCAAGATGGATTTGAAAAATCATAACGTTATGCCACAGTAAACTTTATGACTTGAAAAAATCATAATGTTTATGTTTGTCCTTAGCTTTCAACAGCGAAATTCAGTGGTTACAATTACAAAGCCCAACAATTACAAACATGCCACCTGAATGAAATGGATTCACTCATTGTGGCCGTGACCTTGAAATCCCTACACATCGAAGAACTTTTTTCCAATCATCAACATTATCTTCAAGTGTCAGCAAGATGCATTCAGCAAATTGTTAGTAAACACATGACACAACCTCAAATAAAAATTACCATACACCAATTATCAAAGGAGTTACACCACTTAAAAATCTCTCAAGGCACATCATAATTGTTGATAAATGTATTTGGTTGAAAAAGTATTTGGTTGAAAAACTTTGACAGGTTTACAACCATATGTATTTAGTTGAATGTTAAGAGTAAACTTAGCTGACCTTGATTGAAAGAAAATTGAAAGATTGATTTAGGACACTAGCGCATGTCCTGCATTAGGATATGTTGGTTATTGGAAGCGACAGTTGTTTCCCTTGATATCTTGAGATTTCACCAAGCAACATCAAAATATTAAAGACAATGAAACAAAAATTAGGAATTTGATTAAGCAATCAGGTTTATTTATGACAATTTCTTCTGTCAACATTTTTTGCACCTCGGGTAACACCTCCTGCAATATTTGCAATTGAAATAAAGAAAGGGGATATGAAAACATTTTATCAATTGAATCATAGTTGAAAGAGTAATCATTCATATTTCTTTTTAACAATAAAATGACCTTGACCTTAACTTTGGGTTCAGTTACCTACTCTAGGTACATGGATACCTAAATTTCTGAGAAAATAAAAACTTAATCATATGGCAAAGATTTAAGAATGTGGTGTCTTCAAGAAAAATAGGTAATTTCATGCAGTTTAAAACACCACTGATCATCCTTTATTGGATAAAACACCACTGATCATCCTTTATTGGATAAAACACCACTGATCATCCTTCATTGGATAAAACACTCATTTTAAGACTATTTACTTACATATTAAGCTGCCAGAAAATGTAAACATATCAAATTTTGATGATTTTCATATTCCTCTTGACACTAACCTTTATGGGTTTCTCAACACTGAGGCTGGATTACCATCTTATATATTATAAGGAACCCTAGCAAATCTTTAATGCAGGATTAGGGTGGGGATGGCTAAATGCTCTAATGAATAAAATAGCTTTCAACCAGGCATTGTTGTGGTTAAACACAATCCTTTCATGGTCCTTGTTTACTGCATAAACAGTTTATAGCTGAACACAGTAGGAGCGCTTACACTCACAAAACAAACGATGCACTTGGAGAAATAGTTTAAACCCTCAACACTAAATGTCCAAAAATGTTGATATTAGAAAACATTATTCATGGCACCAACGTAAAGTATATCAGGAGCTGCAATCATTTAGTTGGTATCAGGATATGATTAATGTTAACTCCCTGGAATGGATTATGTTAAATGATGACATTTTTGCAGCACCTCCATTCTTTTCTTTAAAAGGTGTAGTAATCAGCATTATTTTCTTTATAAGTGTAGTAATTGGCTTGAACAACAAATGTTTTGAAGAAATAACTATTGTATTTCAGGTTTATATCTAGTTTTCAATATCCATGTACAAATGTGATCACAAACCATTAGAAACAATTATTGAAACAGATTTTCACAAAAAGTTGGGTTAAGGGGATGTCTCAGCCACTGAGACTACCCCTCCATGTAGAATGCTACACAACATCTTTAAAATGGTGACCTCTCATGTCCGTGCTGTGAACTAAACATTGTGATAACACTCATAATCATATCGTCAACCATCAGTGGCAAGGTAACTCGCCAATCCTAGTCATAGAGCATCCATTAAGGGCCTATCAATAAACAGGTTGGACCTTGTACTGAGAGGTGGGGCTAGAACTCAACCCTGGTACTGAAATACCAGCCTGCACCGAGATGACAAGACACATATTGAGCTATCAATACAGATAATGAAATATTCTGCCCAAAATGAGCAGAAGCTGCTAGCATTCACTAAACTTCAGTTAGTTAGACATCTTGAGAAGCTGACCTGACTTACAAACCAATAAGTCTTCTGAGGAGGTTGATTTATCAAATCCCAACTCCCCAACCACGTAAATAGATCCGCCCAGAGATCTCTGGACGGTTATCGAATACAGTCCCGCGTACTGAGATCTCCAAGACTCCTGTACCCAGAGAGGGGGGGGGGAGGGGCACTTGGCCTTATCCCAGTTAGGGATGTGCCGCGGGAACTAGAAAACCTGTACTTCATGCGCTTGCACGGTTGAGCTTGTGATTCTGGGCGCGTCACACAAGGAACAATTCCTTGCATTTGCAACGATTGGTGGGAATTCCGGGAGTGAATCTCGACATACTGGAACAAAATATATATTAAACCAGCCAAACAGATGCTGAGATGGTAAGAGAGAAACATACCCATTCGTACAAGACGAATCCCCCCCCCCCCCAAAAAAAAAACCATCGTACAGATTGCAGTTGAAAAACATACCCCATCGCCATCGTATTATTACGGGGCCCAACAAAACCCGTCGAGAGGCAGAAAAAACATACCCCGTCGAGCGGCACATGTATACTACCTTTTAAGACTTTAGTCTTTATACCCCCCCCCCCCCGGTCCTGGACCTGATAAAGGCTGCTTCCCGCAGTAAAACAACTGCAAATCTCATTCAATTGTTAAGCTGTTAAGGAAGAGTCTCAGCTCTATTTTGCGCACTTTTTTCCATCACCACAAACGGGCATGTATTAAAAAAAATTAATAATTTTTTTAAAAAATGGTGAGATTAGGCCTACTAGTTGGAGGCGAATTTTCTTTGCCTGCATATGACAAACAGTACGCTTGGTTTATCTTCTGCGAAAAACAAATGCACAGAAAGTGTATCACCGCTCTATTGGAATAGTAACGTAAATTCAAAGAGCATTGAACGAATACCTACTGTTTTTTTAAGTAGATAGACCATTTGTTCCAATTATACGGTAACATTGACGGTGCATATGCGCACGCAGAGTATTATGAAAAATTTTGATGATGATTGGTTAGGAATTTGCCAGACCGAGGCAACCAATGATATGCCTTCAGAATACGGCTTCTTATTGGTAAATGCGACAAAGTCGCTGTCAGTGGTAGATCAATCCAGAGGTGAAGTATGGCTGGCCATACGAATCTATATTCACAACTATAGAGATTAACAAAGAGTGTCACCATAGACCGAATAGTGATTGGTGGCCTAGGCAAAATTACCCTTTGCCTCGTAAGCCAACAATTTGGTCAAGAAATATCTGATTATCTTCAGTGTCATACAACATATTCCATATCAGTTAAATGAGAGCCCTGTAGGATTAGCCCAACAGATCCAACAGTCGAGCGCAAGCTCCACTTAGTTCGAAAGAGCTATGTAGGGTGTTTTGTAGCTAGCCTTATTTAATTATATCTGAAAAGATTTGTGAACAATATTTTTGCCTAAATGGTGCAAAATTCACAGAACATATTGTGCTAAATATCTCTCTCAATAAGAAACTTGATTACCCCGAAATTAGCTGAGTAATTATACTACTTCAAGACTAACTTATGGCATTTAAATTTATGGCATTACTCACGCAAACACTCAAACCCTAATGCAAAATATAATCAAAATACTAATTTTTAAAATTGAAAGGTTCCCAAATCAAACTCTGTACTGTAACCTTGATTTACTGACCATAAAACAACAGCATGTGTATCATCTCTCAATGTTAATCTACTAAATTGTGGTCATCCATTGCCATAGATTTTTAAAAATCCTCATCACTTAACTGAAAATTACTAAATCAAGTAAAGAACGTTTTGTTTATTCTTAGAATATGATATAAACCAATCAAAAGGGGCCGATTCAGTGCACACAATAAAAAAAATACATTGCATACTTCACAGAAGACAATATAAAATACAAAAATTTAACTACACACTTTCAAGCACAGAAAATGACAATAAACGTATCATTTCACAACACCAGGAACAATTGTTCATGATAAGTCAACTGATAGTACCATTCAGGCATTGCATTTATATAACACATATCATGTAAAAAAAAACCCCAAAAAAACATACATACCTCAAAAGGTTTTCATGATAAAAGCAAGATTATTTCATTTGTAGTTTTTGCTTACAGATATTCAATGTTGAAAATATGTCAATACCTGACCTTAATAAATTTTTGAAACACTGACAAGCAGATTAATTCTTATTAGCAATATTGTAATTATTATGATTGAGTTTAAAACAAATAATTAAGCCCATTATCAAGAATTAGGAGGTGCAAGCCTATGTCAACCGAATGTCAGAGGGAATTGCCAATGACATATACTGCTATGACTTATACGGGTCATGATGTTTTAATGTTGCTGCTGTCGGACACAGTGAAGTGTAAGCAGAAGATTGGATATAACAAGTGGTTGAAAGCTGCATCTTTGTTGATGACCAGCTCCCATTTAATTTCTCAAAAGGCCATGCAGCAGCAGAACAAGATTTGTGTTTACAGTTCACAGACATACCATGGTCTACAGCATAAGGCTGTGTGAAGGCATAGATAGATAAGGTATAGTACATAAAGTGGCAACAAGTATGTGCTAAAAGTGTTTCCTTCTCACCTATACTAAAGGTTGAGTGCTTTAAGCATTATCATTTCAGGTCAGTGGGCAGTCAAGTTCAAGCATATGCCATATATACCCAAAACAACAGGAAAGTTTCCCCAGTTCACAGATCATAACATGCATCGAGCACCATCCCACATTAGAAGATCCACACAATCTCAAGAATCAGAGGCTGGTACCACAACCAGCATATCACATAATACTTAAATTCTTTATCAGTCAATGAATACGGTCAACAAGAAGCATAAGATGTGAAGATAACAGACCAGGACCACAGTTTCTGAATCACATCTGCCATCTGAGCCGCATACATAAATCATCCATCCAAATCATCCCATCAGTATGGGTAACCATGGCACATTTAATCAATTCAAAGAGCAAACACTAGTCATGAGTAGGCAGGGACAATGTCACATGCTGCTCCCATTAACAACCATCCACAGAAAGGAAGGTAGAGACAGCATTTGGTAGGGCCACTGTTTATGAGCTCCAAGAAGCAATCAAAGGAATCAATAGATCAGCTCTTATACCCTCGACCAGTAATACCTGTAAATCATAGATTTCTATTATCAGTATGGATCATGAATAAGTGATATTTATTGCAATGACAGTTTGTGTGCATCATTTAATGCATTAAATGCAGAAATGTGGTGCAATATTCAGATATTTTTGGAAGTAAGACAATTAATGTGTTTTTTATATTGCAAAGTGCAAATGCACTCACCAAGAGATGTGGTTGGTACTCAAATGACATGGATTTGCCATTCACAATAACTTCCTTTGGTTTGGCTCCAACTCCAAACACCTTCAGAGTGCCAAGGGGCATGCCATTGGGAGGTACATAACCTTTAGATATAATGGTTGAATTCAGACGAGCCTGATGCACACATACAAATATTCATTTTTTCAGGAAAACTAGATATAATTTCAAAGATTGCTTTCAGTAAATGGTCATGAAAATAAACCATGTGTGATCTTACTTGTCCAGCATGGAATTGTATCACAGTATATTTATTGGCAGTGAATGTATCTGCAAATACAAATATAATAATGTGATAAATGACCGTAAAGCAAATCATTTTTACTTTAACACCCTGCAACTCCACCTATATTGCATCATGCTATTCCATGGCAGTGCAGTAATATATTGGAATGTAAAAGGCTTTGTAATTACACCTTCAACAAGGTCATATCTGGACTGGCATGATAAGATTTATAGAAACATGCAAAGCAAACAATTACGCTGAATAAAATGTTTCTATTTGATCAAATAGGATGTCAAAGTTGGTAAACAGACCCAATGATTCTCCATCATCCCACACCATCTTTCCGTCAGCCTCCCCCTGCTCATTTAGTGCAATCAATATCTCAAAGGGGTTCTTCCTCCTGAACAAAGACAATGGCAAGATACACTAGAAGTGTGTCATCTTGCAGTATATACCTGTCTGGATGGGCTGATACAGCAGTTCTAATGATGAATGGATGTCTAAATTTGAAAGAGTTTAAACTCCTACTCACGACTGTACTGTTGTCACAGCTGGGGCCTGTATTGGGATGATAGAACCCCCTCGTACGTGCACAGGTATTTTGTCAAGTGGTGCTTCAATTTTTACGAAATACCCTGTGCTTCCCTTGATCTTACCGTCCATTATATCATACCAGATGCCTTTAGGAAAGTATGCTTCCACAGAAGTGGCCCCCTTATCAGACACATAAATAATATATCTTGTACAGCTGTGAAAATAAGCAACAAATATATTTGATGCTACAAATATGGCTTTGGCAATGTTTGTACAACTATTCTATTCTTGAATACCAGTAGCTAAAATGATGATTCACATAGGGTAAGCACTATAGTCGGTTAAGTCAATGATAGTTTTTATCTCTAGACTATGGAAATGATATGAGCCAATCATCAGTTATCATATTTATTATTACCTGGGTGAGGACTGGTGAAATCAAAATACCCTCCCCCCACATAAACTGCTTGTCAATAGCATGAGTGTTTTCATCAGCAGGGAAACTGAAATATACATGAATCTCCTAAAATAAGGCTTGTCAGACAACTGTATTTGTTTGATAAACTATGAAAACTGTGAAATGACTTGTGTTTGTTTAAACGATGCATATATAGGTCTTCATAATTCAACATCAGGCATTTACACTTTAGCCTGCTACCATACCAACAAATATAAGATTCCTTTAAAATGCATCTATTTGTTTGTCAGTAATCAAGTCAAGGATGATTTGAAAATAAAATGCTGTGTACTTTCAATTTGCTGTGACAGAAAACGTATTTTACCTGAATGAAAGTGGCCTGGCAGCAGGCACACCAGTCAGGTGACTCTTTACAAGCAGGGTATACAAATAAGGCAGGAGGGCATAACGCAGCTCCAAGACATGTTTCATAATCTGCTGTGCTTTGGCACTAAATACAGCAGGATCCTGGTCCTGTACAGCAAGAACAACAACTTTTAACTCACATAGGAACAAATGTTACACAGGGGCAGTCAAGCCATTCATATTTGGTCAAGTCTTAATTTAATCAAGTCTTAATTTAATCAGGTCTTAATTTAATCAAACCAATGATGTTGGGATTAAGACACATCAAAAGTGAATATTTAATTAAGGTTGGTACACTAGTTCAAATATTTTTTGTTTCAAAATGTCTATACAAAACTGGACAAAATCTGCTTTTAAATAGTCACAAAGTGCAGTATGTCACTGTGGTGATGAACATAGTTTCAACAAGGTCACTCATGAATAATCTTATAACTGTATTATATTGTTGTTGGCACATATAATTGTTTTGAATGTGTTGAAAAGATATCAAGGGCTAAGTCTGTAGAAAAATAAAGGTTGGGACTGAATGTTTAAATAAAGTACCCTGCATGGTGGTTACAGTGCAACCACAACTAAATCATCATGGATGACATCTGAATGAAATCAAACAACATTAATATGGATTGCAAAATGCAGAAGAAAAGCCAGTTAATTTTTTTAATCATATTGGTCAAGGAAAAATCAGAAAAGATTACTGAAAGAAAACCTTAACTGATATGATTGCAGAATAAATTTCTACAGAGATGCATGTCTTATTTGACTAAACCCTATCAGTGCTGTTTGGTAAAGAAACAATTAATTTGATATCAAACGTTGCAAATTTAATGATTGGGTCTGCTGGGATGAAAGTGGTCTGTCACCTTAACATATCTGTCATTGTGATTACGACAGAATACATAGAATGCTCCCAGCTGCATCCATCGAACACACAACTCCTCGGTTGTGTCGAAGGAAAACCCACAGATGTCACTCCCCATGAAGGGAATACCATACATCCCAAACTCAAGCAAAGCTACAAGACACAAACAGAGGAGTATAGGTATTTCGAATTCCACAAACATGAAGAATGGAGAAGGCTTAGAGCAGTTGGTTATGGTGGGAGTTTAGTGTACCAGCACCTCACACTGACCACCTCTGGTCTGAAGATCACCCACAACTTAATACCTGTCTCAATTGGCAAGGGGACCTTTTTTCACTTACAGAAAATTACACCCATGCAAACATACCTATTGCCATCAGTTCCACAATCCAACATGAAAACCTGACTAATTTACAAGCTACAAAGCAGGCAGGGAACAGTGTCCACTACGACAAAAAATAAACAGGGCTGGCGAATGCCATACATGGTAGGAACTTAACTATTGTTATGATGGATATGATAAATACATCCAGACTAGCTTGCAAATTAGTGATTACAAGCATAGGTAAACACAGCTGCAGAAAAGCAGATTTCGAAAGTGAGAACAAAAGACAAACACTACCAGCTAGCAAACCACAATGGAGAGGACTGTCACCAATACATGCCACAACAAAACACACAGCATGCTAACGACTCACAATGGCACCCAATGTGTTGTGGTTACGGGTGAATGTATAGAAAGCCCCCAGTTGCATCCAACGTATGCACAACTCCTCTGTAGTGTTTCCAATGAAGCCGCAGATATCAGATCCCATGAAGGGTATACCATACATACCAAACTCCAACAGGGCTATTGAGGGGGTGCACACAAACAACCACTCAACACAAATGATGTCTGAACAGTACCCTACCAGCTATAAATACAGATTTATATTGAAAAAAACCCACAAGTCTATGAATAACCTCCTGCCCTGAGATTACAAGCAGAATACATGATGAAACAGTTCCAGATTGGTATTGTTGTAAAAGTACATTCAGGACACTGGTATTCCACTTTAAATGCAGATGACTTAATTACATAGATTATGCACAGTAACAGGTTCTGATGAACACAACTAGATCCTTCCTTATGGTTTCATGGATAAACAATGAATGTAAACAGTTGCATCCTGTCATCAGCTCACTCATTACTGATAATATCACTACCTACTGGGTAAATTCATCAATAATTATCTATTGTATATACATGTATATGATTAGAGTTGAACATTTTACCTGGTATAGAGTAGTGAAGGTCTTCCCATGTAGAGAAAACATCTCCACCCCAGTGACCACCATAGGCACCTTGACTGGGAAAGGTAGAGCGTGATATTACAATGCTACGCTTCCCGCGAATCTTTACCAGTGCACTGCAAATCATAAATTCAAGAGTCAGTGAATTCTCAAATTATGTCATAGAACCATAAAGGCACACATGTCAATGGCCACAATTCATACCTGTGGGTTGCCATGGTTTCAGTTAAACCATATATATTATGGACATTGTAATGGCTTGTGTCTTTGTGTAATGCAGAGGGACACAAGGTGCGGTCCGGCAGCTTCCCACCCGCAATACCTGCCAGCATAGAAAGGCCAGTTTCACATGTGTAGAAATAGATGATCAGTTTTTGGTTGGTTAAAGCAGTATTTTGAGGTAGAGCAAGCTATCAGTGACATCTGAAAGAAGATGCATCTGAGTGGCAACATACAACCATAATGCATCTGGGTGGTGACTTATACATACAACCATAACAAATACCTGGAATATATGGAGGGTTGTCAAGGCCAGTTTCAGGGCAACCTACTGTCGAGCCATATACAAAGTTTGAGGGTTCATTCATGTCCTGAAAGCAGAAGGTAATATATGAGCAAAACATTTAACTCATGAAAAACCACTTTGTACTGAAAATATAATGCTATATGTCCGTGTGAAAAATCAAGTGTCTAAAAATCATGGTTCCCTCCTGTCACTTACAATCCAGATGCTGTCGTATGGCAACTCTTTGTAAAAGCTCAGAGCCTGTTTGTACCACCAATCATAGGACTTGGGGTTGGTGAAATCTGGGAAAACAGTAGAACCTGGCCACACCTGTCAATCAATCAGTTTAGCAAGCAATCCATCAGCATATTCACCTGCTGAATAATGCATTCCTTCATTTATATAATTACTTGACTAAAATCAAACATTGGTCACTTTAATGAACGGATAACTTGTATTTCAGTTAAAGTGCATGTGATTTAATGGGTCATTCAGCAAACCATTATTACCAAAGAGAATACGTAACTACTTACAGCTCCAACTATCGGCTGCCCAGTAGAATTAGTGATGAATATACCCTCTTTAATGCCCTCATCATAAGAAGGGTATTTGCCAGGTCTTAAATTGCTTATCCCTGGATCCTGAATACATGACATTGCCGTACTGTTGTATATAGTGCCTCCTTCTCGATCACAATGCTCAATTCCTCACTTAATAAATAAAGGCAAGTATAGGTGGACTGGAAGTAACACCTGCTTACAATGATCATGATGAAGTGCTGGTCCATCTGGTGTAAGTCATTTACTACATCTGGGAGTCCAGCAAATTTGTCATTGTCATAAGTCCAGTCCAACTTGTTATCCATATAGTCAATATCTGTCCACTGGACCTCCTGGCAAAACATCAGTGATGGTGTATTTTACACAGGGTTTATATGGTACAGGTAATTCAGGAAAGAATAATAAGCCTTAATTGAAAGTTGAAAAGACCAAAGCAGTGTTATCCCTAAAAAGAATGCACGGGCAACACATGTCTTGGTTACAGAACACACATTGGATATATCAACCTGATGACAATATACAATAGACAGTTTAAGGGGGTGAAGTGAAATTCATGAGCTGGAGTATCGTCAGCCTGGTTAGTTAGGTTAGACAAGCTACAGGCATGGCAAGGGGGTTGGAAACAGTTACATCTCCAGATATAAACATTCATTTATATTTGGGTTTGAGACAAGCCAATTCAATTACATTAAGGACGGTTTTCCAAAGTCTCCCACTCTCAATTATAAGTGATTGCCAGAATTAAATACTCAAATGCTGTTGAATATAAAACACTTACATAGGGGATTCCAATAGCCCTGTTGCGTGCTATAACATCTTTGACATTCTTTGTGTTACTGTATCCATATCGACAGAGATGGAAGCCCAGAGACCAGTAGGGAGGTAGGAATGGCTTCCCAATCACATCTGTATACTGACTGATCACAGAGTCAGCGCTTGGTCCTGTGAAGACATAGAAATCCAGGATGCCCCCTATAGTGCGGAAAGTCACAGCAGGGGCCGGGGAGATGGCAACATCTGGAAACAAACACAATAAATCATCATTGATGTTCTGTCATACTGTGATGGAAATATAGCTGCTTTCTAATGAAAAAAGCTGCAGTGTTTACCAAACAACGAAAAAGTTTTGATTAATGGAAATAGTGAAAATAGGTAATCTGTTGTGAATCAGATGCCAAAACCTATGAGGTGGTGTAAATCTATTTAGATCAAAATATGATCAGAAATGTAGTGAGAGTTAAAAAGGATATTCCTGACTGAACAAGGAATCTGGGAAGGTATGATGTGGTAGCAGAGAGATGCAAGTCCAGACCTACCCATGGCATTGCTGTTCAATAAGAAAACCCCATGTGCTTCTCCTTTGGGCTCCAAGTTAACAAAGAAAGGATGGGAGCCATATAAGTTGTCTCCAAACTATAACAAGCAAATACAAAGATCCAAGGACTGGATTGGCAACAAAGAAACCCACAATGGTGTCTATTTTGTATATTTTCTGTTATACAACTTGATATTTACAAATTATTGGGACAGACAGAAGATGGCTCTTTA
Organism: Urechis unicinctus; assembly: GCA_034190875.2. NCBI lineage: Eukaryota > Metazoa > Annelida > Polychaeta > Xenopneusta > Urechidae > Urechis > Urechis unicinctus. Next base: position 27,538,471 of record CM067344.1, read on the forward strand.
TTGGGATGATATGTGAATCTTACACTTGGAGGTTGGTCTCGATTCCACATAGAGTACTGGGCCCAGCCACCCCCCTTCTGTAGGGGTGCCTTGTGTTCTCCAAGGCCATAGACAACCTGTGAGCTTAGGGCAGTTGACATCTGTATAAACTGGTTGGCAAAGATGAGGGGAGCACCTTGCAGGGCAGAGTCAAACCTGGGAGAAGAGGGAAATAAAAGTCATTAAAGACATTTAAAATTATCAATAAACAACAACCTAAAAAAAGCAAAATAAAGGACAGAAAAACAGTTTCAGCTCTTGATAATTGACAGCCTCATAATGAATAAAGTACTAATTATTATTATGCAGACTAAACATCAAAATGTGGTTTCCAACTCACAGCACAGCTCCAGTGGATGCTCGCGTCACAGTTATACCAAACGGGCTCTTTGTAAATGCCACTTTGTAATCGGTGTTACTAGATTTGGTTGTGATCTTAGGAGTCTTAATGGGAACTTCATATCGGGCATGATGTGAATCATAGATCTGAATGAAACACCAAAACGCTAAGCAAACATAAGGAATATCAATTGATGAAAAATTATTCAACTTTTATTGCAATGTTAAGTAGATAATTTGGTGACATCATGTTACCTTGAAATGCAGCCTGGTGGAGGTTTCAATGTAGACATCTAACTTTAACTCCATGATATCCTCAGGCCAATGAGAAGTGCTTGTCCGGGTAAGTAAGGCAGTATAGCCAAAGTCTGTCTCTGTGATCTCAGAAGCATAATAGCCAGGATAATTTGATGGAAAAAAACAATACGGGACATTTATGTCATTTGACTGCTCAAGGTTTGAAAGGGAGTTGGCTTGCTTCCAACAGCAGCCACGACTGTCACAAGACTGCTGGGAGGATGCTGGGTCTGGCTGGCAATCAAATCTCTTGCTATCAGGACCAACATCACACATAGGTGAGGCAATCTGCTCCATACGAACAACCGATTGAGGATCCTTTCCATGGTACGAGTAGCACACTACCACTTGGAGCCAGCACAATAAGAGGCAGTTTAGTAAATACTGCTTCCCCCCTGCCATGGTCCGTTCTACAACAAAACCATATTGATCTGCATTCTACATATTGATAGTTTGAAAGTTATACTTCAACATAATTGTTGTGGCTATATTCTCTTGATGCGTATGTGTAGTTGTAGAAACAAGTCAACGACGTTGTAGGGGGCCGATGTCGTGGATCATTTAACTAAAATATGCGGCTGCAGAAAAAAACTTAAAGCCCTATCTCCTTAACACCTTACAACCTTCATACCATGAGGAACGCGCTATGCGTGCCCTCATTGGTCAACAAGGCTTTAAGCCTCAACCCTAACTACACAGTTGCTGCCCGCCAACTTGGACAGTCCCGATCAAGCCCTTAAACAAGCAGCATCTCCTGGTATCTCCTCCTACAATAGCCTTCAGGCACACCTTTCGGCAGTCATCAAAAGAACCTTAAACTGAATAAAGAGAAGTTTATATTTCGGCCCCCTACAATGTCATTGACTTGTTTCTACAACTACACATAGCCATCAAGAGAATATAGCCACAACATAATGATAAAACAACAAAATCTCACAAAGTGCTCAAGAATTTTGTAAATCTATATGATGCTAAACTTTAGTCTGTACTGTCATGCTGTTGGCACGTGATCCATTGATCACATCCTGTTATTATTAAAATGTAACATCCGGGTACTTTACCCTGTTTGTTCTAGACATGTAACAGCTGCCCAGTAATTTTGAATCTCTTACAAACACATCTTGCTACAAAATGATTGCTCTGTCACATTTCCTCATGATAGATCACAAAACACGTCTTTTTTGTGGTGGACATATACAGGCGGACAAACAAGGGCACCAAAGAGAGAAATGAGGATCTGACATTAGATTTGAAAAAAACCAGCCTGAAGGGGCTTGAAGATGGATCTCATCAACAATCACAGGACTTTGTACGACTCGGGGCAACTGGGGCCGGATCAATAAGAGGACAATACACAAGCCAGCTTTATAGCCTGAAGGAATTAGAAATACAGCTTCCTCCTGACTTGACTAAGACTGATAGCAAACAATAAAGGATCAATGAGGCTTATTTCATTGCAATCATAACATATCATCAAGTGGACCTTGGATTTTGTAATAGCCTCCGTCAGCCTTTTTGTACAAACAGGATATACCAAAATAAGTATTACTGTTGATGTAACAGTGATATGAGTACATACAAGATAATAGCAAGACACTGACAGTGAAGAATCGTGTGAAAAGATCATAAGTGGTGGGTAATGTTGACATTCACAATACTGATTACTATGTCCCAAGGTCCAACAATATGACCACTTGTCATTGGGTCAAGTAGCATGCATGGTTCACTTATCCACTTGAATTATCACAAAGTAACAACAAGTTTAACATATCAATTACATTCATAAGAGATTATTGACACTGTATGCATGCAACTTGCCATTCAATTCATGCTCGATACAAAAAGCCTACGCATATACAAACAACAGATAACGGAGTTCACACACACAAATACAATCAGGTGACTCGGTCAATGACTCAAATTACTTTTGCAAAGACAATGGCCTTGAAATCCCAGGTATAGAAGTCACATGACTACAGATAAGATGGCTATAACACTTCCAGTTTCAGTTTCTTTCTTTTTATCTATGATCTATAAATGTTTGTTTATTTTACACATTACCCAATAACTTTTCTCAGTAAAAACCATCTTTTCATTACATATCTATCGGCCTTATTTTCTTCCTCAGTCTAATCTTGTAATCAATATCATGAGTAATACTATACAAATAGTATTTGAAGTAAAGATAACAAGTAAACTTATTAAACTGTTTAACATTTCAATGGTCTTCAAGAAGAGCGATGAATGCTGACAAATCATTACAACTGGATGCACATCTTGCATTTGTTTTCACTCTGGCTGCGGCTGAAGCTCAGACAATACTTGTCATTGAAACATGGCACCATAATCTCAGCTATGCTAGCCCCACCCAAACATCTGACCATAAAGCACAATGGTGAAAAACCCACATAATTGGGATGCATTGCTGATAAAAATTCAACATCCAAATTAGGGCTTATGTACAGGTGTGAGATTGAATGGCAGGTAATCGCATCATGTCAATGTTAAACTGGTGGTACTAAGATTCGCCTCAGGACCATCATTGCCTTGGCTAATCTACCAGGTATGTTTCACCAACAGATTCATGTGGAGCTTCAGTTTTTCTCTCCGCACCCTTAGCACAACGACCAGCAGAGTGAACACTACAATCTTTTGACCAAAATTAAAGTAACCTATACACAAGATTTTGGAAATCATACACCGGAATTCATCAAATAAAATCGATGCTGAGCATCACCTGTACTAGATGGTCAGATTGTGAATGTTAGGATAGATTACTTGTGGTGGCATTTGTCTTCAAATCAATCATTGGATGTGATCATCCAATTGGTAATTGATAAGTGATGGGATGAGGATGTAACATTAATGATTGTCTGCTTGACATGTAAAAGTGCTTTTCAGCTGTCATGCAAATCCATCAAAATAGCATAAAATCTTAGCAGTTACTTCTCATTACTCAGCAAACATTCCCCATTGTAAAAAAAAACTGCCCTTCCCCACCACACCTCAACAGAGCAAACCATGTGCATATGTTAATGGTTTTGACGTTCAATGCTAACACATTCCGCAATTAAAACATCTTGCATTGACATTGATACTTTCTATGAAATGGCACACACTCCATGTGTTTGATTCTGATAATGTACAATAACCACTCTCCTATATTCCTTTACCTGTCCAAGTGTGTGCAAGTGTGATTGACATTATTTTTTTTTCATAATAGCTGTCATTTGGTCAAATGAAAATGCGTGTTTCATGTATCATAACCATTATCAAAAAAAATTATAAGAACTGCTTTCCTTTGGTAAACACACATACAAAGTAAATCAGAATTGGAACTATGTTTATTCATTTACATTTGCGACTTGGCTGCACTGATGCCACAGAAAACTATACGATGAATCATTACTTACAGTTCATACATGAAAATTGAAACGGAGTTTCTTTGCCTACGTCCGACCTGGTCTACCCAAGGGGTTATAACCAATAGTTATGTAACGCCTTGGTCTATCTGATACTGTGAAAGGATAGGCAAAGAAACTCCGCCTCTGACAGCGCCGCGCTATTAACCACTCTCACATCTGCACTCAAAACACAAGGGGCGAGTGCCTTGCCTAGGCTAGTGTCAGTAGTGATACTGATACAGTGATAGAATAGCTTTTAGGCTCGGGACACAGGGATTCGTATCAGTAGGTAGGTTGAAGATAGAAATATAATCGATCTCCCCGCTACTACTAAAAACATGTTTAGTAGTAGCGGGGTCATGAGATCGATTATATTTCTATCTTCAACCTACCTTCTGATACTAATCCCTGTGGCTCGGGAGGCCGACGCCAATTTTTACATCTGCAGTTAGAGTTAACCCACCAACCCTGATTCCCCTGTGATTTCTCAAATAAATTATGGTTAAATCAAATGGAAAAGCAAGATGTCATTACCTGCAGCTTCAGAGGACAGTCACTTTCTTATCTGAGCCACAACAGACAACCGAATGCGGAAAATCGGCTCGGGTCACATGGGTCATATTAGACCGTCAATGGTCACATGATTCATATGGAGTGCACTCTAATCTTTAAATAGGATATCATTCAGTGAAACAAGATTTGTCAAAAATATATTTCATTGTGTAGGTGTGTGTGTGTGAGTGTGTGTGTGTGTGTGTGTGTGTGTGTGTGTGTGTGTGTGTGTGTGTGTGTGTGTGTGTGTGTGTGTGTGTGTGTGTGTGTGTGTGTGTGTGTGTGTGTGTGTGTGTGTGTGTGTGTGTATACTTCTGATATTATTTATTATTATTATTATTATTTCTTTATTTCAGACACAACAACAAAGTATAACTTTATATGCGGTCCATAGCAACTAGAAATCTAAATTTATATTTACACATATATACAAACATACATAGAAAGAAAAAAAGATGGCCTAGCATGAATTATTAGGTCATGATAAATAAGTTCTTTATATAAAATGATAGCCAGAGTTTAGGTGGCGGATTATGACTCAAGTGCCTATGGTTGTAACGACGGTACTTGTATGCAAAAGACCTCACACCTTTGAACATAATTTATTTCTACAGAATTACATAGAACAATACTGCAACCAATTTACGATGTTTCTCTACACTCGTGTACCTCCATCATTCATGTTTCATGCCAGAATCAGAGCGCCATATTGACTATTATTGGGAAATGTGTCACCAATTTACAGATGGGAGATGAGATTGACTTCCGAAAACGTACTGACTTGTTGGGACGCTCCGAGATCTTGGGCTGATATTTCGGGTTCACCATCATGTACAGATCACTCGCTTGGGACCAGACTTTCCAGGATGGCCCTGTAACACGGGTTAACCCATAATCTTGAGTCACCCTGTAAGACATGAGTCATTTGCACTATATGATACTTTTGATCTATCATGTCCAGCGCAAGCTCCACTTGATTCAAAAGAGCTAGTTTTAACACCTCATTCGATAATTATGAATATGATTATCATCCGTGATCATTCGATATCCCACGACTGCTATATGATATATGATGGTGATATATGAGGATCGCGCCGTTCAAAAATATGTAAAGCTTTTATGGTTGATGCTGTACTACCCCATCCCATTTGTTACCTAGCAGACAACATCCACCCCTCCTCCCTTAACTCACTGTAACACTGACTCATATTGATAGAGAGTTATTTTTACCCATCTCGCTAATTTTATTGTATCCCTAAGAAAACTAAGTCCACATCTCTCAACTCCGGGGGTTCGCTTCTCTCTACCGGCTTCAGACCTTGAGCCAGAGAGTGTAGAGCCAGAGAGGGTATGGGGGCTCAAGGGAATAGGGACCTAGACTAAAGAAAAATTAAATGGCAAAGCTTTTTTTTTATTTAATCATATATCGTTTTGATTAAATTGAGATATTGTGCTTATTGATAAAGTAAAATCTTGCGAGGTTATATTTTCTATATTTTACAATCAGTTGTTTTCGCAAGAATATTTTTTTTAAAAGCAGCCTAGAAAATAAGTCCCGTGTAGTTTTTAAGACTCATTTCGCCAGCCATAAGTTTGCTCCGCGAAGCCTTGCTATTAAATATGGTTGACGATAAGCACAAAGAAGTATAACTTACTATTCTCTCTGTGCATACCGTTGCTCTATGGTATTGTAAGCTGAAGATGAATCAGCATATTTATATTTAATAATGACTTATTTTATATGCTGTAAAACATAGATGTTTATATATGTCTTATACCCGTTGAAGTCTCACCGGTCTTGTTAGTCAGTTAGTAGGGATATCGGATGTTTTTTTTAAATATTCTTTTCTGAAATAAAAACAATGCTTTTAACCTAATTGGAATATGACTATGACAAGTCCAAATCTGCAAACACTTTTCTTCTATCTTGTGGGGTTAACTTGCTATAAAGCTTTGAAAATTGAGATTTTGAAACATTTTGTGACATTTCAAGCAATGTGACGTGAAAGCACTGATACACCCAAGATAAACATTAAATGTGATGACTTATTCACCTAACAGCATGTCTTGGATAAACCTGCAAAGTTATTTGGCTCCAACTCATATATTTCTGAATGAAATAAGGCAGTAAATAACATTACCCCCCTAGTCGTCAAAAGAGAATCTACCCATATTGAGGAATATATCCAGAGATGTACATGCAGTATATTGTCAAAGTGGGGTTATTTGACTTTTAACGGTAATTGGCAGTACTGATGGTAATTGCACATTAAAAACACAGAAAGGCTGTGAAAGATGTATGCAGGGCTAAACAGTATGTGTTCAGGGCTAAACATTATCTCACAGGGTTGTGAAACTAACTAGCCCACATAAAATATTTGGTAGCCCAAACTTTTCTTCAAATGTAACATTGTTTTCACTAACTCTGCATCCCAAGACCTGTTCGTAACATTTAGACCCTTGAGAAGTGCAATGCGAAAAAACACAAAACAAAGTATGTGAACATAATGATCTATGGTCTGACCTTTTTGTGGTTTTTTTCAACGTCTTAGCGTTCTGTTTGACTTTTAACAAACCTTCCCATTCCCTGAATGGTTGTGAGTGGTGTAGACCTTGACCCTTGTGCGCATCGTTCAGAACAATATGTCTGATGCCAATTCTCCCCTTTGTCAACTCCCTCTAGCCCGGTCAACAGCAGTCTCCACTATTCTATTCAAATGACTTACTTATAGCCCTGTGCTATCGGGCAGCGGTTAGTGTTTAATCCTACATTGTATAACCATAGACTATTTGATTAAGTATTATCATAAAGTGTAATTGAGAATTTTAAATGCTACTGCACTTTCAACCACTATTGATCTCTTGTTATATTTTCCTTTTGTGTCCAATTGCTAAAATAACTTGATTGTTATCCTTTCTTAGAATTTGTTTCACCAAATCATAATTTATCGATATATGTGCCTTGAAAACTGCCTCCTAACACTTGGGAATGTGTATCACCCTGGGAGAGATACTATGTGTGCGAAATATAATGATTTTTTGATATTATCACCTGTTTTCACCTTCTGGATATCTAGTGCCATTTCTAGTCTGGTACACTCAAACATAAACAATCAGACTTTACAAAGAAAAGATTGGATTCAAATGTACAAAATTACTTTTTCAAAAGTAGTAGGGAATTGGTGAAAAGATTTGTCATATCACCAACAGGTACAGATAAAAATAGCCCGGTAATATGATATAAATATATGATATAAACATATAGCCTCATTTCATGTGTTCAATGTGTCTGTTTGAAATTTTTGCAGGGCTGTATATCTGCATTGACCAACATCATTTTTTTTATATAAAACTGTGGCTATGTCAGAAAATCTTATTCTAGCACTTGATGTTTTTGGATGCACTTAATTTTCCGGTATGTGAATTGTCAGGGATTTGCTTCAATTATTGCATGAATTTGTGAAATTGAGAACCCATTTGATTGGTGGATTGATTGTAGGACATTGACTCTGTGCAGGTTTAGTCTTGCTAAGCGATGTCGGACTCTGGCAAGCCTGTTGAGGCTAACGTGCCTCCAAGTAGCACCCCCAACAGTTGTGTGTCATCAGCTACACCTCCCGGTGCTTCTCAGGCTGCGACACCTCCACAGCAGTCCACCACCCTGTTCAACAGGTGCACTCATCCCAGAGCCCAGCCAATTTTGTAAACCAGCAGAATGGTGCCATTCTACAGCCCAGTGGCACTCACCTGCAGAATACTGCCACTATGCAACAATTGCAGCAGCAGCTCCAGTCAAATGGGGCGCAACTACAGCAGAGTGCTCAGCTTCAAGGGGGGCAGTTACAGCATGCTCAGCTACAACAAGGTACTCAGCTTCAAAGTGCTCAGCTGCTCCAGATGCAGCAGAATGCTCAGTTGCAACAGAATGCTCAGCTTCAGCAGAATGCTCAGCTGCAGCAGAATGCTCAGCTGCAGCAGAATGCTCAGCTGCAACACAGTGCCCACATGCAACAGCAGAATGCTCAGATGCACCAAGGGACACAATTACAGCAAGGCACCCATCTACACCAGGGCACCCAACTGCACCCCCAAGGCACCCAACTGCACCAGGGCACTCAGCTTCAGCAGCAGCACGTTGCAGCAACTGGTGCAGTCGTTCGGTCTTCCTTACCTGCTCAAGTGAGTCATCATTGTTGCACAAAAAATAATAACAACAGTTTGCATGCTGTATGTTTTTCTCCTCGCATTACAGTGTGCATGGTGGTTTGATATTGATTATCTCTGCAACTAGTTATTAATCATCTGTACACAGGTGCAGGTGATACAACCCATGGCAGGTGGTACCAGCCATTTTGTGCATCAGCCTTTCCTACAGCAACAACTCATGCTGCAAAATGCAGCTGCTGTGCAAGGTGTTCAAGGTGATTGTCCTCTTTGCATTTGGGCATAGATACAAGATTATGTGAATACGTCTAACAACAATATAGATGGTGGTGTCTTCGTTTCACTCTGTCATAAATGCCATATTGCCTACTCTTGCGTCATATTCATATTTGACCACTGTCTTTATATTGTGTTTCACATATCATGTCATATTGCTTTGCAGTGCAGCCACACACACTGACTGCCAGTCAACTGGGTCAGATGACTCAGGTGAGTCGTGTAGCTCTAGGAACCTCATCAAGTCCCAGTCTTATGTCCCCAGCTCCAATGTCATCCCAGGTGAGTCAGTTTCCTTGATATATTGAAACATTGTAATGTAGGATCACACACCCTGTCTCCCATTCCCTCTATTGACATTCCATGATGTTGTTGATTTGCCAGGCTAATGTGACCATCAGTGTTGTACCCACAAGCACCAAGAATCAGATCCTCTCTGCCAGAGCTACTGGCATGACTGTACCTCAACATGCCACTCAGATCTACAGCCAGAAGCAGGTGCTACAGCCCAGACAGCCGCTCGTTATAGGTCAACTAGGTGCGGGCAAGAAAAATGGCACTGCATGTTCGTACAATGTTTGTCTCCTCTCCGTACTTATGTTTGTAATCTGCCTGTAAAACGTTCTATGTTCCTGGTCCAGAATAATTCATCGTTCCCTGCTGGGAATATCTTCTCTTCAAACTATAAAATTTTGTCTTATTTGATGACCATTAACATAGAAGTTTTAAGGTATTTACACTTGAGGCCTTTTCAATATGTGGTTTAAAATAATTCATAGTATTTGTCCTGTTTAGCACACTAGATTCATGATCGAGATATAATCGCATGTGTTGTAATTTGGTAAAATACATGTTGTTTTTATGTTAACTTGTAGATTGTATGTATGTGGACCTCATACATTGCATGTGTTAGGCTGACTTGTTGTCTGTTTGCTATGATGGGGCCTCTGTCATATCATTGTGTTACCTGTTGTATTGGTACCCGGGTATGTTGCGCATCTTGCCTGGGTGGATTCACTTGCCCACCCCTTCACTGACTAAAAACCTCCAATTGAATAAAGGAGAGATGAGTGGTGGGGGTGATGCTGATTGATAATGTATCATATAGACATTTGCAATCACGCTAGATCGAAAGAATATATGTGCGATAGGTTTTTTTACTTGTTTGATATGCATTTTATGCTATTGAACTATCGTACCTCATACAAGCGAATTCTCCCCGCTCCAGATCATTACTCAAGGGGGGTTCTAGGCCAAGCTTGACCTTGACAAGGCTGTTTACTTTGCTTTTTATGTTCAACAGGTGTTCTTTCCAACCAGACCATTGCTGGTCAGACCCTACAGATGGCCCAATCCAAATCTCCCACAGTGTCCATCGGAGCACAGGGACAGATGATCAACAGTCCCACACAGATCCGCTTCACTGCGCAGCAGACCTTTGTCACAAGTAACGGTCAGATCCTCGGTGGCAATCTCACGGGTAATGGAACAATGGCCCTCAACCAGTTCCAGGCCGCCCCAATGACTCTTCAACAACAGGGAATTCCACTCGGGCAACAGCAGTCGCTGATTGGCTGTCAGAACGCCACCATCCTTGCAGCGCCTCCCATCTACCTGAGGGCTGCAGGACCCATCCAGACGCAGCATGGCATCGTGGGTAATGTGCAGGCGGTGGCCCCGACGAAGGGTAAGCTCAACGCTGTTTCCCCACTCAATGCTGCTTCCTCTGTGTGTGGGGATGCTGCCCGGGTCAGGGGCCTCGCATCTAAGCCTACCCACCTCCCTCATTCCACCTCTACCTCCATCCCCCAATTCACCGCTGCTGGTTTGGTCAAAACCGTTACCGCCAATGTGCAAGGGCTTAAAACCATTAGCACACTACAGGGGGTGAAAACACTTAACTTGGGTGCGCAGAAAGTAGGCACCTGTACCACAGCCTCATCACATAGCCACTTCGTGCCTAAAGGTAGGGGCTTGGTGCCGCTGAGCAGAGTCTGGGTGGTGGTCATCGTGCTAGTGATTCCTCTGTAGATGGTGGTTGGGTATGCTAATACAGGGAGCTTGTGTTTATATATTTGTTTTGTGCTTCGGTTTTATTTCTAATCCTTAATAGGCTGCTCTTGTGTGATTCTGATGTGATGCACCTAACTTATCATACTAAATGGAGGAGGGTTTTCAGACTAACTCGTAGTGTATGCTCAACTGTAGGTGGTTGTTAATGCTAAAGTGTTGGACAGTGGACTATTGACTGTAGGGAGGACTATTGAGTCAGTTGAAGAATATTCTGACTAAGTGACACTTGAGTGGACAAGATGACAGGGGGGATTTATCGAGAGGTAAGTAATGCAAACTTGGCCTGTAGGAATAAATGTAATCAAAAATGGCACCAACTTGGCCAGCAGGAGTCTGTCTAACCAAAGGTGGCTCTTACTTGGCCAGCAGGTTTTGGTCTAACCAAAAATGGCTCTAACCTGGTAAGCAGTAGTAGGTCTAACCTTAAGACACTAATTCGAACCGTAGGAGTTGGTTTAACCAAAGATGGCTCTAACTTGTTCTGTTGTAGTAGGTCTAACCTAAAGACACTAATTTGAATCATAAGATAAGGTTTAACCAAAGATGGCTCTTACTTGTAGGAGTAGGCCTAACCTAAAGACACTAATTTGATTCGTAGGAGTAAGTCTAACCAAACATGGATCCAACATTGCCTGTAGGAATAACTCTACTCAAACATGGCACTAACATGGCCGGTAGAATTAAGTCTAACCTAACATGGCTGTAATTTGGCCGCTAGGAGTAGGTCTTCCTTATAAGGCATTAAGCTAACCATATGCCCTTATTTTACTTAGTTTCAACCCTAGCCTACTTGACGTGTGTCGCATTTACTGACGTTTGCGTTGTGAACTATGATTAAATAAGTTTTGATTTTTCTAATAAGTAGTGGAATCATATTGCATTAAGTTTGCTTGTAAAAACTGAGTGGATATAATGATGGTTTGTTGTCTCTATAGGTGTTGCCAATATCCTGCCCCAGGGCCCGCGCGTTGTAGCGTCATCTGGTGCTAACATTCAGCAAATCCAGGTGGCTCCTAACACCGTTAACGTACAGCCACAGACCATCAAGACCATCCAACCTCTCCCTGGTGCTGCTCAGACAGGCCACAGCCAACAGCAGCAAGGTAAACAGGTGTCTAAGGTGAGAGCCATGAAGGTGCAGCCCAAAACCCCCTCCCCAGCCCCGACCCCAGTGACACGTCTACAAGTCACCACTGCTAATCCACCGAGAATCAGTGTGGCTGGAACTAATGGCCGGCCACCCACCCTGGCTGTTCAACCCAAACCCCAGACAGGAGGAAAGCCTAGTGGGGTGGTGTTGAGTGGGACTCATGCTGCAGGAGTGGGGCTGGTGAAGGTTGGAGGGGGCACAAACACAGGGGTAGCTACAGCTCCTGATGGCCTCCAGGCAGCTGCTGGTACAGCTCCTGTTTCCATGGTGACTGCTGGGAATGATACAGCAGCGGCAGGTCCAGGGGAGATAAAGCAAGAAGCCGTGGACAAGGACGAAGGAGAGGGGGATGAGGCAGCCAGTGCTGCCCCGCCCCCTGTCATACCACCCCCTCAACATAATGGCACCCACGTGGACCGACAGACAGGCATTGTCAAACCTAATGTACTGACACATGTCATCGAGGGGTTTGTCATCAGAGAAGCTCCAGAACCCTTTCCTGTGAGTAACAAACACCTTTCCATATGGGTTGTTATGATTATATGGGTATATCTATTCTTGAATCAAATCATTGCAAAGGTCGTTAGTTCGTTGTTGGTCATAATCGGTTTGATTAATCATTGTTGGTTGATCATTTTGAATTGGTTTACATCATTTGACTATCAAATTGTCTATCTGCTTATTGGCTGGCACAGGTCCAGCGGTCGAGCATGTTGAACGAGCTCATGGCCATACAGAGTGAGCAATCGGACAGTGACTCGAATGACAGGGGGGATAAGTCCTCGCACAAAGGATCACAATGTAACTGTCCACTCTTTACTACCCGTTACAATGCAAAGTATACTTGTTTGCAGTAAACAATACTTATCTGTGTCTAACTTACACAATTCACAGCTACTTGGATTAGCCAAGGCCTTGAGGTGCCACTTCCCTGGCCTATAAGATACTTATATTTTCTATTGATGTAGTTTCACTGATATAGTTATTGTTGCTTTTGTTGTTTATCTTGAGTGTTGTTTGTGCCAGTAGACCAGGGAGAGCGTATCCAGATACGCTGCGAGTTCTGCGGCCGCATGGAATACATAGCGCGTTACCGCCGCTCCAAGCGCTTCTGTTCGGTTGCCTGTGCCAAGCGCTACAATGTGGGCTGTTCGCAGCGGATTGGTCTTTTCCAGGCCAGGGGCCGAGGGGGAATGAAGCTCTCACCCGCTCAAGCTGCTGTTATGTCTCGTAAGAAGAAGGGGCTGGGCATGAGCTTCAAGAAGGCGTGGCAGCGTGGACAAGGGGGGCGTGTCTCTACAGGTCCCATCCAGCGCTCTGAAGAGGTGAGGCTGACCTCATCATCACTATATCTAACCAGGACCCTCCCAACTGGCTTTCTGATAGAGATATATACATGTTTATGTTAACTGTTTCATGGCATTTAATTATTTTGCTTTTAGACAAGAACATTCTTGTTTTTGTGTTATCCTGTATAAGTCTATCCTTAACCTCCAGCCATGGGGAAGGTTTAATCAACCTTGTCTTTGCTTCCACTTGCAGTCACCTACCCTGTCTGCCCACACAACACCTCCCAGCTCCATAGGCCCCGCCCCTCACAGCACGGGAGACCTCCCTCCGGCATCCTCTGTACCAGGGGAATCCAGCAGTGACACAGAGCGTAGCTCCTCCCCCAGCCCACAGGAAGACAGCTCATCTGCCGCGAGGTCCCCGCCTGAGCTGGAGAGAATTGACGAGGTAGATATGGATGTTGGCGAGGGAGAGGGCGGTGAGGAGGGAATGTTGCCGGCCCCACCCACCAAGCACCCTGCACAGTGGAATGTAAGTCCTCTCATTCACCTGTTTCCAATCACTGCAGCTTGTCTGTTTGGTAGGAAATTGAAATATTTAAAGATAGAAGGTATTTACCGCAATTGTCCACCTGATCAAGGCTCAGTGAAACAAAGTATTTGTTTTTCTGAAATGTGCATTAAAGACGCTAAAGGTGGCCTTCAGTACCTGCAGTGTAATAATGTCTTTAGTGTGAACATGATTTCAAATAAGGACAGCAGGTCTTTTAACTGCTTTGTTTCAATCATATTCCTCCTCATCATTACTACTTTTAATGTATTCATAACCCTTACGAGTCGTCATATGATGCTGGTATGATCATGTTGTGTTGACATGGCTTGTGACAGGTGAAGGATGTCAGTGATTTCATCCTCTCTCTGCCCGGCTGTGAGATGTACTCTGAGGAATTCCTCAAACAGGAAATAGATGGCCAGGCTCTTCTCCTTCTGAAGGAGGACCATCTCATGACCACCATGAACATCAAGCTCGGTCCAGCCCTCAAAATCTGTGCTCGAATTAACACACTGCGAGAGGAACTGGGCTAGAGGGGATGTTGCCTCTTTTAGCAGTGCTTGATTCTGGGTAAGGCAGCAGCATTCTGGACTGAGAATGAGTACTTCTGAGCACGGCAATGTGTTAGAGGTCAGAACATTACTAGTGAGAGCTGCATAAACAGCAATCTCGGATGCTAGTCTTGAGTGGGAAACAAGGCAATACCCCAAACTCCTGTTTGATATCAAGAGACCTTTTCCAAAGGTGCATTGGATAACCTGGTATCAATAATGACCTGGTGTAAGGTTTTCTGGGAGATGTAGCTATGGTTCCTATTCATAAGTATATATGAACTCTGTAGCACTGTGAGCTTATGTAGGACATGACATTTACTGGGAGGAATATATTTGTGGTTTTTGCATGTCATGTAGGTGGCACTACACTGGGTAGTCGTGTACTTCGCTGTTGTGATCATGTGATAACATTTTATATCGCTCTGTGGGTAAACATTGATCTGTAATTTTATGTCCCAATCAGTGAGTGCATGCTCCTCGGGCATTGATTTTAGCAGAGTCAGCTTTTTTTGTTATGAACCATTTTGTGTGGAAGACTGATACATAAGGATGGGTGTGATTAAGGTATGCAGGGTGTTAGTTAGAGTTTTATTTTATGCCAAGCATATTGAGTGAGTTTTTACTGTGTCTGTAACAACATGGCATAAGCAAAAATCATGTTTAATCATTTGGGCCAATTTTAAGGTAAAGGAGATTGGTTGCTTCTTCGATTCCTCATATTCATTATGCCAATTATTCTGTTGGATTGCCTGATTAGCCTTGAAAACTGTGAAAAGTGATGTTTCCCCTCTGATTATCTGTTGCTGTAACTTAATCTTATAACAGGCAGCCGGAGTGCCGGCAAGTTCTTATGTTCAATCAAATATCCCTGATCGATTTCATTTGTAGTTTTGTATAATTGAACCAAGTACCATTTGTAATACCACCAGTGCAATCTGAAAATAGGTTGTAATGGTCAGTGCGGGTGTATATATATCTGTGTCCATCTGACCACTGTGTGACTGTGTAGAGGTCATGTATTTGTCACTGAAATATGCCAGTGTGTATGTGTGCTAGGTTAATTGTATCATTCTGAGCTACACATAATCCATGGACGTGGAAAAGTGTTCCACATTGTCATTATAAATTGAATGTTCTGGAATCTCTGTCTGAGAAATATACTATTGCCATTCATTTTGAAATGTCTATAAAAGAGTCAATATCTTCATGAATCGACTTTATATTTACTTTTATACCTACTTTTATCATATTTATTCAAAATCTGATCAGTCCATCTACACATTGCCTTCTTCTATCTCTAACTTGCATTTGTTGAATAACGAGGTGATGTAAAACAACTCGGGGGGTCTTGTGGTGTGTGGTAGAGTGGTTGGCAATAGATTGCAAGATGTAAGAGTGGTGTCACAATTCATGCTTTATATACATCACATACAATGTTAGAACTTGGCTAATATACGATGTGGGGGCATACCACTCCCCGGACAATTTAGCATTGAAATATGTTGATCATGAGATTGATGTGCGAGAAGGTAAGCCCATGCTAACGGTTTATTTTAATGTACATTGAAACATCCTTTAGGGTTTGCAGAAAGTCTTATTTTCCATACAGCCCAGGATATTGTGTTATGAGCGGTGGGGTAGATTGTTTGGTCTGAATCCATACATCCAGTGTTATAAGAGTTTAATACAGGCTGGTATTAAACAACATTAATCCTACATCATTAAAATACTAATGTATAAAACTGATGTATCAAAGGGTTTAGATAGCAGAATCCATCTACCATACACGATTTTGCTTAGGAGAATGTCATTGTCTTTCAGATCTGCAAAGTTGAAAGAAAAAGCAAATTCATCATAGATATTATCCACACCTATGAATACTTTGTATATCTTAATGACATTCTGTCTTCACTTAACTTGAGTTTGCGGATGTTACCAGGTTACAAGTAGTCTATCCTTGGTACTCAACTTAAACATACCACTGGCTGACAAAAGGCTATCTAGTGTATCTTAAATAATGCCTGGGATATGGTGACGTTGCCTGCAAATGCAAGATAGTCCGAATTACTTGTCCTTTGTTGGCCTATTTTTCAGTACTCTCCCAAAAGTAATGTTTGTTGCTGTAAGAATTTGTGACATCATAACGTTATGTAAATGGTGTATCTTTTCTCCGTTAACTGTTAAAGAGTAAACCGAAGATAGAAGTTCATGTTATCCGTGTAGCAGCAGCTGTGTCTTCTCTATGGCCGCTTAACTTGGTCATTAACAACGGTCGTTAACTCGGGTTCAAGCCACGATATCTCGTGACCTTGTAGCCTGTCACAACTCGGCTATCTAGCATGCTCTGTGTCAAGACAGTTTTGGGTTTCAGAGGGATGTGGGTGGGGGGGGGGGGGGGGGGAATAAACATCTGGAACTACGAACGAAAACAAAAATGAAGAATCCGACAGACTGTCTGAGATCGTTCCAAGAGGACGTCTCGTGATCAGATGCCGATCATGAATACATGTTTATTGCACCTGGGACTATGTCGCTGGGAACTGATTTTCACTTCCAAGAGATCCACAGTCTCCAACACAACAAATTTCTTCTACATTGAATTACTCGTGATCTGGCCTGCGCCTTGACGGAAAGAATGTCACAGAGAACAGTACAAAAACTGGCTCTGGCATCCAAGAGCCTCGACCGTAAAAACCGGTGTCTGTCTAGCGCTTCGAGATGCCAATGGCGACACTTGGGAATGTCAACAAGGGGTGTTGACGTTGTCGTGTAAGAAAATACCACTAAAGGCTTCTAAACCTGGATTCTGTGCTTTCCATCATACACTCACAGTAAACGGTCCTGAGTTTGGGCGTCATGAATTTTCATCTATTCTAATAGTCATTATCAGTTAATGCAGCGGTTTGTGAGATCTTCGTGCGGACAGGGTTTCTGGGATGGGTTGGGACAGGTGCTCCTGTTACGACCCAACTTGAAATCCGGTCAATTTTAAAATTGTCCTGACCCAACTTGAAAATATTCTTGGGCAAGTCACCACCAGCCGATAGACTGGACCAGGCCATTCCAGCCTCTCGTCTGGGTGAAATCTGGACCGCAGTGGTGTGTTGCAGATATGGCCCTCGCAAAAACCTTTCTGCTCAATCACCTGGATCCCACTGTTCACCGACACCCAACCCACGCCCAACAGGTTGCCGCCTATTAGCAGATTAGTGCCCTCTTACGACACGCAGGGGGATACAGTGGGCTATCCTACCCCCGCACCCACTGGGTATGTCAACTTATGTGAGGTGAAACCTTTCTACGCCGCAGTTTAATGACAAGCTACATATTTGTAACGAGGTTGCCTAGCGAGCTGCTTGGCAACCTTGGAAAACTAAAGTTTAAAGTTTTCAGACTCTCAGTCGCTACGCGGCGCTGCGGTCTTTCAAAATAGATCCTTACTTCGGCTGTCGCCTATTTTGTTGTCTGAAATTACCCCTCCAGCTTGTCGGTCTAATTCATGCGCAATGATGACCACAACTTTAAAAAGTGGAGATTTGATAACATCTACATTTTGTAACCTAAGCGGAAGTATATACATCGATAGCGAGGTAGTCATAGAGCGCGTAATGATTTACAGCTAACATTCGTGTGGGTCATGGTTTTAGGGAGGCACCGTTATCGATGGAACTACACAATCCAATAAGACAGATTTCCATTGTTCATCACGAGTATTTCCAGTCAAATAATAATGTTGAAATATTATCGGCATGATTTTCGACCAAGTAAACTTTGAGGCACAAATTAAAAGATGATTTATTTATGTCTGCATTAAAAATAGTAATGTATCAACCAAATGTTCCCTGAGACCCCGATATGGGGCTGAACAGCCTCTTTAACGGATACTGTTGAGTTGGAAATTAGAAATAGATACAATGATTTATCTGATTATGGCATTTCAGAAGCATTTGAATCGGTCAAAGCGTACCCTAGATAGACTATTCCTTGTAGTCGCCGGAGTCATCAGATGAACAAATGACCTCTTGTGTTGATTGGGAAATATCTGATATTCTACGCAAAATTGCATGGTAAGGTAAGTAAAGGAGAGTGAAGTTAATTACAACACTATTTATTCACTAGGGGCTATTTGGGGTGGGGGACAAATGTACAGGACACAAAGGCATAACAATACTGGCTTTATTACAACTACTAACTCCATTACGGACACTTGCCGGACTGACTAGATCACGAAGCCATTTGTACACACATACATACGATATTCTCAGCTCCTGTAGCCTTCATTTTGGACATTTGAGTGACAGTCTTGCACAGCTTTGCTTGCATCTCAAATACAGCAATTCTTTGGAGTGAAGCTCATATCTCTATATATTGATCGCCTTGCGCACGGGATCCACAATAACATGGGAACTGTTTCTGTGTTTCTTGATCGGTTTCAGTTCCTCTGCCTTCACCTGTTCCTTCATGAGCTGTTTCTTGTGATAAGTAGCGTATATGCTCATGGCTATAAAGAGCAGGGTATGTGCCACGGCCGAGCCCAGGGCTATGTATAACTGCCACAGAGGTGAGTGTGTCTGGAACATATACCCCACAAAAGGTGGGTAGATCATGGAGGATAGCGATGAACCAATGAGGAAGACGGACGATGCCACTCCTGTGACCCGGATGTACTGGGAGGCCCAGAGCACACTAGTGGCAAAAGTGCTGGATAAACTTAGTCCAGTCAGAGTCACGGATACCCAGACGATGATGACGTTATAATGGACGAAAAACATCAAAATCAAACCGGCGATGGTACCAGTGAAGTTGACGATGAGCATCGTATGCGGCCGTACGAACGCTGACACAGGAATGTTGACCAAGCGACCAAAAGCAACCGCGCCCCAGAAGGCGGAGGTAGCGAGCGCCCCTTGCTTTACGTCCCAGTTTAAATACCTGACGAGAAAACTGGGGATAAACTTGGAAACAGTTCCTTCATAACCGAGGTACAAGAAAAAGGACAAACACATCAAGGATATATATCGGATGCGGAACACTTTTGTCTCGGCATTTTTCTCGTATTCAGGGCCGTCCTCCCCACACCCATACTCGGCGGGTAATCTATCTAGAAACTTGCATCCGCCTAGAATCCAGAGAATTAAAAAGGAAACCCCGGCTACAAGCGCAACCACAGCTACGGCCGCATATGCGAAGCGTACGTAAGTTATATCAGTGCCTTTCGCGCTGATCACCGTCACATTTCCATCCGTGTTATTTGTCCACACATAACTGTCCGTTTCGTCGCGAGAGTTGTTTCCTGGGTTTGTATCCAGGGCTAAGCTGGTGTTTCCCTGGAGAGGTATGAGGAAGTGTCTGACTATGAAAGGTCCAGCAGAACTTCCAATCGACCACACGAAGTGGATGCCTTGAAGAGAGGGGTTCTGAATAGCATGGCCGCCCCAGAGAAGAAGGCTGTAAGGGTTGCCGCCTGCCACAAGCATGCAGTATTATTTTGAAATGTGTGTAAGAAGGTAAGATACATATAATCTATGAATATCAAAATAACAAAGCGAGCATGAAAATAAATTCCAGACGTTCTGAAATACTACATCGAGCCAAAATGGTCAAATAATTGTCAATCTGATGAGTGAGCTATTCGCATCATATTACACAATTAAATACTTACATTGACCAAGGCTATCTATCCTAAAATGTTGGTCTAAACTAACAATAGAAAACCCTTTTGGCTAAATATTTTGCTAGTCTGCTTTGCATAATCGGTTTCTAGAAGCCATGCAGGTGGATAGGTAAGGGCTCCACGCTTTAATATGTCTCAACTTGTCCCAACTCATTTATCTTACACCTGCCAGACCGCTTAAACATAATACTTTTACACCAATCCCTTCCCACAACACCACCATACCCGGCATGGCTTGGCTTGGATGGTGCCTCAATGGTCAGTGCTTACCGAGCTGTGAAGTCCAAGAAGGAACACCACCGTTAATACGGACAGTTTAACATTGACGCTCATCATGATTGCTTTACTTAGCCTTGTGACATAGAAATTGCATAACTACTCAGGTGTGAGGAGATTTCTCGAAATTAAGTATCTATTAACGCTACACATGGTAAAGTAACGGTCAACCAATGTGCCAATAGGTTACGACGTCCTTATCAAGGATTCAGTGCTGATGCTGCAGGCACCGTCTGGTGATCACCATCTTACCTGGGTCGGAGAAGCCGAGACCCATTCCCAGGAAGAAGACGAGGAGAATGAAGGCGTACACCTGTCCCGTCCACGGCGCTACGGCGGCCGACACACCCTGTAGTAAGGCGGACAGACCGAACAGGAGCTCCCGGTTGATGCGGTCAAACGTGGCTCCGCATATGACGGCCCCTGTCAGGAAACCCAGACTGGAGCTAGTGAACGCATAGGAGATCGTCTTAGTATCGGTGCCCAGCAGCTGTTCCATGGTGACCAGACTGGCGCCCAGTGTAGAGGAAGTCGTGACGAGACCCTGGGCACAGCCAAACCATGGATTCACTCGTCAAGGTGGAGTCAGTGTATGATCAAAGTAGCTGAACAAGTCACAATGTTGAACCAGTGTGATGTATCGATGCTCTGTTGAACAAAACATTATGAAAACCACACATATATAATCGACCTACCTTCACGACCGCTGCCACAACCTTAACCAAACAACCCAGATGTATCCCCACAACTCGACACTCTACCCACCCCTCCCCACACCATCCAATCACCTCTGTTTATTATCAACAACGCTCATTCAGATATACCCATGACATGAAGTTGCACTTATCGTCGACAGATATTGCTTCTAGCGAACACAGTCGGTGAAGAAATGGCATAAGCTCGATATTTCATTCACTGACATGAATCGGCCGATGTACAAATGTTCAATAAACTTCGTTTGATATAATCAACCAGCCTGGTCAGATTCAATTAAGCCAAGTATGCTTCATTAACAGAATGTATACCATCTCAGACTATTGGTTAGCTGATTAATAAGCTTCACGTGGCTATCAGATCAACAGCTTATCGCTATCCCATATAGAATATCGATCAACTTTCATAAATGCGACATACCAACATCAATGAACTCTAGAGAAAACAGGGTCGGATATATATAACGCGACAATCCATGGTTTTTAGGTAAATAACGTTGCTATAGCATTTCAAGTTTGTGATTACATCATGGCGTATAACGAGAACGACAAGCATGCATCCTTTCAAATAAAGTCCAGATTTGACACATCACATCAACATTTAGTTCAGCTGTTACACGAAAATTCAAAAGATGCATTTGGCTTAAAGCATTATACGATCAGCCAATTGACCAATTACCCGTATTTGAATGACTCTTATTCAGCAAAGAGCTTGAATATAAGCTGACAGATAAATGGTTTCGTACGAAGAAGGTATCTAAATTAGTTATGTCGCTTCGCTATGTTGGTTAGCAATGGGGCGGGGGACCTTTTCAGGTTCAAGCATATAACGCATGAAATAATAATGCGAAACGGTGACATGGTGTAATAAACACTACTGTATACGCTTGGTCAACCTTTTGACAAATTCAAGTTGGTTTCGATGTGGTTTTAACAAGAACTCGTGTAAGCAATAAAGCACACGTTACGTTATTGCTTCTGCTACAAATGATGCTAATGTGCACAGCCAAAAGTGACAGTATATGTTTTAATGATCGGTGGAAATGGTATTGAGAGAATGCAGTCGTTGGATAAAAGGGTCAGAGCAAAATGGTAGGAATAGAATATTAAGTCGTTTTATCTCAATGTAATGGGCCAGCTATCTCAAGGAAAATGACCAATATCCCGCGGCGATGAGTCAATAACTGACCCAGTTCTTGCACCCACACAATCAACTGATTTTGCTATCAACTGATTAATCACCGAGTCCTCTTCAACGCCCAAGATTTATTTGGCCCGTAAAACCTCTCCTATTGATTTGTGTTATTCTTGAGGACAGTGAATCTATTGTTGTGACTCGTCGGTCGCGATGCCAGTCAGTACCACGGTGTCTCTCGAAAACAACGAGCTCGGCACCGGGCAATCGGGTGTCACGTACACCTTTAAGACAGAAGCTAGAGAGTGGCGGGTATGCCAACTGTAACGATGACTCAGTTTTCCAATTAGGGTCGTAAACACGAATAAATCGAAAACATTGACGCCAACGGCATGCGATGTCGAGAACATCGCTACACATGAAGTTATTAAGTCTACAGGTAATATTGTGTACTGGGTGAGCGAATTCAGAATGAGTGAGTGAGTGAGTGAGTGAGTGAGTGAGAATAGGGTTTAACGGCACACCAACACGTATGTGTTATATTGCGCCTAGAAAGGTTAATAGATAAGTTTGACCTGATTAAGCAGCCGCCTTCTAAGATAAATGGAAAAAAGAGGGACATACAAGTGGATGATGTTGAAAAAGATAAAAATGCAAATAGTATCCTAGGGCAAGTCACCACCAGCCGATTGACTGGACCAGGCCATTCCAGCCTCTCGTCTAGGCGAAATCCGGGCCAGAGTAGTGTGTTGCAGATACGGCCCTCAAAAGGACCGCTCCACTCAACCACTTGGCGACAGTATACGGAGCATACCATGCAGGATCAACTGAGTAGACTTTGTAGTGCGTTAACACGAGACCTTGGTCATGACAAGCTAGAAAAATGAGCTGTTTTCCATCACAATATCGGATAAAAGCCAGGTCCCTCGAAACCTGGAATGAGGACGTTATGAACTTCTCGGCCTGTCAGCCTCTTTCTTCCTCTCTGTTTCTTTTCTCCACCTGTTTCTCTTTCGAATTCTCTTTCATTATGAATTTTTCAATGGGAAAATGCTGTTATCAATCTATCTTGACCCAGTTTTCCGCAGCTCTCAATCATTTCTTGATCCTAACCTGGAGAAAGAATATATTTCTCCATCCTCGGACTAAACAAACACACCAACTCTTCCAACGTCTCTTTCTGGAAAATTATTCCCGTCCACGCAAATAACACTGATGCACTCACATTCAACCACACAATAACACACACATACCTGCCCAACTCCCATATACACACATACAGACAGACATATATATATATATATATATATATATATATATATATATATATATATATATATATATATATATATATATATAAGATATATATATATATATATACACAATATATATATATATATATATATATATCACAATTATATATATATATATATATATTATATATATATATATATATATATATACATATACATATATTACCTACTCAATGTATGGTAGAAATGATGTGTGTGGTTGTTACTGTATGGTCAACTACCACACATTTGTAGTCAAACATACATTAACAACCACTCATATCATCATTTCTCCCATACAGGGAGTAGGTGACTAATATTACTAGAATATGATGGAAATGAGTCAACCCTACTTCTCTTACCATTCCAAGGAAGCAGGCGTACAAGGCAACACTCTTGGCAACCCGGTACTTGACTTGGACGTTCGTTCTTGAAGAAGATCCATTCGACCTACGACGAGCTGGTCCTCCATCACCAGAAACCTGACTGCTCGCAGACCGTGATGACCCGGCCCGTTCCACGCCATTCAGGGCGGCTCGTCCCATCCCGAAAAGCTCTCTCAGCACTGCTTGACTCTCAATTTCACGTATCCATAACGCTTCCGCCACTAAGTCAATACACGGACGATGAATTTAGTCTAAGTGACCCATAAAGAAAAACAACCACGTTATCGTTAGCCTCGTGGTGCTGTTGTATCACACACTACAGCTTGCTTGCAATAACAAATAATACAAACGCTCGCTTACGATATAAGCAGCTGACAGGCGAGCGCTTCGCGTTGACACCGAACTGAGCAACCGACTTATATATGACATACGGCACAGATAACGGTTGTTGAGTGCCGTGTCAGCCGATACCACGATGTCAGTTTCTCTCTCAGGCGACCGTCCGTTCGTCTTCCATACCGCAAAGCCAACCACTGTTTTGTTGGCTTCACCGCCCAAAAGCGGGTTGAACATGCAAAATTGGGGGATACTCTTAAACATTATCGAATATCATTGTACGGAGGAACTTCATATTCAGGTTTGTCGAATTTTAGGTTCTTGTTTTTACGTGTTGGGGATCTAAACTATGATAATTTGAGATGAGTGATATACTTAATCTTCTTATTCCAAAGAATACGAGATATTTCCGGACTTCAATTATCTGAGTAACCCCTCCATACCTTTTCTAGCGTTCAGCCAGCCTTAACGGTCAGTTTCAACTGGCAATGGTGTAGGGCGTTTGAATCGACACGTTATTACGTCTTCCAAAGCCAATGCCAACTATTCAGGAAGCTTTTAGCGGCTTTCCTTCATTGACGAGCTTCGTTCCCATGCCGGTGCGTTCGATAACAATTACGACATTAATACTTACAGGTCAACAGGTACATAAACCAGCAAGGCCTTCAACCTTGGGAATACATATTTGTCTTAGATGATCATCAAACCAAAACCTGTTGCGAAAAAAACTTCACTGTCGATCCAAGAAAAGTAAACAATGAAGTCATTAAAAGAGACTGTTCAGCCCCATAGTTATAACGCGGTTGCTTGGCAACCGCACCTTGGAAACCAAAAGTTTTAAGTTTTCAGACTTCCAGTCGCTACGCGGCGCTGCGGTCTCAGGAAATAGGCCTTTACTTCGGCTGTCGCCATTTATGTTGTCTGAAATTACCCTTCCTGTTTGTCGGTCAAATTTGTGCGCAATGATACGCACTACTTGAATGAGTTAAGATATGATGAAATCTACATTTTGTAAAGTATACACATCGATAGCTAGGTAGTTATAGAGCGCGTTATGATTTACAGTTCACATTCGTGTGGTTCATGGTTTTAGGGAGGCACCGTTATCGATGGAACGACACAACAAAATTAATAAAACAGATTTCCACGGTACATCATGAATATTTCCAGTCAAATAATAATGTTGAAAAATTTATCACAGCGTAAACCTGTGGCACAAATTAAAAGATGGCATTATTTACGCCTGCGTTAAACCAAGGAGTTACATAACTAAAGGCTATTGGTTATAACTCCTTGGTTAAACGTAGTTGTGTATTGACAAAATGATCCCCGAGTGCCCGATATGAGGCTGAAGAGTCTCTTTAAGCAACTTGTCAAAAAAGGCTCGCCGTCTGACACCAAATTGAGCATTCAATCATAGTCATCATTCTAAATCACCACTCTATCACCATCACATCACCACTGGTTTCGGATATCACCTCTCCCTTTTCTCATTCAATCGAATATGTAGGTAATATTAAGAAATTTATCCGAGGTTCAATAGTTACTTTGCAGTGAAGAACCCCAATATGCTTACGACACCATCCTGCCCTGTTCATGAAATGAGCGCCCCACAACCGGCCTCTTGATTACACTCAAACGGGCGTTCGATATGCCTGCCGCGCGATGCACCTTCGTGAATGTCGCTACTCAGTAGTTTATCAAGAGCCAAAGGTCTGCGAGGGGATCAAGCTTGCACCTGCCAGTACAATCGCTCAGTCGCCCAGGCTGACGTGTGCATATTGAAGGTAACATCAACATGGTAATTAAGCATACCGATCGATATAGCGATCAATAAAGGGATTAATTGATAAATTGAGTTTCAACATTCAATTATTTCTATGCCAAGGCTAATACGACCAACACATTGCCCAATTACGATACCGCTTCCGGAATAGCCCCACATCAGTCAATATGTACACACACACAGCAGTAGCTGAGGGCATACATCTTGTCTGCTTAAAGGTAGCGGTAAATAACGAGATCTCGTTCTTTTATCAAGTTTCAAAACTCTCCTTACACACTTTCGCCGAACAACACTTATTATAACGTTGTTGTCATGTTGTTGTTGTCGTTATTTCAAAGTAAAGCAGTTCGGCAACAATACGCCACGTACTGCTGTTACAAATAGCTTTGTACGAATTTATATATATATATATATATATATATATATATATATATATATATATATATATATATATATATATATATATATATATATATATATATATATATATATATATATATATATATATATATATATATATATATATATATATATATATATATTAGGGTGGCTCAAAAAAACCTTTTTTTTTATATATATATTAGGGTGGCTCAAAAAAACCTTTTTTTTTTT
Organism: Urechis unicinctus; assembly: GCA_034190875.2. NCBI lineage: Eukaryota > Metazoa > Annelida > Polychaeta > Xenopneusta > Urechidae > Urechis > Urechis unicinctus. Next base: position 27,565,371 of record CM067344.1, read on the forward strand.
TAAAACTTGCTCCCCTGGTTTTATTTTGTGCCTAATGATGCCCTTATCACACTGGTTTTTTTTTTCAGATTTTTAAAATTAATTTTATACCCTCCCGTCTAGCGTTTTCTGGAAAAATGACGATTTTCAGCTATTTTTCATGTATTATGCAATTCAAAATGTATTAAAATTAATATTTCATACTTTCATTATGTTTAACTGTCTAAACATGATTGGTGTATTCTATTTGTATGCTAATATGATGTACTGTGTACAGTTTGGAAGGAAAAAAAAAGTCATTAAAATAGCAAAAACTCAGACAATAGCTTTATTTATCATACCTTCTTGTTCATTACACAATACAAAAAGCATATGATCACTGAAATAGGACTTCCTGTCCATTTATGAAGCAACTTCAGTACAACAAAATGCATTTTAGTATGCTTTAGGGTTTCAGTCTCAGTCTTAGATTATGGCATTTAAGTCAGCCTTGCGGAGGTGTGACAGCCGACAGCGTTGATCCGTTCCAACCAATATCACATCGTCAATATGTCCTGCTTCACGTGTAGCATTTGCGTACTCCTGCACGTCCTTGACGGCACGCTCAGCGCAGTCATTGACCACCTTCAGGTCCCTCACTAGCTCCCTCAGCTCCCGATAGGCTGCATCTTGGGGCCAAGTTGCTGGTTCTCCGGGCAGCCAGTCTGTATTGCTTCTGAATAGCTTAAACAGCAGCCAAGATGGCTCACTGACGAACACTGCCAGACTTGGGCGGGTCTCTTCCAGTAGGTCAATCACAGGCTGGAAGTTTGGTTTGCCTGGATGGAAGACAGGTGGTGAAGGGTGTGCTACCAGAGCCCTTGCTACCTCCTTCTTCTCATCTTCTGATACACCATCATCGAAGAGGCACAGTACGACCTGCTCTGGCACCAGGTACCAAAGGTGCCGTTTGATGCTCTCGAGCCCTTCCCTGGCAGCCTGTTGTTCCACTGAGGCATATGCCTTAACTGCATAGTAGAAGCCAAGATCATTGCGGGGTGCAGGAGCTGTCAGACGAGACTTTAGGAAGTAAGCCCCATACAGAAGGGTGATGATCTGCGACATCTTCAGGACCACAGATTTCAACCGGGGTGTCAATGGCCACACATAAATGAGAATCTGCATCTTCATCAGGTAGAGCGAACTGGCCCATGAAACGTGCTGAATGGTTGGCACCTGGTCGTCGCATTCTGAATCCCCTGGGTACCTGCAAAGACAGACAGTTCATATATACTAGTGGTGTTTGATATTTAATTCATGAACAGATTATCTAACTAGTAAGGCTTTTATTGAACTCACATCACCCCCCTGGTAGAAGTAGATGAGCTCTGTCAGCTCACGGTAGTCCTCCCTCTCAAAGGTGTTGGCCACCAACTGGTCCCTGGCCCACTGCGTTGACTCCAGAGCGAGGGTGGTGACTAAGGTGTACGGTCCAGTTGGAGAACCAGCAAAGTCAGCAGGCCACTCCCACTGTGCCAGCCCATTAGGATCCGGGAACACTTGAGAGGTGGTACTGCAGCTGCAGCGGCTCTGGCTAGAGGGAGATACCACTCCTGGCAGCGCTTGAATATATGGGCTCCACAGGACCTATAAGATATATACTTTTGGTCAAACACACTCCTACTGATTTGCACAATGTACATTAAAACTGGTTTACTAGTATACACAATATTGGTAGACCTGGTCTGTATAGTGTAACTGTAAGTGTATATACATACCCTTTGTGGCAGGTATGAAGCTTGACCACATATGCTTGATGTGTAGCTCTGCCATGTGGTGTCTACAAGCATTCCACAGAAACGCATGGCCAACAGCCTGCTCCAAGCGGATGCAACAGCCTTGCTGGATGCCGGTGTTAGAGGCTGTGGTATCAAACACACCAGCAACAATGGACTCTCTGGGGATATCATAGACTTGGAGAATGTCTAAGCATGAGTTGCAGAGCTGTTCTCCTGTTCCTCTCCTAACAATAGGGGCTCCTAAGAATGTTGGGGGACAGTCACCTGGTCCACTTAAAACCACGGCATTGCAGTCATCATGCATTACTTATGCATAGTCAATGATCTTGCTATCCCAGTGGACCACGGGGTACCTAGGCCTAACTTTCTTGGCTCGGATTTCTTTAGCCTTTTCTTGTTGGGCTGACTAACGATGGCGTTTGATGGTAGCTGAACTTGCGACAACTTCTTGCATGTCCCCACCAGCAGCTACAACTGTTGCTGATACCATCGCTAGGTGCTGTGTGTAAGACATATGGTATCTGGTAGCCACTTGTGTTGTCAATTTCAATAATGTCTTACGATCCACCCCAGTGCAAGGTATTGTGTCTGTTTTGTTCTTCAGTTCCTGCTGGGTCTTTGCACTAGCCACATACTCTGTATCACTGACATCTTCACAGTTCTCCTCGTGGTCACTGCCAGTGGGAAGAAAATTACTACATACTACTACTATATACATGCATCTCTAATACTAAAGCCACCTGTACCACACACTAAAAACCTCCACCATGTATTTACTTACTGTAGATGAATAGTTTACACACTAAAACAGCTGGAAGTAAATGGTACAGGTTTCTGCTGGGTTTTCAGTTGAATCATCACTGGAGATTGATCTTTTTGGAGAAGGTTGCGAGGTATCTCTCCTGGGGCGACCACGCTTACGACCGCTTTGTGTGGGCAAGTGGGCTGGACAGGCTGGTGCACTTGACGAGCGTGGTTTCTGTCCACTTCTACCAGATTTTCCAACCATTTTACAGCTACACAAATAAATCTGCTTGTTCCTGATAATCTGCACTAGTTGCACGTATTTGCATTCACCACCGAACAATCATTATTCTGCAGAATTCACTCTGTGACACACAGTAATTGTTCTGCTGCATTCATTCAGCACCACACAATTATTGTTTTGCTCCTTGCATCTACTGATACATAGCATATTTAAGGTATAGAGCATTGTCACAGAACATTTATAGTTGAAGGAGTATAATACAACAATATTATATCAAAGACCTTTTCCACTGATGCCACTTTTGTGTGTAAAAATGCATGTTTTGCATTAAAATTCCCATTTTGGAGTTGTATAAAAGAACACAAATAGTGCAAAACGCTTATATTACCATGATAAATATGTTTAGTCTGTTATACTTCACTTACCTTAAAATTTGTGAGGAAAATCAATATAATATGTGCAAAAAAATATATATTTTGGACCCAAAATCGTGATTTTTCCAGAAAACGCTAGACGGGAGGGTATAAAATTAATTTTAAAAATCTGAAAAAAATCAGTGTGATAAGGGCATCATTAGGCACAAAATAAAACCAGGGGAGCAAGCGTTTTTAAAAAAAAAGGTTTTTTTGCATTGGCCTGCCGGCCGCTATCTTCTATGTATACATATTTATGTATACATAGAAGATAGCGGCCGGCAGGCCAATGCAAATCCCTGTGATAATATCCGCAGCCAGCTGCGCGATAGTTCTCGATCTCCGTTATGGACCAGCTCTTAGCCTAATCATAACGTGCATCGTTGTAAGTCCTGACAAGCCGTCGGGCGAAGATGTCGAAATGTTGAGTGAATGATATGAAAGACACCTTGTTCAAATAGTGATGTTAAAATTGAATGAACACATTATGTCCACTCATTTATTCGATTCAACGTCCCCTCCATTGAAAGAGAAGCATCCATCTACAGCGCTGACCGAATATGTCATCAAACATTTGCTCTGATAAGTCAATTCTTTCCGTATAAATATATTTTTTAGAGGGTAAATTGGACAATGGACTGCCTAAAAACTGTAAATGGATCTACGCGCATGTTTGCAGATATCATTGACTCACATGACCAAAACGTTGCTTTTCAACCAACATTTTGAAGGTTCGATGCCGAGGTGTGAAAACTTGACTGGTTAATCGTAACCCGAATGGCCACGTCAAATGACGGTATCGTGTTGGACCTTCGTCCAAGCGGCACGGGGTTCGCAGCCCCGTCGGGGCAACGGTTTTGTGCCAAGAGGGCGCTGGCGTATAAAGTGTTGTTAGTTGATAGCGTGGTTTTGTAGAGCAGTTAAAAGTCAACGTGGCAAATAAACAAAGGCCGGGGTGTGTGGCTGAGGTTATTAGACATATAAAGCACTAATAAATGAGTCGATAGTGAGATTTAAGGTGCATTTTACTGTCACTGAATATATTTTCCAGGTTACCTGAAATTGTCAAATAAATAGTAAATTTTGACACAAATAAGAAGTAGCACATACAATTTGTGATAAAACATTTTCGATGAGTCATAGTTGATCAACAGGAGAACCGTGATGTATCAGTCCGTTAACACTGGTTGTTTTTCGCGGGTGAACCAACCAGTTTGAGTCAGAACCATTTTACAAATCACGAACATAAACCCATGGGAAAGGCAAAGCGCGAGGAGAGCATACGCAAAACACAGTGGTGTAACAGCTTCAAAGAGGTATCCAACAACAGGCGGCAGCACCATGCTGGCTAATGATCCGCCCACCACGAGTACAGAAGCAGCCCTTCCGGTGATGCTGATGTATGCAGACGCCCACAGGATGGTTGTCGCAAAAGTGTTGGATAGTCCATAACCAGCTAAAATAATAGACACCCAGAGCATAGCAGTGGCTTGATATTTGGCAAGTAGGAGCAGGAGGAAAGCGATAGTTGTGATGCACGAGTTCATGATGAGCATGTGTTTAGGGCTGAGGTGTGTTGATATGGGGATGCTTGTCAATCTCCCTAGTCCAAGACAGCCCCAGAAGACAGCGGTCAGAACAGCCGCCTTGTCGGGGTTCCAGCCAAATTGTTTCATGAGAAAAGGTGACAAGAAATTCCCACACGTACACTCCATTCCGTAGTACAAAAAGCAATATACGGGAAGCACTATCAAGCAAGCGGTCCTGTGCCGTCGCCATTGGCCGCTCTCGGCAGTCCCTGTGGCTCCAGTTTTAGAATTTACACGGTTTTGTCGATCAGCAGCTCGCTCTCGAAATGGATTTACCGGTCTTTCCGTCAGAAACAAAGCTAAGAAAACCACCATGCATCCCAGCATGGCCACAGATATTATGACGTAGACGTACCGCACCAATCCAACATCGTACGTGTCGTGGACAGCATCTATTTCTGTTCCATAAGATCTAAGTGGTACCGTAAAGTTGTAGTTGATAGTGGTGTTCGCCCCTGGCTGGTGAATAAGGAATGGTGTGGCGATGAAAGGGGTGATGGTGGAGCCAAGTGACCACATGAGGTACATGCCCTGGAGAAGGGGATTCTGTTGCTTCTGACCACACCACAACGAAAGAGCGTAGGCATTCCCACCTACAACACAGACATTGGCTGGTTGGTAAAACACAAATCACAAAGTGTTTCATCCATGTCTTCATTCACAAATAAATTTTCCAATTTTTTTCAAAACTTTGGCAAATATAACACCCGACGACACTTGGATAATTGGTTTGACAAAAAAAATAACTGGTTGTGATCTGATCAAATGTGTCTTTGTCATTGCTAAATTCTTTAAGATATCCAGGCATGCAAAACATAAATAAATTATATTTGCAATAGAAACTACAAAAACAACACCTGATAGTGTGTGGGCATAGTCTTGATGACTTACCAGTATCCATATAACCAAGGGCGATAGATTGCAGCGTCATAAGGCCGATGAAGCCATACACGGAGCCGATGAAAGGAGCACCAGCCGTAGTGAGGGCCCCTACGCCAGCCGTTACAGCGAACTGGATCTCGCAGTTGAACCTGTCGAATGTTACTCCGCTGAGGATGGCCCCGACAAGATACCCTAAACCACTCCCCGTCAGCGTGAACGATAACGTGTGTGTGTCAGTCTCGTAGTGGGATTCCAGGTTTACCATTGTTGGACCGAAGATTGATGCACACAACCCCTGCACAGAGCAAATATTTTCTCTAAACTCATATAATCGTAAGATTTCAAGTGCCTGAATTTATGCCCAAAGAACAGCGGTTAATACAACACCTGGTGTCAAGAAGGCATTGTATACGAGCAACAACTTCTCAAACCCACCATTTCGAATGATTTGAACAGTTATCAAATTTTTTTTAAATGTTAAAACGGTTTTTAATGCCCATTAGGTTTGGTAAGTGAGACAAGGTAGGTTTTATGTCCATCGGAAGCTTACAATCCATCACACACAAAGCTATTTTTAGCCTGGCACCAGTGACTTTTCTGTAGGACCAGCAGTAAGCCAATATTAATGTGGTTGACCGAAAACTTTCACCTAACTGACTTTTACATATATGGATACCCCTGCGTAAACCATCTCCGGGTATCTCAAAATTAATACTCTCATTGGACACTGATATTAAAACATCATTTTGTCTTACTATGAGAAGCAATCCCTGAAATTTCGTCACTACTCTACCTTATCTGCGAAGCTTGGGGGATATCTATTCATCGTGACAAAGTAAATGAATACATTTGCCCAAATATATTGTCTCGTGACAAACTTAAATCATTAATGATACAGAAAGTCATTCCCGCGAATAATTGGATATTTTTACCTACAATATCTCATATCATCTTATTCAACTACAGAAATAATAGCGACAGTAACCGACTTGTTAAAGCCTTAAATCACACCAAAGTTATTGAGAATGTAGGTTAACACGAATCACCATTGACAAGTACATCAGGTAGATGCCGATAGATTTGGGCAGCCATCTCGCGGAGGCATCGTGAAATTCTCTCGGGGCACTGCGTGGCAAGACACTATGGAGGATTTCCTCATGTTCCTCATCACATTCCATGATAGTATGGAGCCTCTGCCTCAACAAATCCTCCACGTTCACCCGCTCTTCATCCGATACTACATCATCGCCATCTTTCGCTTCTGTTAACCGATAACGGCCTGTTGTCTCATCAACTTGTAATGACAGATAGCGAAGCTTGCATGCCTCTGGCTGTTGCTGCTGCTGCTGCGAACGCTTATATCTATGAACAGCTGCTGTGGCTTTAGATCCGCTGCATGAGGTCGCCGTGTTGACATCGTCATCTTGAGCGTCATCGGAGCCTTGAAATTGTCCCGTGATAAACTCCCCATACTCAGCAGCTTCGCACGACATGCTCGCCGTCGATACGCAGACGCATTCTTTCAAGGCACACTTCACTATATCACTGAACCCACACGAAAATAGTTCGATGTCATTAAGATGTTATCGGTCAGCAACTCAAACCAAAGTCTACAAGAAAGACTGTACGTCAAGCATTGTCTATATTCTTACCTAGTATATGGAATACTCGTTATGACAAAAGCTATAAACTCAGGAGCAGCGTCAGCAGGATACTACCTAGCCCAAGGTAGTTGCATTGACATTTCTCCAAGGGGCCGAGTTGAATGCTTCTCCATTAAAAGACGCTTCGGATAAGTCAATATGGCTTCACAGAGAATGCGATGTTATCTGTTGTCATTTGACGGGTGTACACGCCGGTTTCTCCTGTCTGATCACCCACAGCAGTGTCAGAAACAGCAACAGCAGCCGAATTACTTGTGTACAATCCGCGTGGCGAGGGGATAACTCCAATTCAGACTCTACAGCAATATCTCTTCCATCTGATCCAAGTTGAAATATGGTGGATCAAAGCCGCTCATCTGCACGACAAAAAAAAAGCTTGTTTGAGAGTCTCACACAAAACCACATGACACATTCGTGTTGGGTTTCGTTAAACCCATATACTCACCTAACACAACAAACACGCTACCTTCTCTGAAACCGCCACACTTAGTACCAATTTCTGTGCCCAGTATGGTTGTGCAGACAGTTCAAGTGAAGAAGCATTTGTTTAACTGTTTAATAAGGGGCGAGCAAACGGTGATCGACCTTTTATAGCCTTACATGGCCCCTAACCACAAAAAAAGGCTTAAAAGTCTTAATATGACAACAACTACACTTGTCCTTACCCCAAAAATATCCTACCACCCCTTGAACACATATTCTCGTGTACCTGTGCAGCGCGATCATCAGGGACAGGTGACTATAACTGATTACCTGGATCCGTAAAATATTATGGGTAAGACCATTTTAGGACGTCGACAGAACGCACACGTGTTATCAGGCAGGTAACACCTCCCACCCCACCCCCGCCCAGCCCGAGGAAGGCTCCTCGCCGTTGATGATTGTAGATATATGCTCCGACTGGAAAGATAAAGACATATAAATACGCATACACAGGTTTCTAACTCTAAGCTTGTGCCTGGTATTGATAAATATATACCCAACTCACCGCCGCACCCAGTAGTACATTTCGCGGTCGTGTAGACGATTTATGCTTGCCTGCCGCGAGGAAGAGATGCTCTCTGTGCGGGTGAAACAATTATTATGCAAAGTTCATAAGAGCGGATCATTGTCGTGCAGGCGGCTTCTCGTTGGCGGACTTTAACTCGTACACTGACTGGGGCTGAGTGAATTTACCTAGCCCCGCCAGGTGAACCGTGATTGTGAAGTTTAGGCTGACACATGCGCCATTGTTACGACCCTCGGCGGTGATTGAGTGGAGCATTCGATGTCCCCAACCCGTATTTATCCTCACACCCTTTTGGGAGGGACTTGCTGATCACAGAGGCATATGTCTTAGTTGCTACACGACGTCATCATCCTGAACAAATATGGCCTTCTGTAAGACAAGAGCTGTTTCATAGTCATTAAGAAAAGCTTTCATAACTACGCAGACTAAACACAGTTCACATAATTACATTGGCGAGGCATGCGCTAGAGTTCATTCCTGTTCATTCCTTCGCTATGGCATCGTCTCTGGAATATTTGACTCGCAAGTGCTGAGCGCAAACAACCTATATTTATCTGTTATCAACATAGAATTCTAGTTACAGCCAAGTGCCACTCAGGGCCGCGAACTTTAGTCGCTTGGTAGTTGTGAAGTTCGATCCTTTGACATCTACGGCTATTGTTAGGTCAATTTGATTACTGTACTTACGCATACACCGCGGATGTTATATTTAAGACGTATGCCAAAAATGCGGCCACGATGAGTTTTCATAATGTACACCTCACATTCATGTACCAGATAAAGATAATGCAGTCTCAAATAGTTTGTTAAAGAGACACTTGTTCGCCAGCCAATCACACTTCTCAGAGAAAGTGTCAGTGGTCGTCGTAAAGCTTTTGTGTTTCGACGGCCGCTTTAGTCTTGCCATTAAAATAGCACTTGATCGCAAGTCCAAATGCGAGACACCAATAAATTGTCTATTGTTGATCGGTACCTTAATAGGTTAATGTTTAGAGGAGTCAACTGTCGCTCTGCTAATACCAATGCCATGTTTCTAAATGCGCATAGATTTGTCTGCTGATTTACAACCGCCCCTTGTTGAGTTAATATTGGAGATCTGCCGCTTTAGGAACCTACGTTCAGCTATGCGATCCCTCCTCGTTGTCCCAAAACCAAGGACTTCTACCTACGGTGGCAGATCGTTCCGAGTGACAGCATCCCAGTTGTGGAATGAACTCTATTGTGGTCAGGTTGAACTACTTGTGCTATATTTTATTACACTAATTCATGAAGGACTATTGTCCTTATTTTAATAGATTTTACTGTCTTCTTTAAGTTTTAATTGCCGATATGTGATCTTATATTTGATCAAGGAGTTATATAACTATTGGTTATAACTCATTGATTTAATTGAAATGTGCTTGTGCAGCGCCTTAGTTATCTTTACTGATAAATTGGCGCTATATAAATTTGGTATAATAATAATAGTACTCTGCAATCCCGGGGGGGGGGGCACTTGGCCTTATTCTGGATAGGGGTGCGCCGCGGGACCTCGAAAACCCGTACCCGTCGTACAAGGTCAAAATGGCCAAAAGCATACCCCGTCGTACAAGGTATTATGAGAATGTATAACCCCTCGTACAGATTGAAGCTCAAAAACATACCCCGTCGTACAAGTATGAGGCCAAAAAACCCGTCGTACAAGTCAAGAGGCCGAAAAAACATACCCCGTCGCGCGGCACATATGTACTACCTCTATACCATTAAGTGCCCCCCCCCCCGGTCTGCAATGCTCGGTTACGACTCTTCTGTCTGTTTCCTGAACGAACTACAGCATGGCAAACGAATATGAGCAACACCTTGTTTAGATTCAGGAAAGGTCTTTGCCCACGAAACTCGATTTGTTTAAAAATGTTTTTCGTTTTGAAAAAAATAAATTAGTGAAAGGAAGAGAAAAGTTTGACAAATATAACTCTAGATACAATCGTTTTTCGGTTTGTCTGTACTGAATTGAAGTAAAATCGTCGGAAGATCGGAGATTGATGAAAAAAATGCGTATACCAAGGGAGCCAACGTAAATAAAGATTTAGAATCTGTTCTTTCTTAAGGTCTGGTCACAATTATGAGCGATGCGATCCGTACTCCGTGCAGACTCGTTTCCGAAAAAACTTTCCACTTTAATTTACTTTAATTTACTCTCCTCCCATGCCACCTGCCAAATGATGTGTAGCTTTGGATGCAATAGCTCGACCTTTCAGATATATAGCAGTAGATGATAACAATAACACTAAGGTTTTTTTCGCAGTCCGCCCTCTCGAGTGTGCGACAATCGCTATTTCAGGCCAACCATGAAATGCGCATACTGGGTGCCAATCTCCACCCGGTCGAATGACACATGATGACGCTCGCCATTAGGACGAATGACAGACACAAAAACACCGTCCACTCAGACGAATGACACACACGGTGACATTCATCACTCAGACGAATGACACACTCGATGATATTCACCACTCAGACGAATGACACAGACGATGACATTCACCACTCCGACGAATGACACACATGATGACATTCACCACTCAGACGAATGACATACTCGATGACACTCTCTGCTTAGATGAATGGCACTAAAAATGACGCTCTTCACTCAGACGAATGCCATTTACGGTGATGCTCTCCATGAGTGATTTCTGCGTGGAATGGCATGATGTTATTGAATAACAGATGAAATCGAAACTTAGGTAAGCATGCATATAATTGGTAGAAACTATATTTGACGTCATGGCTATTTGGTGTTATGTCGGAAAAAGGAAGAAGTGCGAATAGGAATTATTTTTTTGCAAATATAATCATAAGTTACTGGTCTTTGCGTTTCATTTTCATATCCCGGCTGAACTGCGCGTCTCTTATAAAAGATATTACATCAATTTCGAGGAGCATCGTGGTTACATTGTGCAGTGAATATATTGCTTAAATGCCAGTGAGTTTCCTGTCATGCACAGCTAACTGGTGTTGAACAAATAGTCTTAAGTACCCTATTTGTTGAATCCAGGTCATAATTTGAAAGCGTAATATCTTTTATTGAAACAATGACCAAACAAGACCGTTATTAGTGTGTTTTTATCGATGTACATGGTTAAATAGGCGGCGATGTTGACGACTTATGTGACAGTGTAAATAAATGGGTGATGTATTCATTATAACTCTCAACGGTCCGGACTGTATTCCTATCGCGTTAAATGTTGTTGCGTTTTTGAGAAGTCTGTAAGTAGTGTGTATAATACAACGATTTTTCAAATAATACCTGTGAGTAAGTCGCAATATTAGCAAATGTAGCTGTTTACTTCAGTGCTTTCATGCTATCTGTTGTAACATCCTCAACATGATCCGTATCTGCTTGCAATAGCGCCGAAATGTTGAATTAATATTTAAGTGACTGCTCCGTTGAATACATCTCGGTAGTGGTTTAAACTATGTCAACGAAACATGGTTTGTCAGGAGTAGTTAAATATCAACAGTCAATGAGAATAGTTCAGTATTTATTCTGAAAATAGGATGGGTCTGTAAATTGATCTAACATATGTTTTTTTGCTGAATGCTTCTTTTCGTGTGTCGAGCATCACTGTCGTTGATCCAGTAACGCCACAACCCGTCGATGAATGCCCTACAGTGCTTCATTATCATGTCGCCGGCATAAAACAGCATCACTAAAAACGCTTTCAAGATGTCGATTCCCTCCATCGAAAAATTAAAAGTCAACAACAGTGAGAAAGTGATTTGACCATAAATCAAGTGTACAAATTGCATTGTTCGTGACCATAGAGGCATGTATTGCCGTACAAGTTCTTTGATGCGGCCCCGACAAAAAAACTGGCGCGAAATGTACATATAACGCCCTCTATCGAATTAGAAACAGGTCTGTCATCTGGCGAATGATAGTTCAACTACGGAAGACATAAACAAATAGTGCTACACCTATATGTGTATAAACTTTACACAATATCTCCATTAGCAATCAACTGCTTCTTTAAAAATTATATTCAGTGATGATTACAACTCTATCTAATAGAAAAATTATATAGTTATCATCAAAATATGCCGCATATGACGCGTCACAGGGGTCAGAGAGTACAAGATCTACTTTTGTTGATGTGGCCGAATATGCGACTCGCGATTGGTGCCTTGATGCGCTCATGTGGCGCTTTGACCAATAACGATGCTTGTTACAATAAGCGGACAGATATAGCGAGTTGAGGTGATAAGTCTTCCCATTACTACGTGGTAAGTGACATGTTAGATTTTGACATTTGGTGGTTTGGACGATTTTAGTTAAACAACTTCGTGTTGTTAAAGTTATTCGTCATTTGTATGCAGGTTATTAATCACAGAATAGGAGCGCGATTGATTCTCGCTCTTTCTAGGACGGACCTTCCCGGATACAGTACAGTAAGTTAAATAATATCATGACGGCTCCCAACCCAGCATGTGGATTGGGTTGGATATTTTTGTACCCGTGGCACAATATTGCCTGAGCTGCTGACGTAGTTATGCATCTTAATACATTCAGTTTTTCACGCTGGAAGTCCCTTATCTTTTTATAACAATGTTCGTTCACACCACACAGACTTGGTAAAATTATTGACCTGTCAAAACTGGTGAATTGGACAAAAACAACTAGGGTTAAAACGGATATAAATGGCTGTTAACCTTATTGCAGCAAAACGGAATAGGCAGACTTTGACGATCATGTTGGGGTGTATTTTAAGTTTGTTGGGGTCCAGGTTGCAGGATAAAATTTGTTTGTGTTGGATGAATAGTCAATTTGAACTGAACAAAGTATCTTTTTGGGGGGGAATTTTTAAAACTCAAAATTCGTTTTTGTTGGTGGATTGAAAACAATATTCTGTCTGAATGATCAATGCAGAAAGTACTGTACGACTTGGAATCGAAAACCGACTATGAGTTCGGAGATAGCACACATTGGGACAGCTGTTATGGCTGCTGGTGGAGAAGGAGAGTCGCGTCGCACTGTGGACGATGAAGCCTATGCTCCGACTTATGCGGAGGCTTTCCCTCCCTTGCCTGCGGCAGCAGCAGTGGAACCAAGTCCTGCTGGTGGAGATGCAGAAAATTCTCACCCACTGTACAGCCAGTGCCAGTGGACATCCAAGATGTCGGTCAGATCATCCACCACCACTCAGGTGAGTCTTTGACAACTGAAATTATTGTTGAGTTTTCAGATTAACTGGTAAAATGAATATTACTCTTTAGTTGAGCTAACACTGCATGATTGCAAAACTATCATAAACATTTTTGTCATGTTATATATGCAGGTGTTTTGTGTGCCCTTGGAAGAGCGTCGGTTCAAAGAGATGGCAGAGCAACAGTTTGGCAAGAAGGGTGGCCAGCAAGCAAACATTGTGAATGATATTATGAACAAAACAGGTGAAGCAGATCGACTTGTTATTACAAAATCATCTTACAGAGTGTAATTTAGGTTATTATTTTTTGTTAAAGGAGATTTTAGATAATTAATTTTTGTTCTATTACAGGTGTGGCTATTGAGATGAGTTTGGCCAAGGACCAAAGTTTGACTGTTGTGATAACTGGCAAAGGACAGGATGTAATGAAAGCTCGCAAAATGGTGGTTCAACAACTGCAGACACAGGTGCTGATTAGTTTACTTGGTAACGTTGTGTTAAAAAAGTATTTACAAACAAGTGAATTTGAGTTGCAGCTGAAAAATGTTGATGGCCAATTTCAACATAGTTTTGGTTATTACCCCATTTCATCCTGATGTGATTTTTTTTCATCCCCATATGAAAAACTAACATTTTTGAGCATATATAGCAAAAACGCATCCAGAAAGGAAAATGCGATTTATCTAATTTAGTTGGGTAAAGAAATATTAGCAAGGGCTTGAACCTAACTATAATGTACTGCATAATAAAAATTTGGCTACATCTGTTCTCTTTTTGGTAGTAATCACCATTTGTGCGATATATGAGTGGGGTGGGGGTGGAACTTGTCCATATCATCTTCATCAAACGCAGCATTCACTAGCAAATTGTCTTGCATAGCTCGCAGTGTAGGATCTGCAATGTCTGTGACCCTTCTGCCATTGATAAAATTGTCATCGGAATTACTAGTCACTGTTGTTTACTGCCGTTGCTGTTAACAAAATGGCGGAAATAGTAACCCGGTCATTCTTAACCTGACTCAAACACTGACCTTTGGGTTCGTTATCACCTCGTCAATGTTCGGCTTCCGGGAGATAATATATGCAACTAGGACCTCGGCCAGATTCCCCTATAGCTTAACGTCATTACCCTATCCACAATGCCTTGCAATGTTTGGTATTGCCTTATGACACGCGCAATACAACTGTAATCGTATTCCGGATGAAATGGGTTAAACACTTATTGGTAACAATGCATTTTTCAAATTGCTGACTATAAAAATTCTGAAAAAATCCTCCTCTTGAAATGATGATAATCCTACTGTGTGCCGGTGTCTTTAGATAGCCTGGCTATGTGGCTGGACTTTGCTGTAGCCCTTGACAGTTGTCTGGTGATCTTTCCACCTCTTGATGATATTCATGGAGTTCAATTGTTGTATTTGACAGACACATGATGTCATCAACATCCCGAAAGAGCATCATCGTTATATCCTAGGGCTGAAAGGCAAGAAGCTAGCTGACCTTGAACTGAAGACGGCCACCAAGATCACTGTACCAAGAGCTGAGGATAGCTCTGAGCAGCTGACCATTGCTGGAACCCGCGAAGGCATTGAACGTGCCAAGCATGAAATACAGGTCATCTCTGATGAACAGGTTGGTATTAGTTATATGTATTTTTAAAATATGACTCTGTGAGTGC
Source organism: Urechis unicinctus (assembly GCA_034190875.2). Taxonomy (NCBI): domain Eukaryota; kingdom Metazoa; phylum Annelida; class Polychaeta; order Xenopneusta; family Urechidae; genus Urechis; species Urechis unicinctus. The sequence continues at coordinate 27,580,533 of CM067344.1, forward strand.
AAAATCTACAGTGAGTAGTGAGCATAATACATACTGAAAGATAATATGAATGTGTTTGCAGGCTAAATTGGCTTTTGAACGGCTGGATGTGAAAAAGGAATTTCACCCTTTTGTCTGTGGCCCAGACAATCAGAATGTGAAGAAATGGATTGAGGAAACGGGAGCCAGGATCAATGTGCCCCCACTGTCGGTACAAAAGGATGAGATTAGTGTGTCTGGTGAGAAAGAGGCTGTCCGGATATGTGTGGAAAACATTCTCAGGATATACAATGATAAAGTGAGTTTTTTTTCTCACTAGATGCGACAGTGAGTGATGATTTGATGGTTAAATTTTATTTTACCTTCTTTGAAGTTGCTAGATGAATGCGCCTAGAATCAGCCCAGATCATACCGCTAAAGAAGGCATGTTTATCTTTGATATTGTATCTTTCCAGAGGAAGAAGTGTCAAACCGTGTCTGTTGAAGTACGGAAGTCTCAACACAAATATGTAATCGGACCTCGTGGCGCCAATCTTGGTGAAATCCTTTCCCAGACAGATGTGTCAGTTGAGGTACCTCCACTAGAGAGCCCATCAGAGACCATCACGCTACGTGGCGAACAGGAAAAGCTTGGGCCAGCTCTAACCATGGTTTACTCTAAGGCTAACAGTGTGGTCATATGTGAGGTGGAGGCACCTGCTTGGCTCCATCGCTTCATCATCGGTCGCAAAGGTGCCAATGTACGCAAAGTGACCCAAGATTTCCCTAAGGTGAGGCTCCCATTGAGTTGTCTTGTTTCTTGTTCCTTGTTATTCCTTATTCACCTTATTGCACTTTACACTCTTTCTGATGGTATGCATATGCTTGGTGTGGCTGGCAGGTTCACATCGAGTTTACTGATGGAAAGGACATAATCAGTGTAGAGGGACCTCCTCAGGAGGTAGATCAGGCCAAGAAAGCCCTGGAGGAGATCACCAAGGACTATGTAAGTCTCCACGGGATACAGCTCCCTGTGCTTAGTCTGTGCTCAATTTATGTTTAGAATGAAGTCTACAAGTATCCCAGTGTGCTATATCTCAACTAAAATCCCATTTTGATGCAATGGTCATGGCGTCTTCAAATTTGCCTGAATCTTCCCCGCAGTCTTCAAAGAGAAATATGTATGTGATATTATAGTTTAGTTTAATGAACATACTTTGCAGATCTCAAGGATGGCATTTGTGGAGCTAAAAATCGAGCAGAAATACCACAGACACATAATTGGAAAGCAGGGCGCCAATGGTAAGTTCATGCTAACACTCAGTTGGGTGATTTCTTCCTGCTTTAACATTGATTCCTAGTGGGGAAATATGGCCTTCTCTTTGTGACGGTTGATATTTCAGGTCTAATATAAATGACAGCAGGTCAGGTCATCATAATAGATTAATTGTAACAAACATCCCATGGTGTACACTTCATTCATGATAGACCTCTCCATGATGTCATAGTGACAAGAATCAAGAACGACACGGGTGTATCCATCCGTGTGCCTCCTGATAACGAGAACAGTAATATCATCCGCATTGAGGGCAGCCCTGAGGGTGTGGCCCAGGCGAAACAGGAGCTTATGGAAATGGTAGAAAAGATGGTGAGTAGTCCTTACATGCTCCTGAACACAATTTATTTAATGCACGTAGGATATTATATATGGATGTATTATGTAAATGAATCGACAATAATTTATGCTTTGCTATGAACAATGCATGCCTAGAGTTATAATAGTTTCGGTGAAAATATAGTAGTGAAACCCTGTTGTAGTTTGATCTTTGAAAATATAACCTGAAGGAGCTAGGAAAGGTCCAATAACTCCCAGTGTTATATTCGATTTTGTGTCCAATAGGGTCATAAAAAATCAGGGTTTCACTGTAATTATTATTTATGCAATCATGTTCAGAGGCTGTCAGTATATATTGATTCAGGTTATGTGGCTTGGTTTTAAAGATGTCTGCTGGCATTGTAATTCAACCTTGCCATATGTTATGTTGACAAGTTTTTCTTTTACTCTTCCAGGAGAACGAGAAGTCACGTGATATCCTCATCGATCAACGCTTCCATCGCACGCTGATTGGAGCCCAGGGTGGCCGAATCAGAGAGATCCGTGACAACTTCAACCAGGTTCAGATCACATTCCCCGATGCTGTGCGTAAATGCGATGTTGTCACTTTGCGTGGTCCCCGTAACGATGTTGACAAGTGTCACCGCTACCTGCAACAAGCTTTCCAAGAAATGGTAAGCCGTACAGACGTGTTCAGGTTTAGCCTAGTGGGAAATAACAATCATAGCCACCTATTTTTCTACATATCGATCCCTGGACAATTACCATTTGTATTATGAAATGATTTTGTTCATTCATGCAATCATTATGTCCTGAGCCATCATTTATCAGGCAGGTTGATAAAAAATGCTTCATTTCAAAGATCTTCACTGCTGTCATCTTTTTGTAATAAATGTGTCAATAGCTGGCCAACAACCATGCTGCTGATGTGCACATCTTCAAGCAGTTTCACAAGAACATCATCGGCAAAGGTGGAGCAAATATCAGAAAGGTAGATTAAAAACTCTTCTTAAAACAATTCTACCCTATTGCAGGCAATGTGTCTGAGCTTATTTCAGAGAGAATGTGTGTAGTACGTGGGCTACAGCATGTTGGTGTGTGTGTATTATCAGATTCGAGATGAGACTGACACTCGTATCGACCTGCCCAGCGAGATCAGCACAAGTGATGTCATCACCATCACTGGCCGCAAGGAGAATGTTGAGAAAGCTAAGGCGAAGATTGAGGCTATTCAGAAAGAGCTGGTCAGTTCACAATGACACCTGTGTGTCTGCTTCTCACATGCTGGGACACTAAGACTATATCATTTTAAGTGGCATGAGATTCCGGAGATTCCAACTCCATATATAAACCATACTAATATTGCAAGTGTATTACCGACGTAAAATATAACTCTGTATTCAGGCGAACATCAAAGAGATTTCCATTGATATCCCCCACAAGTTTCACAATTCCATCATCGGTGCCAAAGGCCGCCTGATTCGCTCAATCATGGAGGACTGTGGTGGTGTTCTCATCCGTTTCCCACCAGAGGGCTCCACCAGTGACAAGGTTGTGATTCGTGGTCCCTCTGAGGATGTGGAGAAGGCACGCAAGCAGCTGACTGAGCTCACCAATGAGAGGGTCAGCCACTTGACGCATATCATTGATGTGTATGGTGTACTATGTGAACTTCACTTAAAAGTCTGACAAGGGCATGACTAGACCATACTGATTTTGATTTTTGGCCCCATGTAATATAATGAATGCATTTTGCCTAACAGAAAGAATCGGGTCACACAGTTGAGATCCATGCCAAGCCTGAATATCACAAGTTCCTTATCGGACGAGGTGGCAGCAACATCCGTGATGTGCGTGATCGCACTGGAGCCCGCATTGTATTCCCCACAGCCAACGACCCCGACCAGGAGCTCATCTCTATCATGGGCAAGAAGGAGTCTGTTGAGCAAGCCAAGGGGGACCTGGAGAGGAGAATCAAGGACCTGGTAGGTGGTGGCAGACCTTCTCTCACTTGATTACTATTACTTTTCCTCTTGTTTATATTGGATCTATGCTGTTCTGCGGAGGTGCGCGTGCCTTTGGACAGGTGCCTGTCTCTACATCTGGAACTTCCAGTCCATAAATATTCATTACTCGTTGAATATTTCTGTTTGACTGTGACCAACTTGAATCTGGCACATTAGATGGCACATATTGTCAAGATACCTTACACATGCTCTTGCCAATGCCTTTTTGCATTTCTCCATTGTGGTTCAATTACTTGGCCAATGTGACATTCTCTGAGGGCTCTGTAGCTTTTGATCTCTCCTATTGAGAGTGCGGAGAAAAATTGTTATGACATAGTTTTGTCATAGCATTGATTTGTCACTGGCCCATATGGTCATTGTCATTTGATTGTTTGCCAGCCTACTCAGTGATCAAGCAGGTGTATGCTTCTGTGTGCCCTGCCCCATGAGCTTGTGCTTTGCCTAGAGAAACCTGAGCGACCCATCCTGCTCTTGTATGACTATTGTATCCCATTTCCTATTGCATTAAGTCAAAAGCAGCAGAGCTTTGACAAAATCCATAGACCTCTTGTGTACCACGATGAAGTGATAAAACATGTTATCAACTTAAATCAATGACTGTCATTCAAAGTGTCTGTTCTCACATTGTGAATTAACAGGATAACATCACAGAAGCAGAGATCAATGTGGATCCCAAGCATCACAGACACTTCGTGGCACGCCGTGGTGAGGTGTTGAGGCAGATTGCCGAGGATTTTGGTGGGGTCACTGTCAGTTTCCCTCGCAATGGAGCCAAGAGTGAAAAAGTTGTTCTCAAGGGAGCACAGGACTGTGTGGACGGAGCCAAGAAACGCATCATGGACATTGTTGCTGATCTTGTAAGACTCATTTCAATCCTGCTGAAAAATGCATCATTCATTTACTAAGTGAAGATAAATTGTAAGACTATTCTGACAAAGAACTGATTGGGTTAAAATTTACAAACTTCATTTTCTCTGCAGAATGCCTGAAAATGATTTTGCTATTTCTTTCCCAGGATTCCCAGGTGAGCATAGAATGTGCCATCCCACAGAAATACCACCGTACAGTGATGGGAGCCAAGGGGTACAGAGTGCAGGAAATAGTGCGCGAGTTTGATGTTGGAATCAAATTCCCAGACAGGCCAGTTGAACCCGAAAATGGCAATGTAAATAGTAAGTAAATGAAACTCCTTTTATGGTGAGATTGTTTTCAGACAAAATTAAATGTACTTGGTTCAAAGAAACTTGTGATTTCTGATAGATAGCGAAGAGCAGGAAGCTGCTGCTGTACCAACTGATGCTGCCACCCCTACTGAGGGAAATGACGTAGATGCTTCGGCTATGAATGGTGATTCAGAGGAGGTTTCAGGAACCAGTAAATATGACATCATCATGATCACTGGCAAGGCCGAGCAGTGTGAGGCAGCCAAAAATGCCCTGATGGTAGGAAGCCATTTTATTTTCTATTTACCCAACTTAATATTGTTTGGAATATGGTTACCATTTGCATTGTATAAGCTGCTTGGTCATTAAATCCCTGCCAAGTAATGATTAGGTGCAATTTAGAAAAATGACATGTACAGAAGGTTTACTTTGAATTCAAATGTTAACCCTCGCCTGACATCGCCAGATTGTGATTTGCAGTTCTTGTCTGTGTACGGGATATGATATCTTTTTTTTAAATAACCCCAGTCCACTATTTTTCAGGCGTTAGTTCCGGTTGTGGAGGAGGTGCAGGTGCCGTTTGACTTCCACCGTTACATCATCGGTCAGAAGGGCAAGGACGTGCGTCGTATGATGGAGGAGCACGACGTCAACATCTCCATCCCTCCCGCTGACAAACAGAGTGATGTGGTGAGAATCACTGGGCCACGTGTCAATGTGGACCAGGCTCGGGCAGCTCTGGCCAAACGAGTTGCACAGCTCGAGTCTGAGAAGGAGGACAGGGTGAGTTGTTGGTGTCAGTGTTGTCATTAAGAGGTCAAATGAGGTCAAACTCAATATTATGTCCATTCATGATGTCCTTCTGCCCTTTGTGTCCAGGCCTTGCGTAGCTTTCAGTTGGAGGTACAAGTTGACCCTAAATACCACCCCAAGATCATCGGTCGGCGCGGTGCCGTGATCAGTAAAATCCGCGACCAGCACAGCGTCAACATCCAGTTCCCTGAGAAGAAGGCTGACAAGGAGGATGTGATTACAGTCACTGGTTATGAGAAGGATGCCAATGCTGCCAAGGAAGATATTCTGCGTATTGTCCATGACCTGGTGAGCACAAATGATCTAGTGACTTAAGCATGAACAGCTACTTGGCGCGTCATTCCATGGTTGTATTCTACAGATTAATGTCAATTAATTTGATTGAGGAACATGAATGAGGCTCCACTAAAAATCAGACGGGAGCAACTTGAGGTCCAATACGCAGCCAAATTAAGATCCAATCTGAAAGAGGGAGACGAGAGTTGGGGCTGCCGCTCTGATGGGTGCAACTGTGTTCTGTATAGGGTTAACCCCTTATTGTGTCAATCTTTCATGCCGAGCTTTCTCAATAGCTCTGGGTCATATGACCTAATCACATAGGAAAAGTTTTATAATTTTTCTCTGACTCCCTGTCTGCCCTGGAGGCATTCACCAGGTGAAATTTCCATTGTTTTCATTTAGATATTGTTTTGCTATACTCAGCATTGCTTGATCGAGGCAAGGATATTTGTTTGTGTGGGTTCTGAGCCATGCCCTTCCTGAGGGCAGACCAAACTGCTAGAGAAACGCTCAACCAGGATGTGACTAGGGTTAAAAGACCCCTTTACAGACTTAACCTCAGACTGTCAAATGTTTTAAGCTAAAATAGGGAGTGGCCTCACAGATGCAGAAACAGCCGTAGAGAGGATTATTTTTGCCAGTGCTTGTATAAGTCACACCTACACATGGTTTTCTACCGAGGAATGAGCCCTTACCCAAGAGCAGTCCTTGCCAAAGCACATATAATGTCAAGCACATTTTCATCGCATGTGTCCATCTGGTTATTTTCAGAAATCGCTTCTTCCAGGTTCCAAGTTGCGAATTGTTTTAAAGGGTTGATCCATCTAAGATCCTTGGTTTTATTCCAAAAATTAGACTATATTACAGATTTGTTGTTTTTTGGATCAATATCACATAATTCAATCAATACTAATGGGTTCAAATTAGTATCTGTTGATACATGATTTCTTATCTTTTTGTATCCGAATTTGCCCCCACCTTTGTAGGTTCAATATAACACACTAGTGTTGGTGTACTGTTAACCGTATACTTCCGTACCCGACCGCTTAATCAAGACTTGGATGATCACATTAATTGGTGGTTCCATATCTGTAAAGGGATGTAAAAGATCACGTTCTCCTTGGAAGTAACCAGCTCCATAGTTACACTGCCAGTCAGTCGTACATAGCCTAGTTGCTTGAAACGATTATAATTTGAAACATGACATACAACTTCATGACAAAATTACCTGGGAATAACTCCTTGTACAGTTGTCTTCTCCTATCAATATATATAATCATTTGTCTGGTACCCTTACAGGAGGATATGATATCTGAACCAGTGGACATAGACCACAGGGTCCACCCTCGCCTAATCGGCAGTAGGGGCCGCAACATACGCAAGATAATGGACGATTACAAGGTCGACATTAAGTTTCCCACAAAGGACGCCGAGAACCCGAACCAGGTGGTAGTAACAGGCAGCGAGGACAATGTCTACGACTGCAAGGACCACCTGCTGAACCTCGAGGAGGAATATGTAAGGCAATATGGCCCACTGCTTTCTTTGATTAGTTTATTGTTCTATGTTCTTTGGTGATTGTATCAAACATTTATCAGAGATGGTCTCTTTAAATGATCACTATTGACCATTAGACACTACTCAGGTTGTGTTGGTGTTGCCCAGGTTTAGATTTGTGCCCACTATATATAACTGTTATTGTGTGTCCAGATGCAGGATGTCACTGAGAATGAGATGATGGCCCAGTACCGAGCGCCTAATCGTGAGGGCTCTAATTCCCACTCTCAGCAGAACACCAAGGGCTTCATGGTTCGTAACGCCCCTTGGTCCCCACCAGACACCTCGTCCACCACAGACTTCCCTGAGTTTGGGGCGACCAATGTCCCCTCTTCTGCCACACCCATCGCTTGGGGACCAAAAGTAAAGCGCTAAGCATCGCTCACCTACTGATCTCACAAAAGGCGCCGTGGATTTGTCTGCTGAGACCGGCTGATAAAATCCTTAACCTTTAAATATGCTGCCTTGTATGTTTGACCTTAGAAAAAATAAACACGTTCTATTTCCTTAATTCATTTATCATGCGAAAGTTGCCCCTCTATCTTCCACCCATTCATTTTTCCTTTTTGCATTTTAAGAGAAATATATCCACTGGGTGTCCATGATATGCCAAGTGTATTCTGTTATTTGCTGTAGATGCTAATATTTTCTTTAAAGCGTGAGGTTGATCAAATGAAGGGAGCTAGAATGCTGTGTTTGTGTCATTGCTTACATCACAGACTAGTTGTTGTGTCAGCTGTGTGCTACAGGTTTTCTCTTCTTAGTTTGCTCAGTAGGTAGTAGGCTGCGGCAGGACCAAATATTTTGTTACACATGTTTATTGTAATTTGTAGGCGAAACGAGGGTGAAAAGCCATATATGCAACTGTTCATTATTTTCTTGTCATAATACACGCACAGATGGTGTGTATCAAAGTTCTTTAATCCTGAAGTCCGGGGTTATGTTGTTGAATGTACTTGGAGGTAAAGTTCATTGTTTAGTATTGGTTAGGTTAATTTCTGTGTGTGTTTGTTAGGACAGAGGGTGGGTGTCTTAATTTTACCCATTAAATTTTGTGTTATTGAATCTGGTGGCTTGAGATGTTTAAGAGCAAAATTCCTCTCCTTTGAATCGAGGTTGATTATTTGCATGGACCTGTTATGCCCATTATGATGTACATAGAAGGAAATGACTGAGTTGTTTTTGAGCCACACCGAGGCCATAGTTAATACACTGAGTGTAATATTATTGCAATCCTACAATGAGGTATGCTTATTTGTTCCATTTGCCTGATATATACTGAACAGGCTCAACCGTTCCATGTCTGATAATTCTACAATAAGTGAATACCATGTCTTTTATCCAGTCGTGTGCAAAACCGAACTGTAAAAAAAAAAAAAGAATTTTATCTTGTAAAGTCTATTTTTGTGAAAAAATAGAAGTATGAAGATTGGCTGCTGATGTTGCATTATAAGTGCTGATGTTGTCTTATCAGTGCTCGATGAATTTGATTATGTTGATAGCTATAACATGATGATTTGAACATGTGGACAAATCTACTAATAAAGTTATAGTCCCCAAATTTGCAAAGTATAGGACAGTCTTGCAGACAAACGGGACTCCTTATTGGCCCACATACAGCACCTTTGATCCGGCATACATCAGTAGGTCAATTTGTCAGGCCATTTGTAAACTTTCAATGCATGTTGCATTATTAATGAGCTAGCTGCCCCAAATAAGACTTTATTTGATGTCTTGGCATACTAAAAATTGGCTCTGTTTGACCTTTGCCCTATTATGGGGCATCTCGTGCACTAAAAATCCAATCGAGGTTCAGTTTCAAGGTTGTCACCAAAAAAACTACGTTAAATTTCACTGCCACTACTGCTTAATGAAAAGTTTGGAAAATGAACAAATGTGTGAAGTGATAGTTTATTGTACAGTGTTAGTCATGAGGAAATACACATTCATTTGAACAACCTTTTAGAAAATGGAATCCATGAATAATTGTATGTGACCAGCACATCGAGTTGAGAACTGATTTTTGTATGAAAATAACAATTTGCGACATTATTTGCAAGATGTTGGATGTTGCAGTAAGACAAAAATGCCTATTCAACAGAAGTACCCGGTATGTAATTGGACCCATTTAAGTTATACATCAATGCATATAAATAATCAAGATGCATATAATCATTCAAATAATGGCAAGATTTAGTCAGACTTATACTTCATTACACAATAAAAATGGCCAACATATGTTATATCAAATACAAAGATGTTCACTTTGACAATCAACTAATATAATATGTAGATGGTTTAAAAAAATACAGTATCATTATAGCATGAAATTATTTTTAACTCAAGAAGATAGTGAATTGTAATAAATATTTATATGAAAGCACAATATATATCAGATGCCATATGCATGACAGGGGCTAAAAACTATCCCATGTGATAATCATTAATTTAAATAATCCATATTCTATAATCACAATGTTATCCTATCAAGAGTCCAGCTCAAATGTAAACTTGTACACCGTTATCATTTAAAAGTTAGGTGCTGCCTGATTGGAATAGAGGGATTTAAGTCAAACTTCAGAAACAAGCTCGCATTTGTCTGGCTGGTGATCAAGGCTTTTAATGGTATTGCTGTTATCCATAACACGACTGAAGCTCCTGTGGATCTCTGGCATTTCCATACCTAATGACATTGGAAGGCAAGGTTCGGTCATGGTGTCCTCATCGAAGTCAATGGGCACCATGGTGATGGCCAGGGGTTCCTCATAGTAGTCCCATGTGAGTGTGTCTGGTCGAGACGCAGAACCCAGGTCTTGATCTCGGTTGGACTTGTAGCTTCTCTTCTTTTCCTTTTTACCGTGATCTCGGATGAGTGACCGCGATTTGCTCTTTTTATCATTCGTACTGCTTTGACAAAGGCCGTTTCCCTCAGCTGAGATATGCACCTGAACCTCAGCATGTGTTTCTTGAGATGATGAGTGGATCTGCACATCATGCAGATCACCTGATTGCATCACTTCATCCTCATTAAAACTTCGGCCATACTCAGCCATTTCTATAATAGCCGAGGATGAACTTGTAAAACGCCCCCCTTCAGCGCACCTCTCTCGCTCCTCCATAATAGCTATTTGCTGTAGGGCTTCATTCAACTCTGTAACTTCATCATTGTCTGCCTCGTGCACACTGATCTCAATTGACGGCACTTTTCTATCCGCAGAAGTCTCGACTTTGATATCATTGAGATGAGACTCACTGGAGGCCCTCTCATTGTATGGCTGTGCCCAACTACGGAGAGATGATTCTCGCTGAAGATTGGGGTTACTGGCACAAAGTCGCTGATTACTACTTAGCACCTGAATCTCACATGCATGGTACACCTTCATATTCTCAGGTATCTTGGTACTGATAGTTGGCTTGAGTGGGTACTTTTCTTTTAGCAAGCTCTTTGTACATCGCAATAAGGACTCCGTCCAACTCGCCACTGTGAAGCTTTTATGGGTGTATTTCTGAGTCACACATACTTCGAGACAAATATCTGATGAATACACTTGCTTGTTCGTCACTCCACTATACTCGAGCGGACGTTTGAAGGTGAAGCTTGAGGGCTGGAATATTACGGTATGATTGTCCTGATCTGCCTGGGCAACATTGGCAGGTTGTACCTGCTCAGTTTTACGTTTGGAGGATTTGTGTTTGTCACCAAGAAGATAGCTCTTGACATAGATACTATGGATCAATGATGTGTCAGCTGAAACACACAAATACACATTAATCTGATATTACATTAACAAGCATACATATCAGAATTTATGCTTTAAGAGTAGTCTGCGAGATGTGATTGACAAACATATAAAACTATACTACCTCAAGTAGTCAAGAAAATTGTTTGAATTAAATATTGACAGCGGTTTATGAAAGCAGACCTAATGCCTGGAACACAGTACAATTCTTGACCACAGAACAATTATAGAGTATAATTTGATTACAAGTTCTCCTATAAATGCAATGTTAAATTAACTATGATCTAAAACCAAAGAGATTTCCCACATGCCCATCTTTGAATGCATACAGAGACATTGTGAAGGTTTACCGGACCTGTCGGACATCCAGTAAACTTTTCTCTGGTCCGATAAAAAATGTGATTGTTCACCGGTCCTCGGTCCAGTAATAAATTCTAATATACTATACATGCCAGTACCCCCTCAAAAATGAAAATAAACCCAAGAATTTTCACGTCTCTTTCGTCTTTCTGTCAATATTTATAATATTCGCTGGTTCGTTAGTCATTCACCATGCAACGTGACTTCGGAAGTTCAGGTGATTCCGTGGTTGCCGGAAACGCACAAGTAGATTTCACGCGGATTTTTAAAAGCACAGCATGGCCATATATGTTTGTCAAAACTTCGGTCCAGTAAAAAAATTCTCAGTCCGGTAAGCTTTTAAAACTTTTCCGGACTGCGGTCCGGTAAAGTTTGAGATTCCTTCACAATGTCTGCATACAATGAGTATTGTTGCTGATGTCTGTATGGTTACAAGGTCAGTCTATTCACAGTCAGAAATGAAGGGGCCTTCTCATCACAGCAGCCTTACTGTACAAAGCCGCATGGCTATTAACAAGGCATGAAATAACTGTCACTGCTTTGCTTCTTGCGTACAATCTTTGTGCACACGCGTTATTTTGTGAACTTGTTTACCAACAACAGATAAAATTCCAACGCCGATCTACTCATCTTGAGATCTATAGAAGGGTGCTTCAAGTCAGGTCGTGCAGCAATAAATAAGAACGCATGATTTGAACTCATTAGGTGCTTCACCACCAAAAAATACCTGACCCACTGAAACATGACTTAAAAAGAGTAAGTTACCTGGTGGCAACAGGAGATCTATAATTTTCCACACTCGTATTTTGAAAGAACTCTTCTTGGAATTGTACTCAAATGACATGACAGCATGACCAAGCACTGAAAAAGAAAAAAAAATATTGAGGGGTTCAAGGGTTGAGATTATGCACTACCTTCAAATAGTTTACCTTAAACCTGAAACAATAATTGATATGTAATTCAGTAAGTACAAGTTAATTGAGAGTAAACCACAGGACTGTAGAATTCATAAAGATTAACTTAACAGCTGTAACCAAAATCCAAATATATCAAGCACATATAAATAAAACGTCTTAAATCAATTGGTAAATTGTTGATGAAAATGTTTTCAATATTGTGCATCATGATTTATTAGGCAACAAACCTTTATCATTGATAGCTGTATGTCGCTTAAAACTTGACCCAGAACTACTAATACTGTCAGCAGTGTCAACTGAAATAGCATCAATTTCTGACCAAGTTTCCCCGCTTTCACTCATTCTTGGTGAGACTGAGCCAGAAGGTGAAATGGTTTTTAATTTTCTTTCCACCACATCATCTTGTTGGCCATCATGGAGAAAATCTGTACCATGCCGATCCTTTTCTACAGAGAGCAATTAATCAAAAAAATATAATAAAACAGTGCATTAAAATCAAAGCATTGCACAACTGAGTAGATAATTCAGAAACAAAATAAAGGTGACATGACAGACATAGATTTTTCTTACGTTGCTTTTCTAGTATTGATCTGCATTCACCAATAGCCACATCTATGCAGCTTTGTCCATCTTTATTGCAGAAATTGAATTTCCCACCAGCAGCAAGAAGGATCTCTAAGCATTCTTTTTGGCCCTCACTGGCAGCATAATGAACAGCACTACACCCCCTCAGTCTATCTTCTTTGTTTGGATCAGCTTTAAAACAGTGTCACATACAATACTGTTAATATGGTGATTAAAAGGGCTCCTAAAATTTTATGTACACGGATATCGGCAACCTAAGTTGAAACACATTGTGAAACTTTGGTCGGACTTTATTGTTGGATTCCTTGTAAAAACCATCCTGGAAGAGGCATCAGGGTACATCTCATCTTGATAGTTTAATTGTTGAGAAAAATGGGGTCCAATGCCTCCACTGCATAAAATCCATGGTTTGACCAAATGGATCAAAACAACCATTTTAATTATGGTATTACTATGGTAAAAGGACTCTAGGCTACAAATGAATAGAATCATGAAATGACACCACACACTCACCTCCAAATTTGAGCAATAACCTCACAATATCTGTGTCACCATTATTGGCAGCTTCGTGTAATGCAGTCCATTGATATGTGCCTATGATATCTGGATTGCATCCATCCATAAGTGCAGTTCTGGTTTCCTCCAAGTCACCATACCGGACGGCTTCATGCAATGCAGTGTCTTGACCTTCATTGCCCTCCATTTTTTGTCACAATGCTCTCATAATCTACCCTGTGAATACACGACACTGTAATTTTTAAAACAATATGGTAAACCAAGCAAAAGTCAGCAATGTATCTTGAACAGAGTTATGGCAGTTGAATCTAAGTATGATTCATCAACCTTACTATAAATAGGGGGAAAAAGCAGAGAGCTGTTGTGAATATTTTTCTGACGGTCAGAATTGACCCAACTGTTTGTTAAACAGGACTTGAAATTGAAGTGCTAGTTTTGATAATGCTGACCTGTTGTAAATTTAAGAGTGGTAATTTATTCACAATTCTGTTTTCCATATAAATCCATATTACTATAGACAGACCAATTTTGGCATCAGGAAGAAAATCTATACAATGCTGAACCTGTTCACCTTAATGAAAGCAGTTATTCACATAATAATTTGTTTCCCTGACCAATAAACCAGTCTTGCCAATTTACCCCTTGAGATAGAATACACCATCAGACGGGTCTCGACATCATTATATCACACAATGAGAGGTGAGGAAGGTGAACATAAGGACATGCATGGGCCTCAAGTAGGAAAATTGGAGCTAGCTTCTTGTGGACCACCCAACAATCTCCTCAGCTCTCGAGGATGCTCCCAAAGAAGAACCCATTCTTGCATCCTGCCTACAGAAGAAATATCTGACTCCCAGGACCGGATCAACCCTTGCCACCAGCCACCAGAGGAGAAGAGGAAGAGAGAAGCCAACCCAGAAACTACCACTACAACCTCTACCATCCCCCAGTCTCCTTAACAGGAGTGAAGATCAACAAAGAGAAGAAAATAGAAGAAAAGAAGAGGGAATAAATGAAAACAGAAGAGAGAAGAAAAAGGAAGAGGAGAGAAGAGCAAAGAGATAAAAGAAGAGAGAATAAAAGAGAATAGAAGAGAAGAAGAGAGAAGCGTAGAGAAAGGAAGAGAGAAAATAAGAGGTGGTGGGGGGCCCGGCCCCTTCACATTTAGAGAAAATCTACCCATGGGAGGGACCTACAGGATGCCATCACTGCATTACACTGAGGGGAAACCCTTTAGTCTTGAAATAATACCAATATTATATGTATACCACTGCACAAGTAATAAAATAATTGGGTCAGTAAACCAAATGTCTTCTTTGGGGGTCACCCTTGAGACGTCTTATAGGTGATCAAAGGCAATTTTGTTCATTGATGTACGTTGTTTTCTAGATGCTTAAATCTTTAATCGTGCGGTGCATTGAAAAACCAATATGGCAGATTTGCCCATGATTTCTGCCAGTTATAGGGTGGTCAATGAAAAATTCAAAAGGGTTGTATTGCATATGTAAATATTTCATTGGAAAGAGATTACTGTGTCTGTGAGAATCCCAAAACTGGGGTCCATTTTGGACACTGCCTCAGAAAAAGTTTCGCAATTCGATTACCTGATGCATTGTCTTGTGACAGCCATAGGTTATGACCATATCTTGTAAAACTGCTAAAAAGCGAACGTGTATTTAGGCATAGAGAGTAATTTTCTTATTTTTTTCTGAACAAAATAGCTGCATAGTACATCTCACCCACATCTCACCCAACAGGAAGGTTCGTCTTGACAACAGAGACGCCATAAACCGGAAGCAAACTAAAGGGACATGCGTATGAGAGATGCGCGCTGAAACGGAAAGCATTATGGGAAGTTAAATGGCTACCACGGTTGTGGGAAAAAACCCTGATTCGTGTTAAACCGCCTTAATTCGAAGAGTTAGGTTAGGATTGAGGTTGAATACTACCCTGAGAGTGAGAGTACATGTTGCACACATGTTTAAGCATCTTGGAATGGGGCTGAGAGGGTTTCTTCTCTTTGCAGCTAAAATGTGGAACTTCGTGTGTTACTGCATCCGTAGGCAAGTGCGTACGGTGAGTGATGCGGCTATTTATCTGACGACCATCAAACCCTTGTTTGTTATTAAGTTTGTGTGGAATGAATAAGTAATAATTCCCTCAGGCTTCTCGAAATATTTCACTCAATGACCTTATGTTTTAGGCGGTGATGAACTGTTTAATATGACAAACTTATAAAGGTATTGATCATTTCATTGATTCTCTTGGGCTTGTGATACTGTTAGTGTTACTGTGTTAGCCGCTACTGATGGTCCCGGTCGGACGGTGATATACATATATATCGTCCTGCAGCGATCGTAGCCAACGCCATGTCAAAAATTATATTTCAAGCGGTCGTCACATCAATATTGTGTAGTTTAGTTACGTATCTATATGGATGAGATTCAGGATTAATACTGTTTTTAGGTTATCCACTGTCTTGTGATTAATTAGCAATTATCACATAAACTTTGAGAATTGAAACTTTTGTTCACGGCAACCTCCTTCCTAGAAAGTTTCAGTTTCGTTAGTCAGGTGGCTTGGGTATCCAGAAAATGTTATTTTTTTTACTGTCAAGGCAATATCGTTGATTATATATTCCCCCCATAAGGTAGGCATTGCCAAATAAGAATCATTCATTACATGACACATGGACTTAGGGTACTGAAATTCGGAAACCAATAATTCATTTGTGAAGAACCATGTCTGCGTGTGTCCACAGGGACCACCATTTTCCTCCAAAACAAATATGGTGCTAAGATGTCAGAGATGTGATCTTTTCAAAATTTGTCTGGCTGGATTCAATTGCATATAACAAAATTTTACACTGGAATTTACTAAACTTGTTGATAAACATAGACATGAAAATTCTTTCTTCATATATACATTCTGTGTATGTATCGTTTTTTAATTGCAACTCCTGCAGGGCTAGGCTTGTGACAGTGTCAAAAAATTGTATAAGGACAGCATTGATGCAACAGTAGTTTGCTGATTTGGCATTTAGCTAGTTTTTGTTTTCTGCAGTATCATATCTTAATTGCCAATAAATATCAATGTCATGTGTTTTGTTTTGCACTGCCCCCATACTCATCCACCATCAAGCATATTGGAATGATTGCAGTTCTTTGTAGCTAGGCTGTTGGTCACCAACAAATTTTTTTTATCCCTGTTCAGATAAATGAATTTGTTAGTTCCTTGGAAAGCTGGATTTAACTGTTTTAAACTCAGTTGGACCACCCATGTAATATCAAGACCTGATTCAATGAGAAATATGTAAATATTTTATGGGGATGACGTGGGGATGCCAGCAGTTATTGTGAAGGGGAGTTGGTATGATTGCAGTATTAGTTTGAATGATGCCAAATCAGTGTCAGCATACTGAACTATGAAAAAGGTACTTCCAAGCAGTCTTTCATAAATATATGGCATTGTTGGGTGTATATTTGTAAGCTGATGCACTGTGATCCAAGCAGGTGCATCAATATGTAGGCCACTTATTCTTCATCAATCAATGACAAGCATCCCCAATTCCTTATGACTAAGTGTATTTTATCAAATAAACAGTGTCTGTGATCTATTTCCCTGCTTTAACGTTCAGAAGTAGCTTTCACTTCACTAGTTTTTCTCAATGTACTCTCCAAACACATTGCCTACTTTCTCATACCACCACTCAATGACCCCACTCTTGTTTAGTATTGACAATATTTATGCTTTTGTGCAATTCATTCATCAAGGAATTATTGCCTTCACAGCGATTTCCTAAATTTATAGCTCTTTGAACCAAATCCAGATTACATAGAAGCAAAAGCACAAAGAAAAGTTGTTGCCATACAAGTTGTTTCTGGCAGCTTCTGTTTATTCTTATTATAGGCAACACTTGCCATGGTCAGTAAACTGGTTTGTTTTGTATATAAATTCTAGTACAAAAAACCAAAGGTTTAGTATTGCTGGTCAAAAGCACCATTATTGTGTTACTAACACTTGCAATGTGACTGACCCAGTTGTCATTATTCATTACATATGAACCCCGACCCTTGGGCAATGGGGACACTTGATGACTGGTATTACCTCAAATACTTGATTAGGTGATCAATAAAACCAAAGTCTTCATGAAATCATTACCAAGTATGGTTATCACCTGGCATGAAGTAGTTTTTTTGCCACCCAAAGTTGCACTGTAAGGTGAACTTGTGATATGAATTGATGACATACAGTTTAGAATTGATTTTCGCTGTGTTGATCATGT
Organism: Urechis unicinctus; assembly: GCA_034190875.2. NCBI lineage: Eukaryota > Metazoa > Annelida > Polychaeta > Xenopneusta > Urechidae > Urechis > Urechis unicinctus. Next base: position 27,598,348 of record CM067344.1, read on the forward strand.
GTTTGCAGGTAATCCAACATCAAACTGTCAAATATGAAATAGTTCCGCTGTCTCCTTTCTCTCGCCACAGACTGAGTGAGTTCCATTGAATACCATTCACTGTGTCTTTATTCAGATTGAGCTCTATTACCTCTGGCATTACGTGTTTCCTGGCTATTTTATAATTAATGTAATAAGTGAGTTTATGTACTTATGTATGAACAGTTAACGAATATGTAAAATCATTTTGCCTTGCTTTTCAGATATGGTAAAGAGGAAAACATTAGTATTAGACTTAGATGAAACATTGATCCATTCTCACCATGATGGAGTGCTACGACAAACAGTCAAGCCTGGAACACCGTCAGATTTCGTTTTAAAGGTAAATCCTATGAATGCTCATGTGATCATATATGCCTCTAACATGAAGGCAAACTTTTAGTAAGTTCAGTCCTTAAAAATGTATATTTCTTCACAGGTTGTTATAGATCGACATCCTGTGAGATTTTTTGTGCACAAACGACCACACGTAGATTTCTTTTTAGAAGTGGTAAGTATAATTTTATATACATGTAATTATCTTGGGATAGTTGCTATGATATATTATAATGTCAAGTCTTTTTTCCTCACCATTCCTTAAATATTTTATATAAGTATGAAACACTGTACAGTTGTTTTATGTGGAAGCAGTGGCACTCTACGTCTATATTTGTCTCAATATTGCCAGAGGTGTTTCAATCATAGAAACCATTGATGTGTGGCAGGTAAGCAACTGGTATGAGCTGGTTGTATTTACGGCCAGCATGGAGATATATGGGGCTGCAGTGGCTGATAAGCTTGATGGCTGCAAGGGTATACTGAAAAGAAGATATTATCGTCAGGTATGCAAACCAATAACACTGAAGATATGTAATATCAATATCATATATAAACTGAATGACAAATATGCTATTGAACATATACTCTGCCTTTTCTTTTCCAGCACTGTAATTTTGATTATGGTAGCTATACGAAAGATTTGTCAGCCATCAGCAATGATCTATCCAGTATATTTATCCTGGATAATTCACCCGGTGCATATAGGTCTTATCCAGGTGAGAGCAAGTTCTGTATTGCATACTATTATGTATGAGTTGTTTATGTACTGTATGATGTGCTTTTTAGCTCAGCCGTTCAGCAGAGCTTATCATATACCTATGCTCCAGATTCTGTCTGTCCGTCCCTCCATTCTGGTTGTAAAATATGACCGAACGTTTTTGATGTAAAGCAAGCTAGCTGACCATATTATTCTCTTTTGTCAATATAAAAATCAGACCTTTGATTGGTAAAGAAACTCATATGAAATCTCATGATCAATATTTACCCAGTGGGGAAGTAGAACTGCTGTGTCTCAGCCATTTTTATGGTCACAGCGTTAAATTATTATTTCAATCTGATACATTTGAAAAACACAGTTTGTCAATATGGCTCATCAAATGTTGTAATTATACTTGCTAGCACCTTATGACATAGGAAGTCTGGTTCAACCCAATGAGTTTATCAATGATTTTGACCATATTTAAAAGGTTACATCCCCAAATAATGATTGTGCTAATCTGATATATTTTTCATGGCACAATTTCTTCAAAAGCAAGCTAGTAGTCTCAAATTGCAAATGGACCCCTGTTGTGTTGATGGCTGCAGGCAAACTAAAAATCAGCCCTGCATGACCTTTGATCCCTGTGTTATTATTGAAATTCCCTGTAAGCCTAATGGGATTAAGTTTTGACAGCAGTTTTTCTTATATAGCATTAGCAAGCTACCTGCCCCTAATTACACATATACCCCTCTTATATTGATGGCTCTACATAACCTTAGACCTACAATCTATTATTGGCCAATCTCTTGTTCAACATAAATCCAATGTGGAATTGGAACTGATGTTTCTAAGCAATCAGAAGACCTATTGTTATTTCTTACAAGCGAAATTATAATCTGGCTGGACCTTATATTGGACAGGTTACCCATGTCAGTGACATCATTTCAAGGTCTCCCTCATATAAGGAATATCATGTACACTTAGAGGGGCTTATTTGTTGATTACATGTTCATTTTAGCATACAATTCTTTTGTGCAGGTTAATTACTAGGACAAGGTGACCTAATTTACTACTGTGAATACTGTGATCACGAAATCTTTAAACGTTATGATCAAGTAATGTCATAACGTTTGATGGTCAAAAGCAACGGAGCTTAGAGGCCTGTTGGTGTCATGTCTTCACTTTCAGGGCATTCGGGGCACTTTCGGTTTGAAGCACTTACAATAAGGAACTTGTGTATGGCAAATGTGCTGTTGTGATTCAGTGGAGGTATATCATGTAATAAAATGAACATAATTCTTCCATATGTGTCGACAGATAATGCAATACCTATCAAGTCATGGTTCTCTGATCCTCGAGATACTGCTCTACTCAATCTCCTACCTATGCTAGATGCACTCAGGTTTGTCAGCGACATCCGCTCCGTACTCAGTCGGAACCTACACCTCCATCGTCTCTGGCAATAACACCTTCTCATTGTTAAACCATCCATAACACACCAGTTGTCATCTCTCGGGGAAATAAGCCTCGAGGTACCAAATTTGCCTTGATTTTTGCAAGCTTCTTTGGGAAGTCACATGTTAGACTGAAAATCAGATGTGGTCCTCGTGGGACCAGCTCAAGTGATGCCTGATATGAATGAATTTACTTAGTGCTTGCTTTTCTATGTGTATCTTGCACAAGTTGTCATGTGAAATTCTTTTAAGTAGGATAAATCACACCGCTGAAACATAGGTTTTGACTAGAATGTGTTATTTGGGTGGATACAATGGAACTGAGTCACCTGAGTTACTTAAACATGCTCCCATTATTATTTTACAAATATAACAATGTGGATAAAACTATATATGCTTATGATGGCAGTCAAAGATGTTTCTTCAATAAATGATGGTATTTCCCTTAAATAGCAAAATTTCCATACTTCTTTAAATTGACAGCCCAAAATTCCTTGTGAGTTTAAATTTCACCTGTTTATTATGGTGTGGTTAATACTATATTCATCATTCTGGATTTGGTTGCCAAAGTTGTATTCATGATCATCTGTGCAACTTAATACATTTCAGCAAATTTGATTTTAAAGGGCATTTTTGACATATTTGATGGCAGCTGAGTTTTGTTGCATCGTGGTATTATTTTTTAAACACATGAACATCCCATCTATAAGTAAATTACCCCATTTACTTTTATACATTCATAATGAAATGTTTACTTTGGCTAGCATTGAGTTTTCATATTATAATATGAAAGTGATTTAAGTTGAAGCTTGCTGTCCATTACTGACATATCAAAAAGGGAAATTTTGGACATTTCACATGCAAATTTAATGTCTTGAATTGCATTGTGAATGTAAAAAAAACAAATTGTTTCTTCAAATGATTGACTAGAATTGTGCATTTAACATGCATTGGTGGTGATGTAGCTTTCTAAAAATACAAGCAGCCCTGTGCATTTGGAACACCACAGTAAAATATCTTTTAGTGGACTTTACAGCTGCCCAAGTTTGAACCCACTGTATTGTCACAATTATATTAAGTTGAACATGTGCATATGTGGAAATGCTCTGGCATTTAGCGGTGGCTTCCATAGATTTTTGCAAGTTGCGTAAATAGATAGTCAAGAAGCGGTTAAGTCTTAGTACACCGCCACATTATCTAAGTCACTGCATAATGATGGAGTTGTTCCCTCTGAAAATATGAAGTTGTCATGCATCTTCTTCCACCCAACAAAACACAAGTGATTGTGATTGTTAAGAGGTAGGTTACCTGAACAGGTAAATGTAAGGTCTCTCGCCCTTAATCTGGTAATGAATGTCCTCGTGTTCTGATCACTTGCAGCTTAGACATGTTTCTTGTATTCAATTGTTATATTTTATGTTACATGTACAGGTCTATTATTATGTACAAATTGTAAAGGCTCCTCAGTAAATACAGAACAAGAACTAGTGTCTTTTACATGATTTTGGTCTAACAGTCGCAATTCATAGTTGCATCTTTGGTTGGTATCTTGTATCATCAGACAAGTGAAATGAGTGTCCTGTATTTGTATGTCCAAACCACGATTCCTGGACAGTTCTTCATGATGAGATGAGCACCATCTGGTGTTGCTAGCCAGGCTTAATACTATAAGTTTTGTACGGGCCTGATGTGCTGGAGCAATCATCAGTTAAAGAAAAATATAATCCGACCCAGCAGTGGTTCGGTTAAGCACACACACTGAAACCCAAGTCTTTAATATTGCCCACAGAATCTGGTTGTCATTTATTTCAGTGTACAAAACAGCTTAGTTGTTTGACATTGATACTGTTTCAGGCAGTATAAGTAATGTTTTAAAATATAGTTTATTTGCCATTTTGTGAACTAAGATGCTTTACATGACCAGGCATGATATGAACAATGCATTATAATATATTATTAAAAATATTTAAATTTGCGATGACAAAAAGCCGAAAAGAAATAAGTTATCTACCATCAGTTATTTTTTCTATTTGACAATTAAAACAAGGGGGAAAAAGCCAAGCCATATTTCCAATATTCAATCATTGAGTTGAAATAGCAAGTAGATTGATTTCTCATTTTTACCATGTAGGAAAAGGGAAGTTTGGTCACTTCTGTTTTCCCATTTTTGCAGTCACAATGGCATTCATGCTTTGATAGGTTGACAATTACAGAGAGATCCCCCAGGACTTGGGGAAAACTACTCAACCTGGACTCACTTCTGCTGTACTTCACTGCAAATGCGGGTGTTTTACGAAGCACATCACACTAGGCTGTGATGATACTGCTATTGAATAATGTTTTTCGTTTTGTGTGGAGTTGAGGTTGGAAATCGTAAGGTCCGTTTTCCTATTTTCACCTTGGAAATAGATCTTGGTTACTGTTAAACCATATGTAAAAATCATATTGAAAAACGAACTAAGGGGCGATTCCCTATCAAAAACAGACGGATTTACTTGCTATTAAAATCAGAAATCACCAGTTGCTACCCTTCCTCTGTCCAAAGTTTTAGATGCTGTTAATCCATGTCCAACAAGCCCAGTTCTCTAATTGCTTTGTATTGATCTGGTATTTCCATGAGTGCATGCAAAGCAAACAAGATATCTGGATTTGATCCTGACTTGAGAACCAGATTGGAATCAACAAACTGGAAATTGTCAAATCTTCTTTCAGGCAGGTTATCATCAAATTCCTGCATCATATCCCAGGGTCCATCTCCCACACCAACTAGAAGGATGGAGAGAGGCCAATGGGATGCTTCTACTATGGCTGCCCGAGTGGGTCGCTCACTGGTTACTTGGCCGTCAGCAACAATTACCAGAATATGGTACTGAAAACCACCAACATCTAGTATTGTTATGTCATTTAACATGAAACATTGCATTGCTCTGACTGACTGACTTTCATAAACAAATGCTGAACTGCATAGATGAACCTAACACTGCATGATACACCATTGCATCATCAATTCTCTCGGGTGAATCATTAAATCTCTAGGGTGCACACTGTTATTTCAACCATTAACAAGATGAGAATGCCAGTGACAAGCAGGTTGGTTATGTAGACCAGTGCAATGATGCAATAGGATTTGATGCTATAATTGAGGTATCACCTGTCTTGTAGCTTTGACTATGTCGATAGCACGGTAGATGAGCGGGGCAAAGCTGGTAGGACCACTGAGGTGCACGGAGGGTGTTATGTGATTATAAGCGGCTAATGCATCCTCAAATCCATTGCAGAAGCCCTTCATTGTAAGAGATTCATGCAAATGATGATTAAGTCCAGACAAATAAAAAAAAAGTGCACTATACTCTATGAATATTTAAATAAGGAATGCAAATGAGGTACTGCATACTACTTAAACAGTGCTAGGCATAACTTTTGCCACAGAGAACAAGCATGAAGGGATTCTCTACGACTGTACCTCTATTCTCAATGAAAACACAGCTTTGTCTTTGGTCGACATATCGCCAAAACCAAATACAGGTATTTGTCCATCATTGTCAAATGTTTCCAATGTTTTTCCTAGAGTCTTGATCACCTGCATTCAAAGACCACGTATAAAAACATGCATATTGTGACCAAACAAAAACATGATTTGCATACTGAGCATGAAATACATTAAGTAATTGTTCAGGCAAAAATCTTTCATGCCCACATGGAAGTTCATCAGGGGTGATTGAGATGGCTTGCCTAGTTAATTTTATTAATTTCTAGTAACACTTTGCTGAATTTTTAAGCTCTTGAGCACAGCTTATCATATTCCTTTGCTGCAGCTTCTGTCCATCCGCTCATAAACATTTTGTGGCACGTTTTCATATCAAACAACTTACCATCCACAAATTTCACATGGAGCCAGCCCATTTATGTTGATGGCTCCTTGCAATCCGAAAACCGTCCCATGTGACCTTTGACCCTTGAGTAATATCACTCTACTATGTAAACCCAATGGAGAATAATTGTTGATGCCATGTTTCCTTATCAAGCAAATTAGCTGTCCCAAATTACACACAGATCCCTTTTATGTTGATAGCTGCTTGCAAACCCCAAATCAGCCCATTAAAGAAAGCCCATAGGTGAATAACTTTCTATGGCATATTTTCTTTTAAATTCAGCAAGCTATCTGAAATTACGCATGAACCTCTGATGTTAATGGATCCTTGTAAACATTAAGTCAGCCTTGACCCTTAGTTACAATAGATAAGCTTATAAAACAGTGTCTTGTTTACTGTAAAGCCAATGGGGACAATATTTGATAGCATGATTTTCAGCTTAGCTGTCAGCAAAGCTTATTATATACGTTCACTCTAGCATCTGTGTGTTAGTTTATTTCGTCAGACCGCCTATTCTTTGGAAAATTTTCATGGTGTGTTATCTCATGATGCAAGCTGGCTGTCCCAAATTACACTTCTTATGATTGTGGGTCTTTGCACACTTAAGTTAAAGTTACTCCCCCTTAAATTCAGTGAATACCTGTTGGTATGGATTCACCACCTTTGATTGGATAGCATGCAAACTGCGACCATCAAAAGTTTCTGTGCCTTGATGTAGATTACTAGCCGTGTAGTCAATACCTAAAAACAGCACGACAGTAAGGTAACAAAACATATTAAATCGATATTTAACGATGGTGAATGGCTTCGCCTCCTCGCAAAACAAGGTCCCAGTCCATGTTGATGTTTTACCTTCTCAAAAATGATACACGTTATGTTCGCGAATAATGACAACTAGAAGGGTGGCATACATTGTGCACGGTCGATTGGAGCATCATTCTGAAATGTCCGCCTCACGGTATCGCCTTTTCCACGATCTAATAAACTTTTGGTCTGCACTATAGGCTCGGGAATGAAGCTCACAAATTGCAATTGGGTGAAATATCATATCGACGCTAAGTCTTTGATTTAGTTTTCATTTCGCGCGTACTTTGTGGCAGCGTAGGATGCATCATTAATTTCTTTTAAATAACAGTCTGATATTTCACATTACGCACGCATACGCACATCAGCCCCCACCCACCAACAAATTACGTTATGATATTCAGCTGGTCATAAGGTGATGGACATGTTGGGGTGGGAATGAACGGGCAGTTTTCAAATCCTGGCTTAGACCCTGATTCGGAGGCGTGGTCGGCTCCAGCTATCAGATGACTCCATATCTTCGAGAGACGCCGAGCCCCAAGCGATAAAGTCAAATGCCGAGTTGTTCGCCGATCCGAGGTTCGTAGTTATACTACAACAAATTCTGACCTCTGTGTATGGAATCCCCATGCCTCGTTCCACATACCACAGAATCCCATGAAGAACCTGAAAACATTACTGATGCCACAGCGCGGATATGAGAGAAAGAAAGTAGTTAACAGCGCCGACGCTGTCAGAGGCGAAGTTTCTCCGCCTACGATAACAGGATAACAGAAGCATATTTTCTTACCAAATATAAGGTTACAGTCCTCGAGGCCTGCTTTTCTCAGTGCGCCATTAACTTCTTCCAGTGAGTGGAACCTATCCGCAATAGCGTGTACGTGTTTAGCTGAGAAAAGCCTGAGTATACTGTTGTTGTGTGAGACATTGTAAAGCTTTGTGTTGGGACTGCTGTTGTTCTTTGCGAAGAATCCTGATATTCCTATAAAAAAACAAACCACCAGCACAACGATCACTGCGACAAGTATTTCCATACTTAGTCAGACAATCTAGTCTTACAGAGTGTCCAAGGATATCCTTCCACCGCACAGCTTTGGTTTTGTTTATTTGACCAGTGTGAAGCTGGCGCAAAATAGTAGAACCAAATAAGAGCCCGACGGGACAACCTATTCCTGGTACAGATGAGCGACAAATAGCTTACGCCGAATTTTAGCATGTAAACACAGATCAGCTGATTGGTCGGCTGCAACGGAATATAAGGATTCAAAGCATACTTAAACAGAATGAACGACTATAGATAAGTAGAAATAGTTAATTTCCTTTTCAAACATAAATAAACAACTATAATTAATCATAATCGGTAACCATGATCCACATCAAGTGAACTTTTGTAAATCAATATACATACTATGTATATTGAGTTAACATTGGGTCACAAATCACATATTTGGCCCTAGGAAACACAATAACTGGGAGGGAAACCCCCAAAGTAACTATGGTCAGCTACTATACACCCACTAGGTTACCTAAAACTGTAGGCAGTATACCCCCATCGGCGTTATAACTATCTAGAACCATTTAGTGGAAGCTATGTATATTTAGGTCCCAAAAAGCCAAAAATCTCACTTTCAACCCCCTGTAACACAAAAACTGGGAGGGAAACCCCCAAAGTAACTATAGTCTGCTACTATACACCCACTAGGCTACCCAAAACTGTATCCAGTATACCCCCATCGGCGTTATAACTATCTAGAACCATTTAGTGGAAGTAATGTGTATTGAGGTCCCGCAAAGCCAAAAAACTCACTTTGAACCCCCTGTAACACAAAAACTGGGAGGGAAACCCCCAAAGTAACTATAGTCTGCTACTATACACCCACTAGGCTACCCAAAACTGTATCCAGTATACCCCCCATCGGCGTTATAACTATCTAGAACCATTTAGTGGAAGCTATGTATATTCAGGTCCCGCAAAGCCAAAAAAATCTCTCACTTTCAACCCCCTGTAACACAAAAATTGGGAGGGAAACCCCCAAAGTAACTATGGTCTGCTACTATACACCCACTAGGCTACCCAAAACTGTATCCAGTATACCCCCATCGGCGTTATAACTATCTAGAACCATTTAGTGGAAGCTATGCATATTGAGTTAACATAGGGTCCAAAATCTCACTTTCAACACCCTATAACACAAAAAATGGGAGGGAAACCCCAAAAGTAACTATGGTCTGCTACTATACACCCACTAGGCTACCCAAAACTGTATCCAGTATACCCCCATCGGCGTTATAACTATCTAGAACCATTTAGTGGAAGTAATGTGTATTGAGGTCCCGTAAAGCCAAAAATCTCACTTTCAACCCCCTGTAACACAAAAACTGGGAGGGAAACCCCCAAAGTAACTATAGTCTGCTACTATACACCTACTAGGCTACCCAAAACTGTATCCAGTATACCCCCATCGGCGTTTATAACTAACTCTAGAACCATTTAGTGGAAGTAATGTGTATTCGGGTCCCGCAAAGCCAAAAAAATCTCACTTTCAAACCCCCTGTGTAACACAAAAATTGGGAGGGAAACCCCCAAGTAACTATGGTCTGCTACTATACACCCACTAGGCTACCCAAAAACTGTATCCAGTATACCCCCATCGGCGTTATAAAACTATCTAGAACCATTTAGTGGAAGCTATGTATATTCAGGTCCCGCAAAGCCAAAAATCTCACTTTCAACCCCTGTAACACAAAAATTGGGAGGGAAACCCCCAAAGTAACTATGGTCTGCTACTATACTATACACCCACTAGGCTACCCAAAACTGTATCCAGTATACCCCCATCGGCGTTATAACTATCTAGAACCATTTAGTGGAAGCTATGCATATTGAGTTAACATAGGGTCCAAAATCTCACTTTCAACACCCTATAACACAAAAACTGGGAGGGAAACCCCCAAAGTAACTATGGTCTGCTACTATACACCTACTAGGCTACCCAAAACTGTATCCAGTATACCCCCATCGGCGTTATAACTATCTAGAACCATTTAGTGGAAGTAATGTGTATTGAGGTCCCGCAAAGCCAAAAAACTCACTTTGAACCCCCTGTAACACAAAAACTGGGAGGGAAACCCCCAAAGTAACTATAGTCTGCTACTATACACCCACTAGGCTACCCAAAACTGTATCCAGTATACCCCCATCGGCGTTATAACTATCTAGAACCATTTAGTGGAAGCTATGTATATTGAGGTCCCGCAAAGCCAAAAAAAACTCACTTTGAACCCCCTGTAACACAAAAAATTGGGAGGGAAACCCCCAAAGTAACTATGGTCTGCTACTATACACCCACTAGGCTACCCAAAACTGTATCCAGTATACCCCCATCGGCGTTATAACTATCTAGAACCATTTAGTGGAAGCTATGCATATTGAGTTAACATAGGGTCAAAATCTCACTTTCAACCCCCTGTAACACAAAAACTGGGAGGGAAACCCCCAAAGTAACTATGGTCTGCTACTATACACCCACTAGGCTACCCAAAACTGTATCCAGTATACCCCCATCGGCGTTATAACTATCTAGAACCATTTAGTGGAAGTAATGTGTATTGAGGTAACCCGTAAAGCCCAAAATCTCACTTTCAACCCCTGTGTAACACAAAAAACTGGAGGGAAACCCCCAAAGTAACTATAGTCTGCTACTATACACCCACTAGGCTACCCAAAACTGTATCCAGTATACCCCCATCGGCGTTATAACTATCTAGAACCATTTAGTGGAAGTAATGTATATTTAGGTCCCGCAAAGCCAAAAATCTCACTTTCAACCCCCTGTAACACAAAAATTGGGAGGGAAACCCCCAAAGTAACTATGGTCTGCTACTATACACCCACTAGGCTACCCAAAACTGTATCCAGTATACCCCCATCGGCGTTATAACTATCTAGAACCATTTAGTGGAAGTAATGTGTATTGAGGTCCCGTAAAGCCAAAAATCTCACTTTCAACCCCCTGTAACACAAAAAACTGGGAGGGAAACCCCCAAAGTACTATAGTCTGCTACTATACACCCACTAGGCTACCCAAAACTGTATCCAGTATACCCCCATCGGCGTTATAACTATCTAGAACCATTTAGTGGAAGTAATGTATATTTAGGTCCCGCAAAGCCAAAAATCTCACTTTCAACCCCCTGTAACACAAAAATTGGGAGGGAAACCCCCAAAGTAACTATGGTCTGCTACTATACACCCACTAGGCTACCCAAAACTGTATCCAGTATACCCCCATCGGCGTTATAACTATCTAGAACCATTTAGTGGAAGCTATGTGTATTGAGTTAACATAGGGTCCAAAATCTCACTTTCAACACCCTGTAACACAAAAACTGGGAGGGAAACCCCAAAAGTAACTATGGTCTGTTCTGTTACTATACACCCACTAGGCTACCCAAAACTGTATCCAGTATACCCCCATCGGCGTTATAACTATCTAGAACCATTTAGTGGAAGTAATGTATATTGAGGTCCCGCAAAGCCAAAAAATCTCACTTTCAAACCCCTGTAACACAAAAACTGGGAGGGAAACCCCCAAAGTAACTATAGTCTGCTACTATACACCTACTAGGCTACCCAAAACTGTATCCAGTATACCCCCATCGGCGTTATAACTATCTAGAACCATTTAGTGGAAGTAATGTATATTGAGGTCCCGCAAAGCCAAAAATCTCACTTTCAACCCCCTGTAACACAAAAATTGGGAGGGAAACCCCAAAAGTAACTATGGTCTGCTACTATACACCCACTAGGCTACCCAAAACTGTATCCAGTATACCCCCATCGGCGTTATAACTATCTAGAACCATTTAGTGGAAGCTATGTATATTGAGTTAACATAGGGTCCAAAAATCTCACTTTCAACACCCCTATAACACAAAAAAAATGGGAGGGAAACCCCCAAAGTAACTATGGTCTGCTACTATACACCCACTAGGCTACCCAAAACTGTATCCAGTATACCCCCATCGGCGTTATAACTATCTAGAACCATTTAGTGGAAGTAATGTGTATTGAGGTCCCGTAAAGCCAAAAATCTCACTTTCAACCCCCTGTAACACAAAAACTGGGAGGGAAACCCCCAAAGTAACTATAGTCTGCTACTATACACCTACTAGGCTACCCAAAACTGTATCCAGTATACCCCCATCGGCGTTATAACTATCTAGAACCATTTAGTGGAAGTAATGTGTATTCGGGTCCCGCAAAGCCAAAAATCTCACTTTCAACCCCCCTGTAACACAAAAATGGGAGGGAAACCCCCAAAGTAACTATGGTCTGCTACTATACACCCACTAGGCTACCCAAAACTGTATCCAGTATACCCCCATCGGCGTTATAACTATCTAGAACCATTTAGTGGAAGCTATGTATATTCAGGTCCCGCAAAGCCAAAAATCTCACTTTCAACCCCCTGTAACACAAAAATTGGGAGGGAAACCCCCAAAGTAACTATGGTCTGCTACTATACACCCACTAGGCTACCCAAAACTGTATCCAGTATACCCCCATCGGCGTTATAACTATCTAGAACCATTTAGTGGAAGCTATGTGTATTGAGTTAACATAGGGTCCAAAATCTCACTTTCAACACCCTATAACACAAAAAACTGGGAGGGAAACCCCCAAAGTAACTATGGTCTGCTACTATACACCTACTAGGCTACCCAAAACTGTATCCAGTATACCCCCATCGGCGTTATAACTATCTAGAACCATTTAGTGGAAGTAATGTGTATTGAGGTCCCGCAAAGCCAAAAAACTCACTTTGAACCCCCTGTAACACAAAAACTGGAGGGAAACCCCCAAAGTAACTATAGTCTGCTACTATACACCCACTAGGCTACCCAAAACTGTATCCAGTATACCCCCATCGGCGTTATAACTATCTAGAACCATTTAGTGGAAGCTATGTATATTCAGGTCCCGCAAAGCCAAAAATCTCACTTTCAACCCCCTGTAACACAAAAATGGGAGGGAAACCCCCAAAGTAACTATGGTCTGCTACTATACACCCACTAGGCTACCCAAAAACTGTATCCAGTATACCCCCATCGGCGTTATAACTATCTAGAACCATTTAGTGGAAGTAATGTATATTGAGTCCCGCAAAGCCAAAAATCTCACTTTCAACCCCCTGTAACACAAAAATTGGGAGGGAAACCCCCAAAGTAACTATGGTCTGCTACTATACACCCACTAGGCTACCCAAAAACTGTATCCAGTATACCCCCATCGGCGTTATAACTATCTAGAACCATTTAGTGGAAGTAATGTGTATTGAGGTCCCGTAAAGCCAAAAATCTTTCACTTTCAACCCCCTGTAACACAAAAACTGGGAGGGAAACCCCCAAAGTAACTATAGTCTGCTACTATACACCTACTAGGCTACCCAAAACTGTATCCAGTATACCCCCATCGGCGTTATAACTATCTAGAACCATTTAGTGGAAGTAATGTGTATTCAGGTCCCGCAAAGCCAAAAATCTCACTTTCAACCCCCTGTAACACAAAAATTGGGAGGGAAACCCCCAAAGTAACTATGGTCTGCTACTATACACCCACTAGGCTACCCAAAACTGTATCCAGTATACCCCCATCGGCGTTATAACTATCTAGAACCATTTAGTGGAAGCTATGTGTATTGAGTTAACATAGGGTCCAAAATCTCACTTTCAACACCCTGTAACACAAAAACTGGGAGGGAAACCCCAAAAGTAACTATGGTCTGTTCTGTTACTATACACCCACTAGGCTACCCAAAACTGTATCCAGTATACCCCCATCGGCGTTATAACTATCTAGAACCATTTAGTGGAAGTAATGTATATTGAGGTCCCGCAAAGCCAAAAATCTCACTTTCAACCCCCTGTAACACAAAAACTGGGAGGGAAACCCCCAAAGTAACTATAGTCTGCTACTATACACCTACTAGGCTACCCAAAACTGTATCCAGTATACCCCCATCGGCGTTATAACTATCTAGAACCATTTAGTGGAAGTAATGTATATTTAGGTCCCGCAAAGCCAAAAATCTCACTTTCAACCCCCTGTAACACAAAAATTGGGAGGGAAACCCCCAAAGTAACTATGGTCTGCTACTATACACCCACTAGGCTACCCAAAACTGTGACCCTTTGTAACGACAATATTATATCAACCCAGCTCATGACAACCGAGGAACTTGTGGGAAAAAATGCCTATGTTTTAGTGTATGAAAAAAAGGAACATTTCGATACAAAGTTACTATGGATAGAGCCAATAGTCCACGCTCTATCCAATGCCAAAGGCCTTTTAGATCTAAAGAATGAGTTGTCAAATAAGTCAGATTCTAGGCTATATAGGGCGAAACATATTCTTAAACTGCTTACTTCTCACCAACAATTACACAAGCCAAACATAGAGTTAATCTGTAAAAGTGTTAGTGGGGGGTCGCAACTACAACTAGTGCTATTACTTTCTACTGTGCTATGGTTAAAACACTTACTCAAGTAAATGTTTCCGGGGGCCGGGGGCTTGGCAACTGCATTTTCAACCATTTTCCATTCTACCAGTAGTTGCCCAGGGTGTATAAAAAAATGTAACTTCCTGTTCTGTGCCATTCATAGATGTCATTAATTTAACTGCTCACGATTTGCTAAAAAGCCTGTCAGCCTTCATCAGCAAAAAAAACACAGAGTAAATTCTTGTAATTGTATGTCAGACCAAAATACCCACCCTGTAGTTGTTTCATCACTACCAAGTACATTGGTAGTGAGACTCAATTCCAATTTAAACAAAATATTAGATTTTGCATGTGATGTCTCATTTGATAGTTCACATATAATTAATTTAGTTTACCCAGGCAGGGTTGTCGTGTACCATGTGGTTGCTGTGATTTTCGAACTTAATGACTCATTGATGAATGTAAGTTTCTTAAAGGGCAACATTTTTCAAATGGACAACCAGGGGGTTTCACGTCAACTTTCTTCAGCTTTTTGAAAGAATTACTATTAGTTACAAACACAGCAATAATTTTTATGAACAAGAATGTTGTTAAACAAACTAATATACCGACCTTGAGGGAAGCAAGATATGAGACAACATCCATTGAAAAAATTAGTTTAGTTTCGGCCAAGTCTAAACCATCTTATAAACAGTTAAATAACATCTCTCTTGGTGGCCACTTCATCAGTACAGAAACACTATCCAAAATTAGTAGTTGCAATAGGGATGGGTGGTTCAACAGTGCTGTTATAGATACTTACATGTTTCTTATTAAGAATCATAGTATAAATTCAAAATTGGTTCATGTGGTGGATTCTGGGTGGATTTTCCAACGTTTGTTTGATTGTAACAAAAAAACCATTGCAAAATTTTATAACTCGTCAGTGTTCAATTAAATGGTTTGATTATGAATGGGTTTTGATACCATGCAATTCCGACCTCCATTGGATACTGTTTGTTGTGAACACCAAGAGAAAAACGCCATTTTTACTTGTGACTCCTACTGTGGCACACATGATTCAGTTGTGGCTCAAATAGCTAAGTACCTTCATTTTGAGTATATATGTGCAACCGGTAAAAAAATGGAATCTAAATATTGGTCTCATGTTGCTTATTGTCAAAAACTAATAATTTCCTAAAACAAAAGGATGGTCATAGCTGTGGGCCATATGTCTGCACCATGGCAAAAGCTCTAGTCTTTAATAAGGTATTTTCATTTGAACCCCTGCTTTCTAGACTAACAATTCTTCATGAATTAATAAAACGAGAATTGAAGTTTAATTGACATATTCATAATCGATAAGGAATTTGCAATATTTGCCAGGGATATCTTTTTCATTGCACATTTACTACTCTGATTGAACAAACATGTGATTAAAAATTGTGAGTAGAGTATATGGTTTACATATCATTAAATATTGTTGTATATACACACATTGTATATATTTTGCAAATAAGCCAATTAAATCCCATTCCATGTATGATAATGCGTTAACGGTTTGAAATCAATAAAGTTACTGTTCATGTTTTACCTTAATAGCTGTGCTTCTGTCATTTATTTGTTATGAACTGCATGGTCTAAGGTTTAGAGGTTTAACTCAATACACATAGCTTCCACTAGATAGTTATAACGCCGATGGGGGTATACTGGATACAGTTTTGAGTAGCCTAGTGGGTGTATAGTAACAGACCATAGTTACTTTGGGGGTTTCCCTCCCAGTTTTTGTGTTACAGGGTGTTGAAAGTGAGATTTTGGACCCTATGTTAACTCAATACACATAGCTTCCACTAAATGGT
This sequence comes from Urechis unicinctus, assembly GCA_034190875.2. NCBI lineage: Eukaryota > Metazoa > Annelida > Polychaeta > Xenopneusta > Urechidae > Urechis > Urechis unicinctus. The sequence goes on from CM067344.1 coordinate 27,614,875, forward strand.
TCTAGATAGTTATAACGCCGATGGGGGTATACTGGATACAGTTTTGGGTAGCCTAGTGGGTGTATAGTAGCAGACTATAGTTACTTTGGGGGTTTCCCTCCCAGTTTTGTGTTACAGGGGGTTGAAAGTGAGATTTTTGGCTTTGCGGGACCTGAATATACATAGCTTCCACTAAATGGTTCTAGATAGTTATAACGCCGATGGGGGTATACTGGATACAGTTTTGGGTAGCCTAGTGGGGTATAGTAACAGACCATAGTTACTTTGGGGGTTTCCCTCCCAGTTTTTGTGTTACAGGGGGTTCAAAGTGAGATTTTGGAACCCTATGTTAAACTCAATACACATTACTTCCACTAAATGGTTCTAGATAGATATAACGCCGATGGGGGTATACTGGATACAGTTTTGGGTAGCCTAGTAGGTGTATAGTAGCAGACCATAGTTACTTTGGGGGTTTCCCTCCCAGTTTTTGTGTTACAGGGGGTTGAAAGTGAGATTTTTTTGACTTTGCGTTAACTCAATACACATAGCTTCCACTAAATGGTTCTAGATAGTTATAACGCCGATGGGGGTATACTGGATACAGTTTTGGGTAGCCTAGTAGGTGTATAGTAGCAGACCATAGTTACTTTGGGGTTTCCCTCACAGTTTTTGTGTTACAGGGGGTTCAAAGTGAGATTTTTGGCTTTGCGGGACCTCAATATACATAGCTTCCACTAAATGGTTCTAGATAGTTATAACGCCGATGGATGGGGTATACTGGATACAGTTTTGGGTAGCCTAGTAGGTGTATAGTAGCAGACCATAGTTACTTTTGGGGTTTCCCTCCCAGTTTTTGTGTTACAGGGGGTTGAAAGTGAGATTTTTGGCTTTGCGGGACCTAAATATACATTACTTCCACTAAATGGTTCTAGATAGTTATAACGCCGATGGGGGTATACTGGATACAGTTTTGGGTAGCCTAGTAGGTGTATAGTAGCAGACCATAGTTACTTTGGGGGTTTCCCTCCCAGTTTTTGTGTTACAGGGGGTTGAAAGTGAGATTTTTGGACCCTATGTTAACTCAATACACATAGCTTCCACTAAATGGTTCTAGATAGTTATAACGCCGATGGGGGTATACTGGATACAGTTTTGGGTAGCCTAGTAGGTGTATAGTAGCAGACCATAGTTACTTTGGGGGTTTCCCTCTCAGTTTTTGTGTTACAGGGGGTTCAAAGTGAGTTTTTTGGCTTTGCGGGACCTCAATACACATTACTTCCACTAAATGGTTCTAGATAGTTATAACGCCGATGGGGGTATACTGGATACAGTTTTGGGTAGCCTAGTAGGTGTATAGTAGCAGACCATAGTTACTTTGGGGGTTTCCCTCCCAGTTTTTGTGTTACAGGGGGTTGAAAGTGAGATTTTGGACCCTATGTTAACTCAATATGCATAGCTTCCACTAAATGGTTCTAGATAGTTATAACGCCGATGGGGGTATACTGGATACAGTTTTGAGTAGGGGGTGTAGCCTAGTTACAGGGTGTTGATAGTTTTGGACAGACTCATAGTTACTTTAAATGGGGTTTCCCTCCCAGTTTTTGTGTTTACCCTCCCAGGTGTTACAGGGTGTTGAAAGTGAGATTTTGGACCCTATGTTAACTCAATACACATAGCTTCCACTAAATGGTTCTAGATAGTTATAACGCCGATGGGGGGTATACTGGATACAGTTTTGGGTAGCCTAGTAGGTGTATAGTAGCAGACCATAGTTACTTTGGGGGTTTCCCTCACAGTTTTTGTGTTACAGGGGGTTCAAAGTGAGTTTTTTGGCTTTGCGGGACCTCAATACACATTACTTCCACTAAATGGTTCTAGATAGTTATAACGCCGATGGGGGTATACTGGATACAGTTTTGGGTAGCCTAGTTGGTGAATAGTGGCAGACTATAGTTACTTTGGGGGTTTCCCTCCCAGTTTTTGTGTTACAGGGGGTTGAAAGTGAGATTTTTGGCTTTGCGGGACCTAAATATACATTAATTCCACTAAATGGTTCTAGATAGTTATAACGCCGATGGGGGTATACTGGATACAGTTTTGGGTAGCCTAGTGGGTGTATAGTAGCAGACCATAGTTACTTTTGGGGTTTCCCTCCCAGTTTTTGTGTTACAGGGGGTTGAAAGTGAGATTTTGGACCCTATGTTAACTCAATACACATAACTTCCACTAAATGGTTCTAGATAGTTATAACGCCGATGGGGGTATACTGGATACAGTTTTGGGTAGCCTAGTGGGTGTATAGTAGCAGACCATAGTTACTTTTGGGGTTTCCCTCCCAGTTTTTGTGTTACAGGGGGTTGAAAGTGAGATTTTGGACCCTATGTTAACTCAATACACATAACTTCCACTAAATGGTTCTAGATAGTTATAACGCCGATGGGGGTATACTGGATACAGTTTTGGGTAGCCTAGTGGGTGTATAGTAACAGACCATAGTTACTTTGGGGGTTTCCCTCCCAGTTTTTGTGTTACAGGGGGTTGAAAGTGAGATTTTGAACCCTATGTTAACTCAATATACAAAGCTTCCACTAAATGGTTCTAGATAGTTATAACGCCGATGGGGGTATACTGAATACAGTTTTGGGTAGCTTGGTGGGTGCATAGCACCAGATAAAAGTTATCTTTGGGGGTTCCCCTCCCATATTTTTGCTTGAGCGGGTGCAAAGTGAGATTTTGGACCCAATGTGAACTCAATACACATGGCTTCCAATAATCTGTTCTAGATAGTTAACTGGCTGATTGGGGTATACTACATACAGTTTTGAGTTGCCTTATCAGTGCATAGCACCAGAGAATAATTACTTTGGAGTCAGCTAAATTGCTCTTGACATAGAAAAACTTGATTGCGGAACAATGTACAATATTTTGTTGCTGGGATATGTTTTTAATGTATGGGATTGTTCATTGCTATTATCACTGGGGGTTTTTTTTTGGGGGGGCGGGGTGTTAGGGGATGGTTCTACAGATTCTTACATTACATGACAGGCTCTCACACTAGGATTATTAACGCATGACATATGGGAAAGCAATATCCCTATTCGGCGAAAATGTAATGTCATTCAAGAGAGACAACAAGTTTATATCATTTAGCATGTGTTCATAACTGGTTTTAATCATATTTTATTTTATAAAATTATGTGCTCGAATTCATTGATATCTAACTTTGATTTCTAACTTACCGATCCTATTATGGACTTGATTGCACAAAAAACCTTTCAATATCGCTCAAAACTAAAGTTTACACACCATATAGAGTTTAATAACGAATGATAACAACAACGCGGGTGATTGTAGATCCACTTGTTATCATTTCTCACAGCACTCGAGTCATATTCGACATTTGGCCGCAATTACCAGTATAAAACGAAGATTGCAAAATTAAAATAAAGCATATCGTAGCAGACGAAAATATCAAACTATCTCGAAAACATAGTAATATCTGCAATAAGGTATTTGCTTCTTTTTCTTCTCGCGAGATCTCGTCTTATATGGTTCTACTATTTTGTGCCAACTTCACACTGGTGTTTATTTGGTCACTTGGGTCACTTTCCGTTTCGCAAATGAGCTCTTCATGATTGGTGGTTGTCAGATTGTGCGCAACCAAATCATGATCATAACGTATAAATGCACGTGTCGTTCGGTGATTCGACTCCCACATCACACGCCTCCCGGGGGGCGGGGGTTCTCTCCTTGAAAAAGGGTAAGGGTGCGCCGCCATGGGAAACAAAAACCGGACCATACCTATACCAAGCCAAAGTGAGAAAAGGGAACCATTTACATACCAAATCCTCTGAAAAAAGACCCATTTATATAATTTTTTTTTAATGATCCCAAATCATATCTAGACTACCTCGAGGAGCTACAAGGGACCCATCCATATACCGAACTAACGATTCAGAATGAAAAAGTACGTTTATTAAGGCTGCCAATTGTGCATACACGATCGCACCGGGATTCTCACACCCTTCCCACGCTCGACGACGTTATCAACTGGGCAACTTTGATTATGTCAAGGTGCTGACAGCAATTAGGCAATTCTCTTGGGGATGGATGGTTACCGGCTTGGGCTAGAGGGGTAGGCAAACTGAAATCCCTCCTTGTCGCATCTTGGGAGAATCACTGGTCCCGGAAAGGGAAGGAGAATGTACGGACCTGACCTTTCTGTTTGCTTATCATGCCATAAAACTTGTCTCTGAAAAAACACGACCCCTATGGCAGCTGGGGTTGGCCACCATTGACCCAGGGGACCCGAGCAAACACGCAATATTGAGGCTCATACGTTAATTAAAGACATCTTGCTATTCCTGTCTGTCATAATACTGATCCATTTGTATACCCATTACAAAACAATGACCCATTGCTATACCCTGCTGTCAAAAATACGGACCCATTGGTATACAAGTCATTGCTAAAAAACCGACCCATTGCTAGCCCTGGCTTTAAGAAATAACGACCCATTTGTATACCAAAATGGCAGAAAACCGACCCAAATTGGCGGCACATCCCTAGTAACCTTCACATAGTGAGTGCATTCAGTGACGTGGTTAATAATTTTGAATCGATTTGTTATAAAGACGAATTTTCAATTATATTATTATTATGTTATTAACTTCATCTTAAATTCAGATTTTAAGCTTTATCAATTTGCACTTGATTCACGATCTGACTCTGACCCGGAAAGATGGGATTCTATCTGGTTAAGCGCTCACAAGCATGGCATTCAGCTGTATAAGTTACTTACCAATTGTAATAGCCTCACTTGCTTGCATTTATATATTCAGAACTTTGTTATGTACTAAGATTGGGGATAAATAGTACAAGTCCGTTTTTGAGTAACAAGTATCTTTATTTTCGTGATCTCTCTCTCTCAAACCTCTTGTCCTGACTGCCTCGCACTTCAACTGTACCACGATACTTTGCTGGTCCTCCAGCCAATCACATATTGATACATATCCATTAAATCATATCCATCCAATGGATCTCCTTGCGCATCGGCTTCTGCGCAGGCTAGGATTCGCCCGGTCAGAGGTTAAAACCGGGTCAAATCGCATGCGCTCCGTTAACTATTGCAGAGATGTTATGTTAGCATAGTGTCAAACATGTCTGTCATGGAGAGAGCCATCCAATCAGAGGATGCGAGGAGTTGGGTCCATCTCGGCTGATTGTGGCAAACCCGCCTCAGCATTTTTACAATGGGTAATCCCTACTGACCGGATGTTATAAACATCAAATGCACCCAGGCGACTGCACATGACCGATGGGACAATTACAATTAAGAAAACATCAAAGGTACAAGGATGGTCAAGAATGACGGGATGTGACACAGAACACAGAAACATGTAAGTACAAGGATGGCTTGTATGCCCGTATAGATAGACAATAAAACAGACAGCAACAAATACGGCCAGCCAAGATGAAACACTACATATTTAACCCAGGAATATGACAGTACAAGGATGGCTTGTATGCCCGTATAGATAGACAATAAAACAGACAGCAACAAACAGCCAGCCAAGATGAAACACTACATATTTAACCCAGGAATATGACAGTACAAGGATGGCTTGTATTCCCGGATACGATAGACAATAAAACAGACAGCAACAAACAGCCAGCCAAGATGAAACACTACATATTTAACCCAGGAATATGACAGTACAAGGATGGCTTGTATTCCCGGATACGATAGACAATAAAACAGACAGCAACAAACAGCCAGCAAAGATGAAACACTACATATTTAACCCAGGAATATGACAGTACAAGGATGGCTTGTATGCCCGGATACGATAGACAATAAAACAGACAGCAACAAATAAGGCCAGCCAAGATGAAACACTACATATTCAACCCTGGAATATGACAACTTGCCGAGGAAGTTGGATTTGTTAAAGACACTGTTTGTCAAATTAATGATCAATAAGTCTTAGTAGGCACCAGATAAACCCTATATTTGCTTATATACTGAAGTGTTGCACATTCAAACTCCACGATAGTTGATCAAGTTTAATATTGATATTAATCACCAGATAATGGTGCTATAATACTAAATCTCTACACGCGCAAAAATTGTTTTCCAAAGACAACCGATGCCGACCCGGTTAAATATATTTTCTACAGCGGTTATTCACTGGTTTGATGTCCACAACATCTTCCTGTTCTCTGAGAATTTCTTTATCTCAAATGGACTTGTCATTCCATCAAACTCAAGAAGAAGATTCATGGATCGCAATTTAATCACTTCCGAGAAAAACATATATGTGGATCAATAGCCCAATATTCGTTCCGAATACATATTAGAAGAAGCGTACCCTGCCGTTGGGGACTCACATACGGTATACTCGTGTAGTATTCAAGTATGAGCATTATTTTAAAAGCCGCTAGAATATGTCGGATCCTTATTTGCTTCAACCCCGTTTGCTCCTGTGTTCATATACAATCATCGATTTGACTGAAGCTGGAAGTGCAAATGCGCAAGATAATTCAATTGATCGCATGTGACATTTAAGCGAAAGCGTACAGATTAGGATGATTGTCTTGCACGTTCGATCACCCCTGAATATACGAGGCTGTTTATGTATGTGACGTAAAACGTGGACAAGCGAGCTTGCTTCTTGTGGAAAAGTGGCCAACTGTTGATCAGACGTCTTCTTGTGGCGAGTCGGTAGTTCCAGTGAGTATCGCGGAGAGTCGCATAATCTTGTATTGTTTAATTTCTCTATCCGAGACCACCATGCGGTGCTCACCATGGCAAATCAAGTCTCAGAAAAGCATGGTAGTTTTTTATTCGGTTTTGACGATATTCATTTTATTCATGGTTCACGAAAAACTTTTAGCTGATCATCGGGAGAAACCACAGACTTATTCCACCTCTCCTCTGCGACGGGTATCGAAGAAAACTCAATCAAAAGAAATCACCAACGTTTCATTGAAAAACGAGAATATCGCTAGTCAAACATCCACAGCATCATTGAATGAGAGATCGCATTCGACACCAGCTGTTAATACAACCGAGCAGTTGTACGAGGATCAAATGCGCAATATTCGTTCCAAGTACACTTTAGAAGAAACATACCCTGTGATCAGTGGAAACAGTCAAGACCAGCGTCTCGTCATCCCGTGTCTAAACGACTGCCTCAACGCTCAGACATTAATGAAAACATGGAATGCCTCTAAACCTCGGGCAGCAATTTACTACTTGGCCAGGCATGACTCAATGACGAGGTTGATGCAATCTCTGTATCGCTTATTCGAATTCTTCAATAACAAATACCATTATCCGATCATCATTTTTCACGAAAGCGACTTTACTCCGTCCATACAGAAAGTGAAAAGTGCCGGCTATCCTTCGATATTCTTCGAACTGGTGAAATTCGAGATGCCCAGCTTCATCAAGCATCACGTCCCAGAGTTAATTCACAAGAAAGACGTTGGTTACAGACACATGTGTAGGTTTCACGCAAGGATGGTTTATTTCCATTCCATCACGCGACTATTTGACTACATTCTCCGCCTCGATGACGATTCGTATTTGCACCACGTGCCGTACGATATATTTGAGTTTATGGACGATCACAGTTTGGAATATGGATATGTGAACATCATGACTGAGCCGAAAGCGATCGAGGGACTGTGGGAATCAGTGGAAGTATATGTTAATACTATAAAACTGCCAACACAATTTTATGGAGAATGGAGAAAGGAATTGATGTATTACAATAACTTTGAACTATCAAAGACCTCTCTTTGGCTCTCGAACGATTACATGAACTATGTGGACTTCATTGATCGATTAGGTGGAATTTTCTATCACAGATGGGGAGATGCTCCAATTAAATCTATAGGAGTTTCCTTATTTGTGCCTAAAAACAGAACTCATCATTTTTACGATTTAGGCTATAAACATCAAAAGTTTGTTCAAAATTGAATATAATAAATCTGTGAAAGTGTATTCATCATTGTTGGATTTGTGGAAGACTTTATAGCACATGATAACATAGGTACATCTGCAAAAATTGCCTCGATATAAAGGCATTTGATGACGTATTGCTAGATCAGCATGTTACCATACTGATGTTGATATCAATACATTAGAAACATCAAAGGTTAGACACGAAGTTTGGAAGTATGCGGTTGCCAAGATAAATATCACAAATGTCTTGGGTTTCAGTTAATACTGGCCTATCAATCCATTTAGCATACCTACATACATACCTTCATGCGTGCATACATACAAACACATATACATACATACATGCATACATACATACATACATACATACATACATACATACATACATACATACATACATACATACATACATACATACATACATACATACATACATACATACATACATACATACATACATACATGCATGCATGCATGCATGCATGCATGCATGCATACATACATACATACATACATACATACATACATACATACATACATACATACATACATACATACATACATACATACATACATACATACATACATACATACATACATACATACATATATACATACATACGTACATACATACATACATGCATACAAGTAGTTCAACCCGTACCCCGTCTTGTTGCTACCCGTAACAAGCTTTTCCTTAGCGACGCTGTATGAACAGTTTGTAGCGTACCATAAATGATGTTTTGAATCTGTGTTTGCCGAATAATTTACGATCACATCGAATCAGAATGCCCACGAAACATTGCTGCTGGGGTAGGTGCAACTCAGACAGCCGATATAGAGATCGTGAAAGAATGAATGGCGTGTCTTTCATTCCTTTTCCAAAGCTAGGCTCCAATCCAAAGAAATGCCGGGAGTGGGCCAGGGCATGTGGACGGGTAGCCGCGCAAGACGTCTTATTGATATATTTATATTACCGTCGTGCGCGGTTAGTGGACGGGAAAATTTTGGGCCAGAGAAGGTTAATGAGGGCACTTATATCTGTACAAAGCATTTCATCGGGGGAAACGGTCCAAGAATTGAGCATCCTAACCCAATACCTGTTATTTCCCAATCAGAAACTGAACTTCAGCGCTTCATGCGATAAAAAAAAAAGGCCTGCACATAAAGAAACATCCTGTGTTGATCCCCCCATGCCAAAGCAGCAAAAACCTGGTGTGTGTAGCAAGAACCAAGTAACCATAATAAAACATAAACAGGTTCTCGAGACTCAAATATATGTTTGAGTTAGAAGTATGATTTTTTTTCTTAACTGCAGTTAAGAAAAAAATAGTTTATATCTATTTGTTGAAAACCAGTTGATATTTTCCCCCAGAATATAACAAGCCAGTTCCTTGCAAAATTTACAAAACACCGATTAATTTTACAATAAAGAATAATAAACACACTTCAATGCCTTTAACCAAGTACCATTTATTTATAAACATTATGGCTATTATGAACGAGAATATGAAAAGAAATATTATTAATTAAAACAAACTATACATCAAAACATTAATGTACAGAAAAAATAAGAACACTATTGCTGTGCCAACTTGATTATTTCTGGAAAGAGAAATGATGTGGAGTTGATAGGGAACACACGGATTGTCATACTCAGTCATCTATTCAGTCTTCTTCGGCAAGTACATTTCTCCAAACGGAGATCAGCATTCTGAGTGACAGTCAAAGAATAATGAAGGACCATTCAATTATTTACAGCAACAATCCTCCTTCTGGCATATCGTTAAATGAAAATGTAGATTTATTTAAATATATATGCATTACACACACCATATATGTAATACATATACTATATATATATATTAATATTATAAATGTTTGATGTACCACTAACCTTAAATAATTCACGACTCGATGAACACAAACCATCACTTCACAATTAGCGGAATATTGTAAACGTTAATCATGTTCTGTAACATATGCAACGACAACAGTAGGCAAGACTGTCGCCCCTGGTGTTTTGACGATCTGATGTCACAGCGCGGATATGAGAGATCGAAAGGAGTAAACAGCGCCGATGCTGTCAGAGGCGAAGTTTTTCCGCCTACGAAAACAGAAGCATATTGTTTACCAAATATAAGATTACAGTCCTCGAGGCCTGCTTTTCTCAGTGCGCCATTAACTTCTTCTAGTTAGTGGAACCTATCCGCAATAGCGTGTACGTGTTTGGCTGAGAAAAGCCTGAGGGTACTGTTGTACATTGTAATTGTAAACTGTTGTTGTTGTGTGAGACATTGTTAAGCTTTGCATTGGGACTGCTGTTGTTCTTTGCGAAGAATCCTGATATTCCTATTAAAAAACAAACCACCAGCACAACGATCACTGCGACAAGTATTTCCATACTTAGTCAGACCATCCAGTCTAACAGAGTGTCCAAGGATATGAGGGCTGGTTTGTATCAACGAATAACGCAGATGATATTAGAAAGAGGAGGCTATTGGCTATTTAATATCCTTCCATCGCACACAGCTTTGGTTTTGTTTATTCGACCACTTGGGTCACTCTCCTTTTCGCAAATGAGCTACTTATGAGTTTGTCAGATTGTACACAACTAAATCATGATCATAACGTATGAATACGCGTGTCGTTCGCTGATTCGTCCCCCACATCACACGCCTCCAAGGCATAGTGTTTATAGCTACGCTAAGAGGGTTTATTCTGTTAAGCTGTGTGGTAATTATGAATTTACATGAAATACTCTCCCGTCATCAGGCGACGATCCATGATATCAACAAAAGCACATGGGACGGTTGATTCAACGTGTCGGTGCTCGACGTTTGTTGAAGATATGTAGTCTGCTGATTGATCGAGGGGACCGCGCCCACGAATTAATCACGCTATGACAATGCAACACGCGGCTAACATGTGGTTCATTCAGTGACGTGGTTAATAATTTTGAATCGATTTGTTATAAAGACGAACTTTCAATTATATTATTATGTTATTACCTTCATCTTAAATTCAGATTTTAAACATTTTCAATTTGCACTTGATTTACGATCTGACTCTGACCCGGAACAATGGGATTCTATCTGGTTTAGCGCTCACAAGCATGGCATTCAGCTGTAGAAGTTACTTACCAATTGTGATAGCCTCACTTGCATGCATTTACATATTCAGAACTTGCCCAGGAAGTTGGATTTGTTAAAGACACTGTTTGTCAAATTAATGATCAATAGGTCTTAGTAGGCACCATATAAACCCTATCATTGCTTATATACTGAAGTGATGCACATTCAAACTCTACGATAGTTGATCAAGTTTAATCTTGTCATCATCACCAAATATCACTCAACCAATGGGTTAGCTCAATTTAATTATACGCGGGTTACGGAATTCCATGCTATAAGTCTAAAACTCTACCTGTGCAGAAATTGTTTTCTTAAGGCAACCGATATGTTTTCTACGGCGAATGTTTACTGGTTTGAGATCCACAACATCCACCTGATCTCTGAGAATTGCTTGATCCCAAAGGGACTGTTTATTCCATCGAACTCAAGAAGAAGCTTCATGGATCGCAATTTAATCACTTCCGAGAAAAACATGGCGCATAGCATTATCTTACAGTTTAAATTATATGTGGATAAATAGCCCAATATTCGTTCCGAGTACATATTATAATAAACGTACCCAGCTGGTGGGGACTCACATACGGTATACTCGTTTAGTATTTAAATATGAGCATTATTTTAGAAGCCGCTAGAATATATCGAATCCCTATTTGCTTCAACCTCGTTTGCTCCTGTGTTCATATACAATCATCGATTTTACTGAAGCTGCAAGTGCGCAAGATAATTCAATTGATCGCATGTGACATTTAAGCCAAAGCGTACAGATTAGGATGATTGTCTTGCACGTTCGATCACCCCTGAATATATCAGGTTGTTTATGTATGAGAAGTACAACGTGGGCAACCTGTCTCTTAAGTGAGCTCGCTTCTTGTGGTAAAATTACAAATGTCCATCTGTTGATTAGCCGTCTTCTTGTGGCGAGTCGGTAGTTCCAGTGAGTATCGCGGAGAGTCGCATAATCTTGTATTGTTTAATTTCTCTATCCGAAGACCACCATGCGGTGCTCACCATGGCAAATCAAGTCTCAGAAAAGCATGGTAGTTTTTTATTCGGTTTTGACGATATTCATTTTATTCATGGTTCACGAAAAACTTTTAGCTGATCACCGGGAGGAACCACAGACTTATTCCACCTCTCCTCTGCGACGGGTATCGAAGAAAAAAATCAATCAAAAGAAATCACCAACGTTTCATTGAAAAACGAGAATATCGCTAGTCAAACATCCACAGCATCATTGAATGAGAGATCGCATTCAACACCAGCTGTTAATACAACCGAGCAGTTGTACGAGGATCAAATGCGCAATATTCGTTCCAAGTACACTTTAGAAGAAACATACCCTGTGATCAGTGGAAACAGTCAAGACCAGCGTCTCGTCATCCCGTGTCTAAACGACTGCCTCAACGCTCAGACATTAATGAAAACATGGAATGCCTCTAAACCTCGGGCAGCAATTTACTACTTGGCCAGGCCCGACTCAATGACGAAGTTGATGAAATCTCTGTATCGCTTATTCGAATTCTTCAATAACAAATACCATTATCCGATCATCATTTTTCACGAAAGCGACTTTACTCCGTCCATTCAGAAAGTGAAAAGTGCCGGCTATCCTTCGATATTCTTCGAACTGGTGAAATTCGAGATGCCCAGCTTCATCAAGCATCACGTCCCAGAGTTAATTCACAAGAAAGACGTTGGTTACAGACACATGTGTAGGTTTCACGCGAGGATGGTTTATTTCCATTCCATCACGCGACTATTTGACTACATTCTCCGCCTCGATGACGATTCGTATTTGCACCACGTGCCGTACGATATATTTGAGTTTATGGACGATCACAGTTTGGAATATGGATATGTGAACATCATGAATGAGCCGAAAGCGATCGAGGGACTGTGGGAATCAGTGGAAGTATATGTTAATACTACAAAACTGCCAACACAATTTTATGGAGAATGGAGAAAGGATTTAATGTATTACAATAACTTTGAACTATCAAAGACCTCTCTTTGGCTCTCGAACGATTACATGAACTATGTGGACTTCATTGATCGATTAGGTGGAATTTTCTATCACAGATGGGGAGATGCTCCAATTAAGTCTATAGGAGTTTCCTTATTTGTGCCTAAAAACAGAACACATAATTTTAACGAATTAGGCTATAGACATCAAAAGTTTGTTCAAAATTGAATATAATAAATCTGTGAAAGAGTATTCATCATTGTGGGATTTGTGGAAGACTTTATAGCACATGATAACATAGGTACATCTGATAACATTTGATGACGTATCCCTCGATCAGCATGTTACCAAAAATGTTGCCTCAAAACATAGAAAATGAAAGATTAGACACGAAGTTGGAAGTACGTATCCCAAGATCAGCATGTTCTCCATAAAGGAAAGGAATAATTATGTCTTGGGTTTTAGTTGATACTGGCCTATCAATCCATTTAGAAAGCCTACATACATAGTTCATGCATGCATGCATATATACAAACATATATACATACATCCATCCATCCCCATATCCATCCATCCATCCATCCATCCATCCATCCATCCATCCATCCATCCATCCATCCATCCATCCATCCATCCATCCATCCATCCATCCATCCATCCATCCATCCATCCATCCATACATACATACATACATACATACATACATACATACATACATACATACATACATACATACATACATACATACATACATACATACATACATACGTACGTACACATACCATACATACATACATACATACATACATACATACATACATACATACATACATACATACATACATACATACATACATACACATACATACATACATACATACATACATACATACATACATACATACATACATACATACATACATACATACATACATACATACATACATGCATTCATACACACATACACATACATACATACATACAAAGACACATACATACATACATACATACATACATACATACATACATACATACATACATACACATACATACATACATACATACATACATACATACATAACATACACAGACATACATACATACATACATACATACATACATACATACATACATACATACATACATACATACATACATACATACATACATACATACATACATACATACATACATACATACATACATACATACATACATACATACATACATACATACATACATACATACATACATACATACATACATACATACATACATACATACATACATACAACATTCATGCACGACCTCTTTTCGAATCTTGGTATCATAATGCACCCACAATGGCTGGTGGAATATCATCATTGAGCGGACAGCGGTTTAAGAACTTGAGGAATCAGTCGTGGTATTGGTAACAATTCAAGACTGCGAATGGAAAAGAAATTGGATGTATTTAATATCGTACATATATAAATGGATTGTCTGATGCTGAACTCCTGAAGACGTTCGAACAATCTTCGGATGACAGAACCGATTGTTGATAAGAGTGGGGTATATACCCGAGAACGTATACCTTTGTTGCTTCAAGTGTAGAAACCAATTGTCGGCTGCCCCAAGAGTCGCACCCACTTGCCGACAAATTCGCAACCTGTGAAGCCCGCTTGATTGCATTTAATCGTGGGAGGTGTTGAGATACACAAGAACTTGTTTTGTTTTGACATGCGTTCAGAGACATAAGCACTGCTGTTGATTAGCGACATTTAAATATGCAAATTTGGGGAGTGCAAAATAGCCCATACACAAGTAGATCTAATTATTCATGGTTATGTTAATGTCTCTTGATGATTCTGCTCATTAAATGCGTGAAATTCATAGCGTCTGCTTTTGGTTTAAATCGGTTGTAACGGACATCGAAATGCATTTGGATAATCGTAGCAAGTACTCAGAATTGATATTCTATATACATCAAGGTTGGAACATAGCAAACATATAAAGGAATCATTCTAGTTACACGCCTATTGTCACATATTAAGATCTCGATATGCAGAGCTATTGGCACAAAACAGGTATTCCAAACAATGAGTAAATTAACATAACATTTGGCAAACTACATGTTATATCAGAACTACATCTCTTAATACATTCAAGCCGCAATCTTATTGATCCTTGACATAGCACAATTGCCGCCCCAGCTTAAGTCGCCAAGCTTAGTTTGAAGATGAAGAGGATATGGTATTCACTTCATAAGTATACATTCTAAGATTTATGAGTAATGGAACAGGTTATGAAAATGATGACTTAAAATGGATACTTGAGGTGATAAGCGCTTATATAGCGATTAGGTGGTCTCTTTACAAGGAGTTTGTGAACAGTCATATATCTCACTTTTTTCGTATCATAGAAACACTTAGCTTGAAAAACAAGCAGACTCGTGACTTGCAAAGTTAGTCTCAGAAATAAAGATTAAATACTGGACTCGCCCATTCGAGATTTTATACTTGAGAGGTAACGTATGTGAAGCATACTCCAAACACAGCAGTTCGCACCCGGTTAGATAAGCAAGCCGTCGCATAAATTCTCACAGGAGCGACAGAAACCATTTTACCTACAATGCGCTTCTGTATATTCGTCTGTTCAGAAGTACAGGGGAAACAACTCATAGGAATATTAAACACACTCCGCGGTATGTAATCAAATGTTTAGGGAACCACATCATACATTCGCCATTTGACGGACAATGAATTATCTTTCCCATAAACATTGTAATTCGTCTTATGCGATTTGTAGCCGATTGGGTCCCTTCAATGCTCCAGATTAGTGAACGATTTTTATGCATGAAATTACATTGAAGTATATTGATGTTGATCTGATGATTTCGTTTGCGCATTCACAATATCACACCTGAGAAGAAAAGCTGTTCTTAACATTTATATTATAACTACGATTATCATTCGTCTCTGTGTAACGAGCTATGGGTCGGTTGGTAAT
>CM067344.1:27635913-27653413 GCA_034190875.2 Urechis unicinctus
AATATTGTAACTGTGTCCACTTGAGAATAACGACTACACTTTGTCATCCATCATCACTATTTTGCCGTGAGTATTCTATCTTGACCACTGTGACGTCATGTTGGCACACCAAAAGGGAGCCGAGGTTTACAAACCTTGTCCGCATTCGACTTGCCGCTTTTTATATATATGTATGCATGCAAGCATTCGAGTATGTATGTATGTATGTATGTATGTATGTATGTATGTATGTATGTATGTGTGTATGCGTGTATGCATGTATGTATGTATGTATGTATGTATGTATGTATGTATGTATGTATGTATGTATGTATGTATGTATGTATGTATGTATGTATGTATGTATGTATGCAAATCTTATATTATATATTCTCCAAGGTCGATTAAGCAAGGCAGTCACAAATAAATACAAAGACGTATTTTCTCAGAATGTCATGATATCATCATCATCATTTATTAACTACGGGCTGTCGAGTATGCATAATTGTAGAACTGAGGGGCGCCGTTTTGTCAAATTAGCTTATGATTAATCATTGTGATTTATTGACACCTTTTACCAAGTAGCTTCTTATCTACGCTGGCTTCCCGTATCTCCATGATCACATCACAAATACAGCAACATGCCATTCATCGTATGCCACTTAGTAATGCTAAACTACCCTGCGTCGTCGGTCACGTTCAACGGTTGAAACATACATGTTATACTGTTCCGGTGTCAAAACACTCATAAATTCCGATTTGTTTTAATGTTCCGGTGTCAAAACACTCATAAATTCAGATTTGTTTTGCTGTTCCGGTGTCAAAACACTCCTACATTCAGATTTGTTATACTGTTCCGGTGTCAAAACACTCCTCGTTCAGATTTGTTATACTGCTCCGGTGTCAAAACACTCATAAATGCAGATATGTTATACTGTTCCGGCGTCAAAACACTCATATTTTCAGATTTGTTAAACTGTTCCGGTGTCAAAACACTCATACATTAAGATTTGTCATACTGTTCCGGTGTCAAAACACTCATACATTCGGATTTGTTATATTTCTCCGGCCTCATGGCACTCATACATTCGAATTTGTTTTATGATGCGTCGTTGGTTTCCGGGTGATTGTTCAATACTGCCAGGCTGAGTGTACTAGAGTGTGATGCTTGGTGAAGAGGATGTGGCGATTTGAGACTTAAGGCAATCAAGCACTTACATGGATTCCAATATTATGTCACTTAACTTCAATGAAAGTTCTCTCAGTGAATCACCGGGTACCCATATGTGTTTCGTTGATGGCTTTTTATTGAGCCACTCAAAATGTTTCTGGCTTATCTACCATAAAAAGACAGCAGCTACTTTTGTATAATTATTTCACCCGTGGGGTCATCTGCACCTATGATTCACTGATCAGACGGAAAATAGCCTGATTATGGGGTCATGCAGCCTCATTTCTCATGCCATTTGCATATTTTATTCAAATCAATGTTCGCATTAATGAAGATGAGTGAGTGGCCTATTAAACGCTGCCACAATGACGACATGCAAATGGTGCTATTCGCCGACTTCTTAGGGTGAAAAAGGATACGAAAAAAGTTAGTGACAAAAGTTAACTCTTTACACAGAGGTGTAAAAAAGTGACCTAGTTTGACCCCATCATGCGATCCGCTTGTGAGCGCGTGATTGTGTCTGCATGATGGATGATCACCAAAGATAAGCTAGAGGATTTCTACTTTTGTATTACACGGAGAATACCAAGTGCTTCCTTTTTCTCCAGTTGATTGATTACTTAAATAAATCCCGCTATCACAGTAAGCTCTATTACTAATCGCTGATATCCACTCATTCGATTGCAAGTTGTTTTAGCCAAAGAGCTTACAGCTACACTGAAAACGGCTCGCTTGCCCTACACCAGTTGTGGCCATAATCAAACAGCAGCGCCACCTGCTCGTCTGGATTCATCATAACGTCTAGCGTAAACGCGCACGGTCAATGATCGCCTCGACAACTCCTTTACCTCAACACGTGCCGCAAGAGAGAGACCGGAGCGACGCTGGATCAAAAGACCCCAGTTCTTTTTGTTTGTTGAGTGATAGCGCCTCCTTGTAGCGGCGACGTCATTGACTCCCGTGATTGGTCACTTGCACAGCTAGTCAGATTAAGGCCTCTTAGCGTACCTATAAGCTCTTTGGTTTCACCTCACTTTGTAACTTTCTAGCTATGACGCGATGTCTGGCGACTTATCTTCGTCGTTAAATTATCTAATGGGATCCTAATGTCTTCTGAAAACACGCAGTTCAACCGAACGGCCAACGATGTCATGTTCAATAAATACGTTGTTATCGCTTTGTGAATTCCTTTGACGCGGCGCTGAATGATTGAGTTGTTAGTTGTGTAGGGTGGGGGGGGGGGGGGGGGGGGGGGTGGTCGGCTGGGCGAGATGTGGGGGTGGCGGTTTGAAGTTTACTAGCGTACGATAACCAAATCTTATATTACATATTCTCCAAGGTCGATTAAGCAAAGGCAGTGACAAATAAATACAAAGACGTATTTTCTCAGAATGTCAATTACCCCTCGCTGTTGACTGCTTCATTGTCATGAGTCCTCTTCGCAACATGATATGACCTCCGTGTTCTCTGAAGGATCAATCGTTAAGTCCTCGTCAGCGATTACAACTCATCGACATACCATTCCAGCCACTGATCTTTTAGCGAAGATTATTTTGAGATGAAGACATAGTCACTTCTATATATCTGCCAATATGCAACTGCGTATGTATCTATTCCAATCAAGCAGGATTCCATAACATCTTTTTGTCTTTTGTGAAACTTGTTTTAATCGTAAGTGGAAGACTTAATTATGAAATTATTATAGATTTGATCCCTTCATTGGTCCAGTCTAACAGTTGATCTGACGCTTTGAGGCAAATGTCAACCATGGAATGCTTAGATTTTTACGCAACCAGATAGCTGTTATCAGACAGTATTTCCATGATATACTCAACCTCAATTCCCACACCCAGTCATTCAACCTCATATGACCATTTTCACTTTCTGCAAACAATGCCAATGTCTCTAAAAGTGCATATGGATTATAACAGGTAACAGGTATTCGCTCTATTCGATATATATTTTTTATGTGTTGTTTAGGGAAGCTCATTGATTCGACGTTTCTCCTCTAGCGTGCTTTACCAAGAAGAGTTGAACAGGGATGCATTGGAGAAGTCTTCTAGTCTCAGCTACCTTCCCTCATACTCGACGGTGTACAAGAGTTGGTTAAGCAGACAAAAACACAGGTGACTTATGAAGAATAGGACGGGAGAGAAAGAGAGAGGGAGAGAGAGCGAGAGGAGAGAGAGAGAGAGAGAGAGAGAGAGAGAGGAAGGGAGAGAGCGGGAGAGGGAAAGAGAGAGAGGTAGAGAGAAATATGGAGGGAGAGATGGAGAGAGAGGGAGAGAGAGAGGGAGGCAGAGAGAGGGAGAGAGAGAGAGAGAGAGAGAGAGAGAGAGAGAGAGAGAGAGAGAGAGAGAGAGAGAGAGAGAGAGAGAGAGAGAGAGAGAGAGAAAGAGAGAGAGAGAGAGGAGAGAGAGAGAGAGAGGGGAGAGAGAGAGAGAGGGGAGAAGAGAGAGGAAGAGAGAGGAGAGAGAGACGAGGAAAGAGAGAGAGGTAGAGAGAACGAGGGAGGGAGAGATAAAGAGAGAGGGAGAGAGAGAGGGAGAGAGAGAGGGAGTGAGGAAGAGAGAGAGGAGAGAGAGAGAGAGAGGAGAGAGAGAAAGAGAGAGAGAGAGAGAGAGAGAGAAAGAGAGAGAGAGAGAGAGGAGAGAGAGGGAGAGAGAGACAGAGAGAGAGAGGGGAAGGGAGAGAGAGGGAGAGAGAGGGAGAGGGAAAGAGAGAGAGGTAGAGAGAACGAGGGAGGGAGAGATAAAGAGAGAGGGAGAGAGAGAGGGAGGAACAGAGGGGGAAAGAGAGAGAGAGAGGAAGAGAGAGAAGGAGATAGGGAAAGAGAGAAAAAGAGCAGCGCACATTCACATTCTACGCAACATTAATTGTGTCTGGAATATTGTTGCTATTCGAATAACTATATGAGTGGAATATGATGACAGGTTCCTGTGGTCTGTCGAGTGGGACCGCTGGTTTCTGTGTTTCCTCATCGGTCTCATTGTCGGCCTAATAGCAGTTCTACTCAACCAGTGCTCCACGGCACTGGGTAATGTGAGACTCTCTTACCTCAAGGAACACACCAGGGTCAGTTGCAATGAAGACAACGTCAGCTTTTCTTTTCATATATGAAGTATTACGACGAATTTCGTCATGGATTATTTCAAGAATCACAAATATTAAGAGAAATAACTGCTAATAGAAATAAATTTAATCAGAAATGTATTTTTTGGCCCATAAACTCCGATAAGTGTGATGTTCCAGAAAGGAGATCTGCACACGGCCTGGGGCTGGAACATCCTCTTCACCTTTATTTACATCATCATAGCATCCTTCATTGTGGCCGTGAGAATCTTATTCGTGCCTCGTACATAGACATTCTTAAAAAATAAGGATTCTCAATATACTAGGCGGGACATTTATGACTATATACAAACGCTACATATAGTTGGCATGCTAAGGGTGAATTGTATTGGTTTCGTGCAGTATATCCAGCCGCTGGCGGCTGGGGGAGGAACGCCGGAAATCATTGCCTATCTCAACGGTATTATGGTACACGGCGCCATAAGCTTTCGTCAGCTTGTCACCAAATTCGTGGCGCTTGTTTTCACAGTCAGCGCTGGATTTCCTGTCGGTACCCAGGGACCTCTCATTGTTTTCGGGTGGGTAACAAGTTCTCGGTGAAGTGATAGACAATCTCTCACGGATAACCTTTGACAAAGTTTTTATCTGACAAGCGCTACACGCAGTGATGTCTTCCTCGTGGTGATAGAGTGATCGAGTGGTTGTTGGAATCCCGACAGTACTTTAGCCTAAGTTCACCATATTACCCGGTCGCTGACCGGTCACCTAAGAGCATTGTTTACGTGAACTGTAAGCTTCTAACTTGTATTGTTCACAAAATATTAACTCTAATGACAGACTTCCAAAGAGTATTGATGTGATTTCTAGGAATGGAGTGTTGTTTTTCGGAAATAAATGAGGTCATGTCGGTGCAAGCATGTATAACAATCATGCTTAGGTTGCACCGTGTATGATTTTAACCTGCGTTCAACACATCTCTCGTGCTTTTACTACAATGCGAGCATGTTCCTTTTAATCATCGATTGCCATTAACTAATTTGAGGTTTTTTTTAACCAGAGCGTGTGTTGGGTCGGGAATCGGACAGTTCCGCTCGAGGACTTTCGGAATCGCTCCGAAGTTATTCCCCCGGTTTCGCAATCGCGAGGACAGGTGGGGGACACGTGTTGGAGATAATACTTACTTTGATCTCACACAAGAATAATAAAATAACTCTAATGATTCCAATTAAAGTAGATAATTGTTTCTCGTATGAAGGAAAGAGCAAGTGCATATGTCTGTTCCGGAACTATAGATTGTCACATTAACATATCAGTAGCTATTTTTAACCCCACACAGAGCCACATAAGGACATTACACATTTTGCTTTGTGGAGTGCTTTTAATGCGTTAGTATACGTTTGCAGACGGCAGTTCACGACCGTTGGCGTGGCGGCCGGCGTTTCCGCGGGGTTTGATGCTCCTATCGGTGGTCTCTTGATAGCCATGGAAGATCTAGCCTCGTTCTGGAGCCGGCGTTTGAGTTGGCAGACGCTTTTCACTTGCGTTGTGTCCTTACTGACGGCCAAAGTATTTAACACAGCATTCAACGGATTCCAATATCGAGGCATATTCGGACCTTTTAGCAGCTCAGTAAGTGGATGGATTGCATCAGGAGGCTTTTTATGTCACTTTTAAGATCGCAAGAACGTTAGGAATGCCCCATTGCAGACTTGATATATTGATAAGCATTCCAGAGGTGGTTATGGCCGAATCGACTAGATTCAAAGTGGAAGCAGGATCATATTTAAGATTTGTTAATTACAATAGCGAATAGCTGTTAGTTTTCTTTTATTTGATTTTTTTGAAGACCCAGGGCTGCTACCTTTATTCGTAACGTTGTAGAGCAGCGCGTGTTATGGTAATATGATGTGACACCGACACCTACCCTATTGACTTGTGTGATACAGCCAATTGAGATTCTTAACGTCCATATCGCCATCTTGGCGCCGGCCATAGTCCTGGGGCTCGTGGGAGGGGTGGTAGGAGCCTTCTTCACGCGGCTCAGCGCTTTCATCACGACCAAGAGGAAGGCGGTGCTCGCTGCAATCAAAAATGAATACGCTCGCGTGTCGGTGCGCATGCTCGACGCGCTCATCATGGGGGTATGCTATATTCGTATGCTAAGTTTTGAATTCTTATTAAGCCATGTTGGTATGTATACCTGAGTTAGTTAACCTGTGCACTATTCTAGCATAACCCTTGACAGGAGGATTTTATTATTTTTCGCTGTTTTATGAGGAACACATGATTCTCATTCTCCTCCATGTAACAGCTAATCATGTTCATTTCTAGTTATTGGTGACGAGTTTCGCGACATACCTGCCTAATTCCTACCCATGCGACACATTTTCCCTATCCAATCACACCACCACTCACATTCGGGAATGTTACTACGAAACGTAAGTCATTAAATTAGTGTATTTGACAACTGTTGGTTAGTCTATTGTTATCCGAGATCTTAGCAGCATAGCGGCCATTTAGGTGATGGTGGTCATTTAAGGAATGATTGGCTTTGCTAACAAAACGAGCCGTTTAATCGTAGTGAATGCAAAATCAAAATAGACGGGTGCTACGCTATCCATGTTTGTTGTGATAGGAAGCTGTCCAGTGAGATATATATATATATATATATATATATATATATATATATATATATATATATATATATATATATATATATATATATATATATATATATATATATATATATATATATGTGTACACCTTTTATTAAAGAAAAGTAACGCTGATTTATACTACTTGTATTTTTTTTTGCAAATTCAGAATAAATCTTACAGTGGATCAGCTTTCTTTAGAAAAATATAATTGCGATCAAGAAGATCTTGCTAAGGATGAGGTCAACTATAATGGAGGTCAGTTTATGTTATTCATGGTTTTTCTGCGTTAAACGTTCATATTGGATAAGTTTTTAACACTTGACTTCATAACATTTATTTTTGGATGCATCAGTCTATAAATGGATACAATCATATATGCATCCACACAAACCCCCATCCATTCAACCATCCCTTTTTTTCTTTTGCTTCATTCGATCTCCCTTTTTATTCGTTTCATTCCTTCCTTTCTCCGTTTGGTTAATCTTCCTTCCTTCCTTCCTTCCTTCCTTCCTTCCTTCCTTCCTTCCTTCCTTCCTTCCTTCCTTCCTTCCTTCCTTCCTTCCTTCCTTCCTTCCTTCCTTCCTTCCTTCCTTCGTTTTTTACTTACTTCCTCCTTTGTCGCCTTTCCGTCTTCCCGCCTTTTTCCCTCATTGGCTTTCTGCCTCTAAGATAACTCATGACCTGACTCCTGATTGAATGCGATGTTGCCAGTTGCAACATTAATCCAGGGAGGCGCGGGATCTATTTACCGGAAGTTATGGGAGCGAGGTAACCACTGGTGGTACCCGTGGGATCAATGCCTGGCCGTTTTTATCATATGGATGCTACTCAACTGCTACATTACTTCCGGATGTGCTGTGACCGGCGGCATCTTTGTACCTTGTGTGTGGGTACTTACTAGGGATAATATTCCGGCCATAAACATGTGCAGGCGATATGCATGATTTTAAATAAACTGAATATTAGCATCTGGAAGATTCTACTGTCGTCATATTTTTGAAGAATTTTCAGTTGTGAATTGTTCGGATCAACGGTTCTGGGTGGCTGTGGTCGTAAATCTACGAATGGGAACTTGTTTTCAGCGTGACGGGTGCGCTGTACGGACGGGCATTGGGCGTGGGAATGATGCACATATGGGTAGCTGTGTCGGGTACAGACCACCCAGAGAATTCCGAGTGGAACTGGTTGGACCCAGGTCTAATTGCTGTACTGGGGTCGGCCAGTATGCTGGGCGGGGTGACCAGGCTGGCTTTAGCTACGACCCTTCTCATGGTCAGTGAGAAGCTGTCTTCAATGGTCGCGCCCTGCGTCAAAATTACCTGCTGCAAAAGTAATCAAAGAAATATGCCAGCCTTAAGTAGCTCTCTTCAAATAACTGACACAATTTACTTACGCATGCGCTTGTGAATGGCTTGCAGGTGGAGATGTCACGTGACATAGAGCTGATCATCCCAATCCTGGTGACGGTGCTGGTGGCGCGTACCGTGGGCGAGGCGCTCAGCAAATCTCTCTTTCGATATCTCATTGACGGCAAATCCCTGCCTTTCCTGGACCAGGAACCTAGGGTCATTGTGAACGACAGAATGTAAGCACACACTCTAAAGAAATGCCCATTTTATGGTGATTACTCGATGCATATGTATGTGATCACGCCGCAAGAGAGGTATACTGTGAAGTAAACCAGGCATCGCCACAAGCAATGATTATTCGCATGTGACAATCATAACGCCATGTGATCAAGGCAAACAGTTTATAGCTATACACTCCTTGATCAAAGCATACCGTCTTACTGAGCGACCCATTAATTGATGCTGTCAATTAATGGGTGAAGTTCACATCTGACATATCGCTGCCTATTGTCACCACTGCCCATTGGGGTTTGCCTGATTTCAGCGTCAATTTGGAGCTGTATACTGCTGGTGACGTCATGGCTTCCGCACCAATAGTGAGTATCCACTCCGTGATCTCTGTGGCGGCGCTCGCACAGGTGCTCCGAGACACGAAACACGGCGGCATCCCAGTGGTAAAGTATGACAAAGACACCAGGACTGAACATGTATACGGCTTGCTGACCAGGTATGAACATTGTCGCAATACGATGATACATCATTACAATCTCTTTGTGGCTGTGCTGTGTGCTTAAGAGTTACGTTTTATATATTATTGTTGGGTGTTATTGAACAGAATGGAGATTTACACGATAATACTGAGCGAGGAAGTTGTGCAAGCTAAAACTAAGAATATCATCGTGCGGCCAAACATTGATTTCGACAGGGTAAGTGAAACATTCGGTAAATTCCATCTACAATATATTCGGCAAATGGCACAGGACAAGTTCATTTACGCCCATTTCTGTCCATACAAAAAGAGAATTGGAACTTACTAAAGGAATAAGTGGCTGATATTGTGTTTGCTATTTAACTGAAGATGTTAGGATATCCTGTCGATGATGCCAGGGTGATGCTGTTGATGATGCTAGGGTATGTAGATGATGCTGGGGCAAGAAGTTGATGCGTCTGGGGCATGTAATTAATGATGCGGGAATACTTAGTCGATGATGCTAGGGTATGTAGATGATGATACAAGGATCTGTAGTTGATGATGTTGCGGCCTGTATATGATAATACTTGGATATATTTCGGTTGAAGATCTGTAACTGATGATAACAGAATCTGATTTGGATGTAGCTGGTATCTGGAATTGATGATAGTAGAATCTGATTTGGATGTAGCTGGTATCTGGAATTGATGATAGTAGAATCTGTATCAGATGAAGCTGGCATATGTAATTGATAATGATAGAATCTGCCATGGATGATGCTAGGATATGTAGTTCAGGATGTTAGGAGTTATGATTGATGGTGGTAGAATATATTACTGATGATGGTGGTATCAGTAGTTGATAGTGCTAGTTTCTGTGCTTTGATGTGGTAGCTGTCCATTGACTACCCGGGCAATACAGAAGAGGCAGAGGATCGTATCACGACGTTCTGTACAAAACCCATCAAAGTATTCAAAGATATACGTCGATCTGGTATGGACATGATATATGAATATAGATATATATAGAGATATAGATGAGATAATAGAGAGAGAGAGATAGATATAGATATGATAGAGATAGAGAGATATATATAATATATATATATATATAGATAGATATAGATACATATATAGAGAGATATATAGATAAATAGATATATAGATATATATATATATATATATATATAGACTATAGATATATATAGATATATATATATCTCTATGATATATATATATATATATATATATATCTCTATATATATATATTATATATATATATATATATATACTTGTGAAGAGAAACCAATAACACTACAGAATAATATTCTAAGGTAAAGAATAATATTTTCCGTGCTCTATAATATGTACAGCACACAGAAATCTAACGTTTGTGTTGATCACTATGGACAAGAACTCACATGCGAAACATGGTACATATCTTTGATACTATATTTGTCTGTGGCAGGATCCTTTCATCAATCGTTCTGTAACAAAGATAGACCAGACTTACTCTCTGCATCGAACCTACCAACTGTTCCGCACACTAGGCCTACGTCACCTCCTGGTGACTGACCTGCACAATAAATTAGTGGGCATCATCACACGCAAAGACCTGATGCAGTTTGCCATGCAGAAGCGTCTTAGTAACGTTAACCCCTATGTGGCCGACAATGACAACCATACTCGCCTTAATTTGCAAAATGGTTGTGACAACAAAGCTTTTGATTCATCATCATTATAAACCCAGTGCCCCAAACGAGATCCAATCTGACTGTGTCATGACGTCAATCGTGGCTAGAGTGGAGCGCTTTGATGTCTCCATTGCTTTCGCATGGCAATGGGTTATCCTTTGATAATATTGAGTTTGAAATACCATTTGTTTTCGTAATGCCGTGCATGATCTGACGCCTCAAATGACGGCTTCAATCATCGCTCAAATGCACCCTCATTGTAAACATTTATCACTATTTATTGGGTATTGATTTATAAGATAACAATGCACCCTCATTGTAAACATTTATCACTATTTATTGGGTATTGATTTATAAGATAACAATGCACCCTCATTGTAAACATTTATCACTATTTATTGGGTATTGATTTATAAGATAACAATGCACCCTTATTGTAAACATTTATCACTATTTATTGGGTATTGATTTATAAGATAACATTTAACAATCATGCCAGTTTATTCAAGTATAGACATACTAAGCATATGGAGTAAAGTTCAATTCTCAACATAACTCAATGAAGTGTTAGAAATCAGTAAGCTGATATGCGATACAATGGAATACAATGAAATAGGTATGTTGGCGCGTTAGTCTATGCAGTTGGATTGTAATATATTAGTAATTCGGAAAGCTGGAAACGTGTTAGAATAAGTTCACCACATCTAATTTAGTTATATCAACTTTTGCTCTATCTATATTGCTGACTGATGTTGAAACATTCAATAAACGCATTTAAAAAACATATCCACAATTGTTATTAGTTGTGAATTTGTTCCGCTTGCTAAAGACAAAACACACGTTTTATGGCTTTTCCCCCAATTCCCTTCTCAGCCCAATGACATGTACACAATCACGCAAGGATGGCACACAGCCAACATAAACAATGTGCTTATACTATTAAAGGTGCATTTTTTTTCCAAAAAATGTTATGCGGTTTTGCTTATCCATTTAATAGAACAACTATTTAGGAACCCATACACCCAAACCATTTCACACCTGCAGACAAACCCTGCCCATGTTCTTGCCTAGTCTACCACGTTTTGGAATATAAAGCGGATGATACTTATTCGGAGTTTGATTTTTTCATATGCAATTATCGGTGCTTTTTCACAGCAAACCAGTTGAATATTCCTTAGCCAACTGTTAAATTGTATTATAAATCAAGTGGTTGCCCTCAGGACGTCTTCGTTATAATGAACTGAAACATCCGTGCTAGGAGTTTGGGGTGGTACGTACCATCGTGTGGGTTGGGTGGGACAAGGGACAGTAGACTGTTGGGAGGTTTACGTTCTGATTGGTGGCATTTTAAGTTTGTTGCAACCCATTTTGACGAGACTTGTACGTATGGTTTGGAATGTGTGTCCGTAATTGTCCACTTTAACACCATGCTGATGTTGTAGAAGTCTCGGATAGCTGGAATACATTTTGTGAAATTGGAGTGACAGATGTCTGAGATGATCTTAAATCTGTATAATTTCCAATACCACCCCCCCCCCCCGTGTCTGCCAATCATCAGTTTTGTAGGCTTTTGGCTCATACACTGTAATAACTATAGCATTATTGATTTAATTATTCATGACATGTGCATTCATTGATTAAATTGAGCCAACTCACTTTCATATTTAAAGGAAATTCAAACACCAAGAATGGGATCATGTACAAGACGAGGCCGGGGTAGGGGTTGTGGTACAGATTATGACAACCTGTGGGGAACTGAGGTTGGTTCCTATATTATTTAAATTGGATTCTTATCACTTATCTTGAACTCAGTATATGTGCTTAATGCTTTGAAATTGTTCATCATGACACAGGTGTCTGAGACGCAAGGAAGAGGTGGATGTTGCAGACCAGCCCAAAGAGATGTCAGAGGAGCCCCACCTTCTTCAAACAAGGTACTATTAGGCTTGCTTTACCAAATCGAATTGCAGACTTTTTCAGTAAATAGGGGGTCCCATGTTGGGCTATATTCCTACTGATTCTCATTTGTTTGTAGACCTCCACAGGCCGGAAGCGAGTCAACCCGGTTCGCAGAGGCTTCCTTGGCAACACACCAAGAATTAACCAGGCCCTACAGCAGAGTAGAGTGGCTGCTAAATCTTTAGAGCTGTCACGGAAAGAGAAATTGAACGTATTGTACAACTCAGCAGTTAGCACTCTTCAGTTGCTCGAAAAACCTTCATACAATATTGGTCACAGAGAGCGTTTGCAGACTGGTGCATCTGCCTTCAATGTAGGAAGATGCCTACCCCTGTGGCGTGGCAATGTTGCAATAACAGACCAGACTTTTGCACATCTGCATGACCTCAGATGGAAAGAGCTGTGCTTGACCCCGAGATGTAAATAACTGGTACCGGGCGTACTTGTTAGGGAGTTAGATGGGGTTGTTGAGAACCAAAATAAAATGCTTAGACATGGTGCCTATCGGCAATTTGTTCTCCGGATTCATGGTTGTTTGGGGGAGAGCAACAGGAGGGTTATTCCCTCCTGTTGTGTCTGGAAGATCAGAGACCTCTTCTCTGACCAGTATGGACAGTATACAGGCTTTAAAAAAGTAGATTTGGGTAATATTCTTAGTTTAAATTATTTAATTAATAATTTAAATCGGAAAATTTCTCATTATGTTGCTTGTTATTTTTGTGTTGATTATATTGTTGTCCCAGTATTGAAATTGCCTAGTCTCACGCAACGTGTGGTATTATTTTTACTGAACATTTTTACGTCTATTTTTTTGAGTATTATGTATTATGTCTCACAAACGCAGAACAAAATATGATGCATATAAATTATTTACCCCGGTTAACCACTGTCAATTAGTCATGACGCGTTATCTTCATATTTGACTTTTTATTGCCAAAATTCTATTCCTGATGAAATATTTATTTGCCAATTCCATGAGTTCTAATACAGTTTGGATTTGCACACATATGAATGTGACTAATAAAAGATATGTACAGTTCAACAAAAACAAATCTCATTCTTTATATAACGAGACATCTGCAACTCAACTATTTCTTGGATTAAAGGCATTGGCACAAAAGCAATGTCCCAACTGATGTTGCGGGGGTCATCAGCAGAGCGTTGTGGCCGCCTGGAAGGTTGATATTAATATCGGTTAAAGTAAGTCAATAAAGTAATTTACCATCTGATGAAAACATGTACTGAGTCATCAGGTCAACATTCCCCACAGAACGCTCCCATGCTACTATGGTGCCGCCAATGATAGGGCGGCCATACGTCACATCGATTTGGTTTGGGCAAGCCATTTTTGTACCGTTTGAAGCTCTAATGTAACTGGAAATGGGTAATCAAAGCAGGCCAA
This sequence comes from Urechis unicinctus, assembly GCA_034190875.2. Taxonomy (NCBI): domain Eukaryota; kingdom Metazoa; phylum Annelida; class Polychaeta; order Xenopneusta; family Urechidae; genus Urechis; species Urechis unicinctus. Next base: position 27,649,887 of record CM067344.1, read on the forward strand.
TAATCAGAAAAAATAAACCAAAACACAAAATACAATTTTGTCTGTAAAACCTAAAATAAATTTAACCATAAAGTTATGCGTATATAAGTAACTAAGGCGCCCTCTAACATGACATTTAATATGCAACATTACTCAATAATGAAGCAATATAGATACAATGGCAAACCAATCCTGCCTCAGGTGAGAAACAGTGAGTTTGTCAAGTGCTGGTCCAAATTAAGTGCCATTTTTGGATGATAAAAATCGCAACAACTTTCCAACTGACAGATATAAAAAATAACAACATTCTTGAGATGCGCAAAGTGAGACCTTGCTGAGGAACCAATGGCATATTTGATAAAAGCATTTCGAACTTTCGATTGACCACCCTACCAATGAAAAAATTCGTTCAACTGTTAACGGATCGCTTTACAATGAAGAAATCCAAATAGTGCAAAGGACCCAAAATAGGTCGTAAAATTTGAAATATACACGTCCATTCCATTCAGGGAATCCGGATATCAGCACCATTTAGGATACTGTTGCAGTTAGCAACAATTTTGTTTCGTTTAAAAATCGAGTGATTTTTTGATGAAATACACCTTTAAGACATCATCATCACTTGATTACTCATTTCAACACAACATAGAAGAGATATCATCGATAGATATCTAAAGATGAGAACCCTATAAATAGATAGATAGAGACAGAGATAGATAGATATATAGATATAAAGATAGAGACACACACAGATATAGAAGAGATAGAGAGAGAGATATATATATTTACAGATAGATATAGAAAGAGATATATACAGAGATATATATGTAATATATAAATATATATACATATAAATATATATATATATGTATATACATATATATATACATATATATATATCCATATATATATACATATATATATCCATATATATAATATATATATTTATAAAACATATATATGCATATAAATAAATATATTAATATATATATATATATATACATGTAACTATATATATATGTATATATACGCTTACAAATATATACTTATATATATATGTTTATATTTATTTATATATATCTGCATATACATATCTATGTGTATAAACATTAACATACATATATGAATATATATTCATATATATATATATATATATATATATACACATATATAGATGTATATTAGTTAATATATATCATATATATTGATATACATGTTTTTACATATACATAACCATCTACTTAAATATACATTCGTATTTGTCCATATATTCACGTTTATATTTATAAATAAATATATCTATATATATAACACGTATACATATAAATATATATATATAACATACATATATATATATGTATTTTTTATATATTTAAGTATATATTTGCTTTTATATGTTTAAATATATGTATCTATATTTTATATGCATTCTTGTGTCCATACGTTTATACAGGTACAAATGTATTAATACATGATTATAGAAAGAGATATATAGATATATATTTATGTATTTATGCATATATATGTATATATATATTTATATATGTATACATATACAGATATAAATATATATATTAATACATATATGTATATTCATATGCATATATATTTATGTAATTCAATATTTTTATTTATATATATATATTTACAAAAATATATATCTACATGTATGATTGTATATATATATATATATTTACATATACATATATGTATACATATATATAAATATATATATGGATATTCATGGATATATATATGGATGTAAGTACATAAATTTATGTATATATATATATTATATATATATATATATATATAAATATATATATATATGAATATATGTAATAACATATATGTATAAATATATTTATATATACATATAATATCACATGTATATCTATATATACTGTTATTTTTTTTTCTAAATATACAAGATATAAATGTTTATATATATATACATACACATTAACGCAAATATATATATATTTAAATATATATATGTATCTATATGTACTGTTATATTTTTCTTAATATACATGAGTACAAATGCTTATATATATCCCTACATATTAACGCAGGTACATAAATATATATATATATGTGTGTGAATATATATATATAGCTATATTTCAATGAATATACATACATACATACATATTTTTATGGATATGGATATAAATGCAGGTATTTAAAGATCATAAACACAATTTTTTTTAAAGCGAAATTCGAAAGAATAAACTTCAATAATGGTATTCATATTAATAGCGGTTACTTTGGAGCACCCTGTTCCTTTAAAAAAGGATTTTAAAGTGTATGTTTTCTTCTTCCACTCGTTGAACATCCCGTTCGGCAACGTTCGGAATTATTTGGCCCGTGACGTCACGTTCGCTGCTCTGCGCTCGCTGATCACGAATGTCAACAAGCTTTGCCATTGTTGTCGCGGCTAGTTGATGGTTTATGAAAAAGTCTGCACGGTTTGTTACACTCACTGTTTGGATTATGCCTTATTGTTGTGTCGGTTGGGAGAAGAAACGACGAGAGGTCGGGTAAGAGTTTCTTTCGGTTCCCGAAAGACCGAAACATGCACAAGAATTGGATTGTAAAGGTGAAGAGGAAGGATTGGAAGCCGACCAAAACAACTGTCCTTTGCTCCGACCACTTTGAGAGAGACGCCTATGAAACGGACCCAGAGCTGCTCATAAGTCTGGGCTTTTCTAAACAAACTAGGCTTCGCCAAGGTGCCATGCCAACGATTTTCAATTACATGGGTGTGAACCAGGATCGAGTAAGACGTCGAGGTGCCTTTGAGAAAAGACGACGTCAAGATAGCTAGGACCATTCAATTTTCATTCCCAGTCGTGGTTGTGCCTTTGTGTTTGATTGACAGCAAAATTTATTTCTTATATGAATAATCATACGACCCAAATGACATGGCCGTGTTAAGGCTAAGGCATCACTGGTGAAGAAAGGCCCCATGGGCATGGCTCAATAACTGGTGTTTCAATGTGATCTCAAAATGCTTGCATGACATTGCCTGTTTTTGTTTTTGTTTAGGGATTTGGATACACTACATACTGTGTTTAATTGGTCCATTTACATGAGTACTACTGATGTCATTGGACAAATTAGACAGTCTGTATATAGAAGTATATTGATATAGGTGATTTTGATCCCTATTTTGGGAAATATCAACTGGTTGACACTGAAACTGTTTTTAGGTGCTACATGAAATGTTAACTGGAGCTGTGATGCTTGATGCCTCCAGTGAAAGTGAAATCTAGATGACAGGTGTGCCTGAGATAGAGGCCAGCTCAACTGAACCGGTAGAGGGCTCCCACAAATGGTTTGGAGTTCAAACATGTTTGCTTGTAAGTATAATGAGTAACCTGGATGTCTATATTCGACATGGAAAGTGACGAGGATGGTATGGATGAACATGTAAGTGATAGTTTACTTTGAAAATCACTGTAAACAGTGGAATTGTATTGCATGCTTATAAAATCAGTGCTCTCTCTCATAAGCCTAATAAAGCACCTACAACTTCAAACAGC
>CM067344.1:27658413-27738495 GCA_034190875.2 Urechis unicinctus
TATGGGACATATCGACGTGAACACCAAGCTGGTGGAAGGTGTTGCAAATCTGGCCAAACAGCTAAGCATCAATCATCTCTATAATGAATGCATAGCATCTCAATGGAAAGACACGGTTGCTGATGTTGCTAACTGCCTAGACATGTGGTCTGTGGGTGACTCGGTGGGAGATGCGGAGATGCTGAGCAGGGGTCGGACAGTAGCGCTACAGAACTTTGATGAGGTCATTGAGACAGAACATTTTATGAATCTGGACTCGAGTCGTGTTGTCGAGCTGTTGTCCCATGATAAGCTGTCGGTCGCCTCACAAGGAGACCGACTCACTGCTGCCCTCATGTGGGTTGATCACAGCCGCAGAGAGCGCTCGCACCACCTGACGACCTTCTTAAAGACCCTACCTTTGAGAGACATGACCCGTGTTATGTTACGTCAGACTCTACGAAGCCCTCTGTTGCTAAGTAACACCGAAGCATGTCAAGTCATTCAATGTGTACTAGACCAGATGAAAACAGGCAGCGGTCCTAATGACCAAGCTGCCTGCGAGACCCAACCCGAGCCCTGTACTCGGCTTGTTTCCCCCATTGGTAATAAGCAAGAACCGCCAGGTCGACGGACTGTGCTAAGTGCGCCAAAGGTGAGCCCGCCGGTAGCACCACGTAAAGTGAGTTGTCTGTTGAGTGTGGGGAGTCTTACGAGAAGACGGATGATCTTAGTGTAACGCCATTTACACTCTCGCGAGAATGGCTCAGACTTGCCAAGTGGCCCCCTCCTTTCCGGTCAAGCATTATGGCGACGTTGCTTGTTGTGTACAGCGGTCATTGCTACACGTGACAGGCCTTGGACTCACGAAAAAAGAAGCCTGGTGTTACAGCATGGATAGCAGTCAGTGGAGCCGATACGGGGACCTTCAACATGCTCGTAGGTTTCATTGCATGGTGGAATGTAAGGATGAACTCTACGTTCTTGGTGGCCGTAGCGAGTCAGGTGACGAGTGTGTGAAGTACGTCGAGGTACTGAACGGCCGCACTAAGACATGGAAGGTGGCTGGCCAGCTGACGGGAACCAGGTGCTTCAATACTTCCTGTTGTGTGGTGGGCGGCAACATCCTGGTCCATGGTGTACTTCATGACAACACAGCTCTCTTACTAGAGTACGAGCCGCGTACGCAGCTATGTCAGCGAATAGCGTCATACGAGCGGAGTAGGTACTTGAGCTCACATGGAGTGATCTCGGCACATGCTCATATCATCATGTTTGCACTTGATGCCACCTACGTGTGTGCTTTATCTCACCACCAGCCCGAGTGTGCAGTCAGGAAGAGTTCGAAGTACATGACACCTATGGGCTACTCGATTCTGTTCCTGTCCAAGGACGGTGAGTTTGTAATGGCTGTGGGGGGCCAATCACGGAAAAGTAACCAAGCTGCTCATCATTTCGTCTATAAAGCCCGTGTTCTGGATGTCATCCACGACACCGGGTCAGGCTGGCTGCCAGTAGACATGCCTTGGAACAAGGGCGAGCTAGTTCTATTTCCTGGGGCGCACTGTGAAATCCTACTCCATCTGAATGACCTGGAAAGTCTCTGAACGAGGCATAGGTGGCTGAACCCGCAGTGGCATGCCATACTCGCGTGGTGTCTGTGGTTTACACCTTAATCATCTGATACAATATTGACTTCTCAGTACCAATATACAAATATCATCTGATAGAATATTGATTACGTCACCACCATTATGTAAGTTTAATCTAATAAAATATTGAAAATGTCAACACCGCCATTTAAATATCATCAATTCACCAATCTGCAAGTATCATCAAATAAGATATGTCAACACCAATATGCAAGTATAATCATATAAAATTTTGATTATGTCACCACATAGATGCTAGTAAGAATGCATGGAGGTATCTGGAAGTGCTCAGGAAGTTTGTTGTTACTAACTCTATTCCGTTAACTTATGCTTCACTTGTCAAACTGCACTTGACAAAATTACTAAAGCTGACTTTAAAGATGCACTTTTCGGCGAATTTGTGTAATTTTTATTTTGCTCTCGTTTTTGTGTAGTTGCTAAAATGACTTGATTAATTAATACATGTGATTGGAAATAACAAATAATCGATAATTTATCGATATCAGCAATTTTAAAACAGCCTGCTTACTTTGTTTTAAAATCGATGGCGGCCTGGACCCGTTACTACGCATGCGCAACTCCATCATTTTCTGGTGTTATCGTCCGTTTTCAGTTTAGGATGTATGGTAGCGTTTACACATAAAGGAGAAATCTGACTTTAAAAATGCTATTTAGAACAGCCGGGGTCACCAATAGGACTCAATTTAACGGATATTATTACCAAAAGTATAAGCGAATAGATGAAAAAATATTTTTCACAACAGAATTTGGATGATTTTTGATGACATGCTCCTTATTTTTGATATTAAAATATAGTACCCTCTGGAAATATAGTAAACTTTTTTGCTTAATCTTCAATCTGTAAATGACAGAGGTAAACTAATTAGGCAGCTTGTTTTTGAACGTAGGAGTGAAGGTCGAAGATGGCATAGGTTCACAAGTGGTCGTACTTGCCGCAAATAGTCGACCAAATCACCCAGAAGGATAGACTGTATGGAGATTATACACATAGCACTAGCACTTTCTTAGCCATCACTTAGGAAGCATGAATGTCGAGTTGACTGGCGCAAGCAGAGCGTAACCCACGCACCGGAGTCCACATGTATCTTCATGCAGAACACACCGCGTCTGGTGTCAGTCCCCGCACCGAACGTCGATTCTGTGCATCATTTCAACCATATGGTACAGTAATACAACATCCACACACCTCAGAGGAAGTAATCTGCAACACGGTGAAAGAAAAAACAGAATAAAAGGTAACCTTCCTGCTCTCAGCTCTTCTGAAACTATTAACGCGTGACTCAGACTCCACAACAGGAAGAAAAGTGGGCATTTTGATCAATATAAGCTAACAGAGCATGGTCAGGGCGTGTTCGCGTTGTCTATAGTTCCCTCATTCCTCAGAGATTTATGTCTTATACTCCCCATGTTAGAGTCTCAATATCATTCACTTGCCATGCTGCTTAAGGATAGGGCCCTATCTATTGGTATTATATGATACAGCTGTACTCAACTGTAGCTGCACTAAGAGATATGCAGGTGTAAGCAATTTCTCATGCCTCAGCAAAAACGAAGCGGCCGCTTTTATTAAAGGTCCAGAGCAAAAGCCGAATTTTTTTAAGAAGGGTGCAGTAAATACGACAATGTGTTGTCTTTAATTGTAAATGGGCTTCAAATGAGGTCGAATGTAAAACATTCTTAAGCAAGGGTTAATGGAACACGAACATGGCCACATATAGGCTTCACATTGTACTCGTATAAAAGCATTGTTACGCGAGGGGTTGATGTTTTTAATAAATAGATATTAAGAACAGTTACACACAAACATACACATACACTCTCTCTCACACACATACCCCCTCACACACACACATACCCACACCCGCCCATACACACCCACACGCACACATACGCCCCCACACACCAACTCACACCCAACCACACCCACCCACACACTTACACATACACACTCACCCAGACACCCCTACACACATACATACACACATACACCCACACAAACCACCCACCCATACACATCTACACACACCCACAAACCCACACACGCACACATATATATATAAAAAACACACACACACGCATACACACATACACACACGCACACATGCACAGACCCACACATACACACACATACACACTCACATATGCACACACACACCACACACACACACACACACACGCACACACACATATATATATATATATATATATATATATATATATATATATATATATATATATATATATATATATATATATATATATATATATATATCAGCACACACACCCATACACACATACACACACCCCCCGCCCACACACACACACCCCATACATACAACACACACACACACACATCCACACACATATGCACCCACCCACCCCCCCCCCACACACACACACACAAACACACACGTACGCCAACAAAAACACATGCTTGTCCGCCCTATCAGGCGGTTCCCGTGGTGAAGTGGTACTGAGCCGCCTTTCGACCCACAAGGTTGTGGGTTCGATACCAAGGTGTGAAAACCTGACTGGCTCGCCGTGACCCGGATGATCACGTTATATGGAAGTCTCATCTCCGAAAGGGGATGCACTCCGACCCAGTAGCTCAATAGTACCGTGCTGGACCTTCGTCTTCGCGGCGTGGGTTTTGCAACCCGGTCTGGGTTAAGGGTTTGTGCCAAGTGGGCGATGGCATTTAAGGTGAGCTGTCCAAGCATCACAATCATCCTCATCCATCACCGTCGCGATGTCACCTCTTTGTTGAAAGTGACATTAAACCCCAATATTACCATTACCATTGGTCCTCCCTATTGTGCAGCTGTACTATTCAAAATACTTAATATATATTCCTGAAAACTTGAGTTTATTTACTTCCTTTCAGATATATGTCAAGCTATGGCTACAAAAACAGATGTACGACATAATATCGATGCTCAGTTGGTGTCTAGCAAAGAGAAATGCCTGGTGATCGTGGGCAATATCTCCTCAAAACCCATTGACATCATAGCGTCACCATCTTCATTGATGTCTCGTTGGCTCACAGTCACCAAATGGCCCACAGATTTTGTGACTCAGAATAAAGGTGACGTTGCTTGTTGCATTGAGGGGCCTTTACTTCATATCACGGGGCTTGGACTCGTAAAACACAGAAGCTTGGTCTTACAATATGGAAAAATTGCACGTGGAAACAATATCGTAACCTTCAATATCCTCGTAAAAATCACTTCATGATTGTATTTGATGGTGACATCTATGTTCTTGGCGGTCAACGGCCTGGATATCGCAACGCGTGTGTCAATCCCGTGGAAACTTTGGACAGAAACAAAAAGACGTGGAAGGTTGCGGGCAAGTTGCTGGGATCGCGCTGTTATAATACGGCATGTTGTATTTTGGAGGGTAGCATCTTGGTTCATGGCATTGGAGACGAGTCCAATCGACTCCTCCTCAAGTATGATCCTCGTACACAGCGCTGTGAGTGTTTTGCATCTTACGAACGTGGGTTTTCACTGTGCACTCAAGGCGTCGTCGCCATTGATGGTCATATCATTATGTGTGCCTACGATGGCACATATGTGTGTTCCATGACGAAGACCAACGGCAAGATAACAGTCCGGAAGTGCCCCGTGTACAACACGCCTCTGCAGTGGTCAGTTATGCGTGTGTCCGAGGACGGACAGCATGTTTTGGCAGTTGGAGGAAAACCATCACCATATGATGGCATTACGCGCCACTTTGTCTACCGTGCTCGGGTGATGGACGTAATCAATAAATCTGGCGCAGGATGGCAGCCGGTCAACATGGACTGGACTCAGGGCGAAATCGCTCTCTTGCCTGGGTCTCTCTGTGAAGCCATAATTCAGCTGAATGACGTGTAACCTTGTTGATACGTTATCTTCCGTTGTAAATCTAACATAGTTTGCATTCAATGCATTATTCAAAGTCTTACAGTAATGACGCTAAATGCATATCTAACTTATGGTTATCTATCGTACAGAATTGAACTTGAAATTTTATTAGCACGTTTTTTTTTATGTCATAGCACATAATCCAATTTGTTGGTGTATGCGGGAATATTGTAGTGATAACATCTCAGTTAACGATAACATGTGGTGAATATTGTAGTGATAACATCTCAGGTAGTGATAACATGCGGTGAATATTGTAGAATATCTCAGGTAGTATAACATGTGATAGTGATAACATCTCAGCGGTGAATAGGTAGTGATATCATGCGGTGAATATTGTAGTGATAACATCTCAGTTAATGATAACATGCGGTGAATATTGTAGTGATAACATCTCAGTTAGTGATAACATGCGGTGAATATTGTAGTGATAACATCTCAGGTAGTGATAACATGTGGTGAATATTGTAGTGATAACATCTCAGGTAATGATAACATGCGGTGAATATTGTAGTGATAACATCTCAGGTAGTGATAACATGTGGTGAATATTGTAGTGATAACAACTCAGTTAGAGATAACATGCGGTGATATTTGTAGTGATATCTCAGTTAGTGATAACATGTGGTGAATATTGTAGTGATAACATCTCAGGTAGTGATAACATGTGGTGAATATTGTAGTGATAACATCTTAGGTAGTGATAACATGCGGTGAATATTGTAGTGATAACATCTCAGTTAGAGATAACATGCGGTGAATATTGTAGTGATAACATCTCAGTTAGCGATAACATGTGGTGAATATTGTAGTGATAACATCTCAGGTAGTGATAACATGCGGTGAATATTGTAGTAATAACATCTCAGTAGTGATAACATGTGGTGAATATTGTAGTGATAACATCTTAGGTAGTGATAACATGCGGTGAATATTGTAGTGATAACATTTCGTACAATAAAAGAAGAAATGACAGACACGACGATTACACGTGTCGTTTAATTGATATCTGCTTAAGCCTGGTAGACGAACATATTAAGCTTACCTGTACGGACATCAATCAAAGCTGACTATGGTGTGATTGTGTAACTTATAATAAGACCGTAGTCAAGCTCTTTTGAGCACTTGTGACATATAATTAAATATATGCCAGGCAACTGCCTGATTGATGACTTCTTAACTACAAATCCGCAATGGCTAAGGCATTATGTTTCAATATGGGCTACATTAATGTTATTCTTACAATTTGGCAAATACTTATTCATTTTCTAATAATATTAATCTATCATGCATTTGAGATATTTGTTTGTGCGTCTGCGCGCGTGCGTGTGCGTCTCTGTGTGTGCGTCTCTTTCTATCTCCCCCTCTCTCCCTCCCTCCCTCTCTCTCTCTCTCTCTCTCTCTCTCTCTCTCTCTCTCTCTCTCTCTCTCTCTTCTCTCTCCTTTCTCACTGTCTCTCTCTCTCTCTCTCTCTCTCTCTCTCTCTCTTCTCTCTCTCTCTCTCTCTCTCTCTCTTTTCTCTCATCTCTCTCTCTCTCTCTCTCTCTCTCTCTCTCTCTCTCTCTCTCTCTCTCTCTCTCTCTCTCTCTCTCTGTGTCTGTCTGTCATTCTTTTCTTCCTAACTGGCCACGCCCATCAATTTTCTAGTCGAAAAATTAGATTTGATTATAACCACGGGATAGACACAAGACTGTCATATCCTTTAATTTTGGTAACCGTCGGGGGCTAGGTGGGGGTCCGACAGGGATCAGTTTTTATTCCTCCGGGTATTAGGGTAGGGTCACGGCGGGAATTAGGTTGGTGCAATGGTGGATATAAGGGTAACAGCAGGTTTCAGAGTGGGGTCACTGAGGGTATTAAGGTTGTGGTCACATCGGTGATTAGGGAATCCCCTTATCATCTGAAGCGGTACCCTGAGTAACGTACCAAATATGCCTTAATTAGTATTAATTATGACCCATTAATAGCTACTTTTCAGCCGGTCAATATTCTTGTTCAATATGTAAGTAGTGAGGGAAAATAACATACTCCCTTAGGTAATGAAACATTGGATTGCTTACAAAACAGAAATGTTTGTCGGCACGAAGTTATAACAGGAGGAGGTTTTGTCAAATTCCACGTCAAGAGCCCCAAAAAACTATCAATTTGTTTGTTTCATTGTAAATGAAGACAGTAGTGTTGTAGAGATCAGGTCTCAATGATGACCTACGGCCTGACAAAAACACATTTCCGTCTGCGGATTTGTGGAAGTGTTTTAACCTCAAGGGAGATGAGGGATTTAAAAAAACCAAAGCATACACGTACGGATGCAAAACCGGCAAGGTTTATGCGCATGGTCAACAGTTAGGCATGCATTCACATATGATCATAAAGAAAAGCGCACATGTTAACATGAAAGGCAGGTTCAAACATGCTTCCAAACGTAACAACAGAAACATTTATATCAGCGTATATTTATGCAAGCTTAGAGAAAATGTCCGTTTCATACCCATCCGAAATTACTATTCAATTTGACAAAATCAATCTCTAATTAAACGTAACGTACCCTAAACGCAGCTGAAAGTATATTCTTTTTCGCTGACGTACACAACTATTTCAAATAACTTACCCCCAAAAAAGAAACGTGTGCGATGGCCCATGGGTTATAGTGAACAACAATACTAGTATAACCTGATTCGGTTGAGGAAGCAGCGTTTGGCCGTTTGTAGAAATCATTAGGGTTGATGTCGACCAAAACAACACTTCATCTGAGGTTACCTCTGCAGCTTATCACTCCTGTGTCAGGTAATGCGTTTACATTGCGCTGGGTTCAAATGTCGCTTCAATTCCGCCTTCACATTGCCCCTGGATGCTCATTTATCCATTGCATGTTCATGTTCATGACACCAATTAGCTTGATTATTTGGACGAAGCTGGTTGCAACTACTCAAACTGTCAGCAAGTATGCACCCTAGCCTGACTCATGTATATATATATATATATATATATATATATATATATATAGATATATATATATATATATAGATAGATATATATATATATATATATATATATATATATATATATATAGATATATATATATCTATATATATATATATATATATCTATAGATCTATCTATCTATATAGATCTCTCTATCTCTCTCTCTCTCTATAGATATCTCTCTATCTCTCTCTCTCTATCTCTCTCTCTATATCTCTATCTATCTCTATCTCTCTCTATCTATATCTCTATATATATATATATATATATATATATATATATATATACAACTCTCGCTTGCACGGGGAGTTCTGAAAACAGGGTTAAGCACAAGTGGAGCAAAGACTTCAAAACCTAACAGAGAACGTGTTTACCACCAGGTTAATTCATTTACTAATTTAGCCGGCCAGTGAACGCACGAAGTTGAGGGAAGAAATGTCGCAGCAGTTTAGGTAATTTATTTAGGTAACGCATGGCTGGTGCCTTGCTTGACTTTGCTGCATTGGAACTTTCGCTTCCTTGCAGGTCTGATTTATCATTCATGTTAATGTAATCGTAGACAGCTTTACTAATGTAAATTCTATTTTCAATCAGGTCTCTTCTTCTTGTTTCATGGATTGGAATTATAATCATGCCATGGAAAGTATTAACCGCCAAAGGGAGCCTGGCGTCCGTCCGGTGTGATTGTGGTGAGCCTCGACCGTGTGCGTGTATTTAGAGACCATAAAATGGGCCGAGTAGCCACCAGATAAAAGCCAAGCTCTCGCATTCACATCACGTGAGGACTCTGAGGTAATTTCCATCATTCGAGTCTAACTGGCTACTGGTTAGCGAGGCTGTACACGCAATACGACAACACAGTTTGACGGGGCGTTCCGCCAAGTACAGGACTTTCCATAGCCACTATGTACATCGGAATGTACCTATTTCTATATAATGTTGCATACATACATGCATGTCAGTGATATTTTCAGACACCACGCGGTGACCCTAAATTAATACCGGAGCTTATATGATTATTTCCGCTAATGCAAACCCAACACAACCCTTTCAAAAGCCCTTCTGCAGAAACCATCCAAGTTTACCCAATGTTTAATGCATTATGAAGAAATATTAAATGCAAATTATCCGGTAACTAGACACAGATTCTCCCGCGAAGGGATATTAATTGGACGATGGAGACTGACCAATACATCAATTAACTTGGGGCGTTCTTGTCACCTTATTAGACGACACATATGAATATTACTCAAGAAGAGAGAGAGTTTATCACGTATGCGTGATATCCATGTCATAAAACGCTACCCTACTTCGTAGACTATCAACACTTTCACAATTTTGACCAATATTATCTGAAAGGATAAGAAATGTTGAATAAGAAAATGATATTTCATTCCCCATACGCAACCCACGAGCACATCTATCAGAGCTTGTTTTGATAAAATACATTGCAAAAATACACATCATATTTTTCTAAATGCGCTTTTTTTGATTTATAGTTTCGTCGCATTGTCATCGCGTTGCGTATGACTGATGTCGTTGTCAACTGACGGATGTACAAGGGAAGAGAAAGCGGGAAGGTTATTGATTCAATTTATTGGCTTGGAATGACATACCGTTATTTGTGCTGCGGATGACAAGTTAGTTGATTTGAGGCTCCGCCTGCTGTCTGTGATCCGGAAGAGGACGGATGGCTTTTATTTTGACACGCTTACTATCCTGCTGGAGGCACGCTTAATGAGGCTCCCCACCGCATCCGTGGTGTTATAATTAACAGGATTAACGTATCTGTATCATGATTGTTCGACTCATGGTTCAATTACTCAGCTTAAAAGTCGGACTCAGTATTAAAATATATGCGGTGTCCGTTGACGACAGGATGCTAACGATTACATTGCTAGAACAAGACTAACATCCACTATGCTGGATACGTAGACAGAGGTGGTGATAATGGGGAAATAACGTAGTGTAGAATGTGCCTTTAATCGAACAGGTGTCCATTGACTCAGGTTTCACACTAACAAGATGCTGCCTCTTGAATCTCATTGTTGCAGATTCTTGACACTTAATCTATTGTGTTCTTTGCTCTTAGATATTTCGTAGCTGCTATGATGTCAGTCATTAACCCGCTAACGAAGTCAGGAATAATCATGACCACTTTGGAATATTTCTCAATTTTCAGGTGCCAGGCCACCACCCCACCCCCTCCCACTCCCCTCCCACTCCAATGTGCAGAACCTTTACGCCGGGAGGAAAAAGTACGTTCAAGAATTCCCTGGCACATATTGATTTTTACAGAGTTTATTGACACAAATGTCCTTCACAAGCATATGATCATTTCTTGCAAGAATATAAATCAGCTTACGATCAAGCCTTCCCAGTAAAACCCAAACGAACGACAAATAAAAGTCATTCGTGAACCCTGGATTAATCTTATCATCCCGGCGTAAAAATAAGCTTAACAAATTAGAATTGAACCGGACATTCATAACACAAGCAAATATAAACAATACAATAACAGGTATTGCCAAATAAAACGGCAGCACAAGAAAGACTACTGTGTTAAATTGATAAATGAATATAAATCTAATATGAAAAAACTGGGAAACCCTACGAACAAACCCCAATTTCCAAAATCAATATCGATGAACACAACATTGCAGATAAATCAACGATTGCCGATGAGTTTAAGAGCTTCTTTGCAAACATAGGTTGCAATTTACATGAGAACTTACCGGAAACTAAGAAACACTTTACAGATCATTTCATTAATGCCACATATCGTGCTTCAATTGACCTATATCTTCAACCTATTCCTGACGACAACTAACGTTCTCGATCAATTAAAAGATGCAAAAGTGAACCCTAACCGCAAGTAATCCGACTTATGTTAAATGAATAACTAATAGTTTAATGCCGAATTCTCTTCTTGAAAAATTGATGCATCATAGAATTATGATTTTTTCAAACACTCAAAGCATTCTATATCAACATCAATATGGCTTTAGAAAACACCACTCTAGAATTCATCCCATCATACAGTTGCTCAACAAATACGATAGTGCATCCAATAGAACGCCAAAAGAGTATACACTCGCAGTATTTTGTGATCTTTCCAAAGCTTTTGATATAATAGACCACGGCATACTCTTAGGAAAAAAATGTCTAAACTTGGGAGAAGGGGGATAGTACTAACATGGTTCAAAAGCTATTTTACCCATCGAATGCAACACTTAGATTTAGATGAGCACAAATTATTATAATGCATCAATGACTTATCTATGTCATGCCCAACATATCTTCTTTTGCGGACGACACTACACTTCTGACATCCTCCTCTAAATACTCTCTTTTGTACGGCTAATGATGCACTAATCATTTCTCAATACCCAAAAAACAAAATATATTGTGTTAAGACCAACTAATGAATCTGCATATATGAATGAAGGTAAGTGTGCGGATTGTATACTGTAACCTCCAACCCTCTTCTTTGTTTCCCGATTTACTCAAATACGTTTACAACTTACTTCATATTGTATTATGGTTTGAGTCGGCATCTGCACGAAGGTAATCAAAAGTGAGCTTGCCTCTCCTTTTCCAACAATCATGAAGTCTTGATATGGCAGCATCCTGTGTATTAGAGATGTGGAATTAGGCTACCCCTAACCTCATGGTGCTTACCAACAGATTAGCATCCTCCGTTCTGCTATTGTTTATCCTGTATATGAAGTACTGCCCTCACACCAACCCTTAAACCGAAGAAACCCGGATCAAACACGATAAGTACGGCTAATTATTCTTCTGATTAGAGAAACCAGGTATGCTGTTCATTAATATTACAGTTCGCTCCGTTAAAATGTGATTTGCACTGACGTTAAAGAAACCCTGATTTATTTACAACACTAAGTTTGTACAAAGCAAGCCCACCTTGATTTACCCACAGATATTGTAGAGATGGTTGTGTCATATCAACGTATGGAGAGACAGAACATGCAACCATTCGAAGAGTTGTGCAATAACTTCCTGTCACTGGCACAACAGTCCATGTTCCGGTAGCAAACAGACAAAAAAATCTTACAAAAGTTTTTAAACACTATGCATGCAGCAAAATCACCTTGTTAGAACATATCTGCCATTTTGTTATATGAATCTTATATGGGGCAAACATCACCTACGAACAGAAAACAACCCCCCTGGGTTCATTGTTAAAACCGAACACTGTATCACTGTACACTGTTCTATTCTACAGCAACGAAATGGCGATTCGCTTGGACAATTTGCAAAGGTTGATCTCTCTTTCAGCATGTTCGACCAAGCCAACTTAATGCATGTTTGATGTCGTTCAGATCAGTCGAACAAGGAATCATGGAGCAGAAGAACTCATCAGCTGTATCGACAGAGAACACCATCAGGTATTCAGCCGTCTTAGGGGCTTCCCTAGCGATCCTTGAACAATCCACACAAACACCATCATACACGACGATGAACCATAGGTGCGCATGCGCATTGATTTGTTTATGCGACCTGACCAAGCAAGATTTCGTCTGAATAGTCTGCACCTGTCAACATTACGTTAGAAATTTGTTACCACGCAACCTGAAGTCTCTTGTTCGATTAAATCGATTTTGCGCACCAAATCTATTGACGGAAAGGCCATCTTGTGTTGTTGTCATTATTGGATGTCTAAGCCTTTCGTTAGCGTCGTCAGTGTCATACCATATACTGATCAGCTTTCCTGGTTTCTCTTTTGCTGATTTATGGATTGCAGCCAATTTGGCTTCAAGGGAAGGCATGTTCTTTTTATCTCCACAAATTTTCCCGCGCAATAACACAAATTTAGGTCGCCGAGTGATGCCACTGGAAGGTCCGAATAATTTTCCTCTCACCCACACACACTTTTGCAACATACACACCCATCTATTGTCGTGACGCGCTCATTGTTACTTAACAGGAATATGGCGGTCAATAATATTTTAATTGCAATTAATATATTTAAAAAAATGTTATTGTATGCTTAACTCATAATACCATCAGTGTATTTATTTATAAGAATTCAGTAGTTTCATGATAACCATGTCAAACAGGGTCAATCTTTCTTCGATGCATTGCTGGGGATGACATAGATCAGCTTTGTTGTGTATGAAAAGTGGTGATCAAAGCAACTCATTATTTACGCTAACTATCGTTGTGTTGGATAGTGAATATGCAGACGAGTTAGCTTGTTGAATACAGGCAACAGCCACCTTTGATTTACCAAGGTGTGATATGGCGTGGTGCTTTCGAACGATCCATGTAATCTCCACAATGTCGAGTTGTCACTTAATGGCCATGGCTGCAGATGTTTATGTATTTGTTGCAGTCACAATGACATTCGCTCGTTAAAATCCTCCCTGCGGTACTCATTGGATAAATAACCTAGCAAGCAATTGTTCGCAGGAAATCAAAGCAGAAACACTTAAAGATTTTGTACGGAACAAATGCTGCATGCTCAGCGAAATTGATGACTAATCTAGCTTAAAGTCATGTTATCGTTGTTTTAACTACAGATATTACAATAGCTTACTCACATAGAGCTGAGTATATGCACATCTTTAACCCAGCACTGCAAGGAGAAGCAAAAAGATAATAGTCGAGAGAGGATTTCGAAGCTCCATTTGTAGGCTGCAGTAATAGCATTAAGAGCCATACACATGATTTAGTGCCTCTTCTCAGTTTGTTCCGTGAATATTAACTTTAGCCTTGTGGGTGCTGGAAAATTTATCAAAACCTCTTCAGAGGTATTCCGTTGAACCAGTCCGGCCGTTCGAATGTTAATATAATATTAATCGTAATAACCATACAATCGTTTATGGCTAAATACAAAGGTTGAAGCGATGATTTTTAAATAGGTACTGTCACAATGACATTAGCACGTTATAACCAAAATAGGCAGTCTGTATTTGTGAAAATATACTATGGTACACGGAGAATAGAACTCCTTATGAGGTCGACTCAAGTGATCTACTTTCTCTCAATTTCACAATATCTAAGTGTGTATTGACATTCATTGCATCTTGTTTCCTCTATATGGCCGCCAACAATCCTCTAACTATTTTGTTTTGTATGATTATTCTATATTTCAGATTGTGTCATGTACTCGGATAATGACATTATATCTTGTGTCATTGTCTGTTGATTTTTCTCTTTCCTGATATGTGATTGTGTAAGCGCAATAATGTGTTCTTATCTATGTTATTTGTGGTGTTTTGTGCGCTGAAAACCTCCCATTTCATATACAACAGAGCAGTACATTTCAGAATAATGAAATTTTATCACAGCAAGAAAACTCACATGTCTGCTTTGGTGTCATATGCGTATTTAGCAAGCACATGTGGCAATCCACTTCTGAATTAAAATAATCTATTCAGGTGCATCTGTTGCAAAGCTCTTTTCCTCTTCGGCTCATAATGTGGTCGTATAATGACACCAATTGAAACGAACTAACAGCAAACTCAATTGACAACAACAATGAGATCAAGATTTGAACATCAGAGATCTATTTTACATTAAACACAAGAAACTATCACAATTAATTTGTGTTCTTTTAGTGGGCCGTTAAAAAATATGACTCGCTTCTTTTGCTGCTTTTGGACGCCCCAAAACTGCCATAACGGCTTCATAGCTCTAGTCCATACACCTTCCACAAGGCACCGTTACTCTAACCCTATCACCTTCCACAACGGACCATAACGCTAGCCCATACGCCTTTCACAACGCACCGTAACGCTAGCCCATACACCTTCTACAACGCACCGTAACGCCAGCCCATACGCCTTCCACAACGCACCGTTAATCTAACCCTAACACCTTCCACAACGCACCGTAACGCTAGCCCATATACCACCTCTTGTAGCATTGCGTTATTTTTGAACGCCCCCTTATATTGAAATATAAACAATGGCCAGGAACCGTTGTCATAGCATCATATGAGCACACAATCAACTGTCAGTCGATGCAAAACGATTGGTGCAGAGAAATACCTTATTTCATTTATTGTTAAAGTGTGTTGGTGGTTACGCATCCATATCGCTCGTAGTTTCTATCACGACAATACTACAATATAAGATTAACGGCAGCTTTTCCCATACCACGTAACTTAATTATGAAACAACAGAAAACCGAACAATTGCAAAAGCCATTTCAAGAAGTTAGATTTCTTCCTCCATGACGAAGGCTATCTGGATATATACTATGGGACATTCGAGATCATGTGGACGTCATGTTATATTTGTCATCATTTTTTAACTCAAGTTCTCGAGTAGGAGGGAATATGTTTATATATGCAGACTATAAATTCTACTTCATTTCTTGTGCTAATATGATTAACAGCAATTTCTGCGTCATACATCAGATATATATATTTAATATACAGATTTTATTACTACTTTTAACATTTGTACTAATATAATTTACAGCCATGTATATGCCACACATCAGAGATATATAATCATATTCATGGACATGATCCCAATATACAGCAGCGATAAAACTTTGCGAGAACGTGATTGTGGAGCTTTATGAACGAATCCCCAGCAGCGATACATGATGTTGGCTTACCGACTCGGCTTATTGATTTTAGCCACACCAGACGTAGTTTGTCACTCTATCGCTCGTTACACGAGGTTTATATCCGCTTTATCCGCAGAATCAGTGAAACATAGAGCCAAACCCATTTTTATTTGTATGATATTATAAAAAATGCTTCATGAATGAATAGGCAGTCTGTATTTGTGAAAATATACTATGGTACACATTGAACGTCAGAAATAGAACTCCTTTTGAGGTCGACCCAAGTGATCTTCTCTCAATTTCACAATATCTAAGTGTTTATTGACATTCATTGCATCTTGTTTCCTCAATATGGCCGCCAACAATCCTCTAAACGTATTTTGTTTTGTATGATTATTCTTCATTTCAGATTGTGTCATGTACTCTCGTTGGATACTGACATTATATCTTGTGTCATTGTCTCTTGCTTTGTAAGATGACATCACGTGTTGTGTCAAGACTGCTTGTTTGTCCTGGTCGCTTTTGTGATAACGTCTTGTTAGATAAGATGGCATCGCATGTTGTGTCAAGACTTCTTGTTTGCTAATATGAAATTGGATGTTATGTCGATACTTGATTTTATTGAAAAAGCATTTTATGTCAGATTGTTAACGAGCAACTATGAGACATATCTGTTGATAACTCAAAGGAGGAATCAATTCGTTGAAATCAAACTCACCATACATATGAAGAACGCATTTATTAATTAGGCGTTCCTTAAAATTGTCCCTCAGTATTCATTAACCTGACTATGAGCCATGACGAGTTATGTATTGACTGCTTAATGTTCACGATGGCAGACTGTTTTGTGGTCAAGTCTAACGGGGCCTGAATTCTCATTGTCCCATGCTCATCATCCGTCATCATCTCGACGAGGATAAAAACGAGATCACGACCTTATCTCCTTGATGGACGCATGAACCTCTGATAAATCTCTCCATTAAGTGCTGCTGCTATATAGCCAATTATACCCCTAGAAGGGATGTGGAATAAATACATTGATCGTGCAGTAATATCTTAATTAACTTGCAATTTAGATTTTACAAGTTATGCGTTGAAACAATGGGACAATGATTCATACCATCTCGAGCAATATCGGGGTGTTATTAGTTCTTATGCAAGCCTCTTATGTTGTCTTCTTGTTTGCGTATACAGTGTCAGTTGTAACTAGGTATTCTAAAAGGATATATTGATTCTTGCGCTCCCATCACATAGCCTAAAAATGTCTTTTTGTTATCCTTAACAAACCAATGATTTTGTGCAACTCTTGCAAGACATCTTATGATAAACAAATATATACGACGTTTATTGAGAAATAGGAACATGGTAAGCGGGAAGTTTAACTGTCCGACACTCTTATGATCGTAATATTCAAATGGTTCCCAACATAAGCATTTTCCCTTTAATAACAATATCTCACGTTTGTAATAATCATTCTTACTGACGCAAGTAAGATTAATTATACGTGCCAAACTGCTTTCAATAGTTTGACTGAATAGATTGATCAAAACGCTAAGATGTCCTTTTCCTGCCTATTGTAAAGCTAATGGTACCGATCGATTCGAAAATAAACACATTATATGCACATTACGTATTTTTACCCCTTAGTACTCCCTTAAGGCCGCTTGGCAACCAATAAACGTTATATGGATGACCCCGTCAACCAATAAACGTTATATGGATGAACCCGTTCCCATGACTTCGCTCCAATGTTTGTCCCTACCTATCACCAGTCATAGATAATTTGTCAACAATAAATGCTGCAATCACAAAACGTTTTTTGGCGAATGCACCTATTTAGCGATGAATAATGAATGGCAGTGTCGGCATGACATCGCTGTCGCATGGTACGTGACTCGTTGGCAATAGGTCGGACTGATGCAGTCGGCATTAGTGCTGCACTAGATCCGTACGACCTTTTCTAAGACGTAGCTACACCAAGGTCTCTCAACAATGGACGGACTAACAAATAGATCGAGCGACGGTCAACTGGAAAAGTGGGATAGCAATATGAATATTCATCTTGGACTGACATTTATACCACTTATTCCTTTCATTGGTTTTGGGAATATCCTTACGATCATAGCTATAACCCTCAATCGGCAGTTGCATACTATAACATATGGACTAATTATGAATTTGGCGCTGACGGATCTTCTTACCGGCGTAGGTCTTATGACATACGAGGCAATTCTACGTCTATACCGCTCCGGCGAGCTGCTGCAACACATGCACCATTGCCTGATGCGTATTGCTTTTGCTGTTATTTTTCTAGGCGAATCTTTAGCGACCAATTTACTGCTTGCTGTTGACAGATACGTAGCAATACTACATCCGTTCCGATATCCAGTTTGGATAACAGAGCGTCGTGTGGTGATAACTGTCATTGTATCCTGGATTGGTCTGACACTCATTGCACTACTCCCCAGCTGGGGTGTCAATATTTGGATGCAAGGCGCCGTTGATTGTTCCATAAAGAAGACATACCCATTGGCTTACATTTTCTTCGTCTATGCTTCAGTCTGTGCTTTGATAGGCGGAAACTTATATTGCCAGTTTTGTGTTACCAAAGTGGTCGTTCAAAAAAGACGCGAAAACCGAAATATGACAAGTCTATTTATGAATTCCGCCGTGGCCCGACACCAGAAGCAGGATACACAGAAGTATAGACTGACATTGTTCTTGTTCATCGCGTTCCTATTGTGTTGGTCTCCCTACTTATTAGTGGCACCCTTGAACACTCTAATGGACAACCCAGGGCTTGTGGCCGGTCGTGAGTGGACATATCTCATTGGAACCATCAACTCGGGTTTGAACTTTTTCATCTTTGGATTCAAAAATGTACAACTAAGGCAGATGTATTTGAAGATCCTAAGGTGTAGATTCAACACGGCGACGCGTATACACGTAATTCAGACGAGCGGAAGTCCCTAAAAGCAATTAAAAGTATTTACACAAGTAATGCGTTTATGGCCGTGTTCACTGATTCATATCGTTGATCAAGTATACAGCGTATGTACTCTACCATTGCAGGGCAAGATGCTATTTAACTCCAGACTATGACCAACAAACCATGACATTGTGTAGCGAACATGTGTCATAAACCTATTGGTGGCTACACCTCTTGCAGAAATTTATTTGTCTGGAAAAGCAGCCCTATACCCAAGCTATATAATTTCTTTAAGGGAACGCATTAAGCTGACGCTGATAGTTTTGTGCATTCATTGTACGACAAAACAACAAGTTTTTATTTAGTGTTAGTTAAAAACCATCGAATGTCTTTGAGGACAAATAAGTAACGACAGTTCGGAAATTATACTCAATCAAGAAGATCTGACAGCTGATCACAAGTTAATGTATTTTGTAAAGTATACTCCGTCAAAAAGCAATTAACGCGCACACTCTTGGTCCTCTCATGAGAATAACAAATACTCTGTCATATGAAGACACACGCCAAGACACAATGCCGAGTTGTCACTTATTGGCCATGCCTGCAAATGTTTTTGTATTTGTTTCAGTCACAATGACATTAACATTTTAAAATCATTTCCGCGGTACCCCTTGGATAAATAACCAAGCAAGCAATTGTTCGCAGGAAATCAAAGCAGAAACACTTAAAGATTTTGTACGGAAAAAATGCTGCATGCTCAGCGAAATTGATGACTTGCTTAAAGTCATGTTATCGTTGTTTTAACTGCAGATATTACTATTGCTTACTCACATAAAGCTGAGTATATGCACATATTTAACCCAGCAGTATAGGGAGAAGAAAAAAGGTAATAGTCGAGAGAGGATTTCTAAGCCCCATTTGAAGACTGCAGTAATAGCCCTCCAAGCCATACATATGATTTAGTGCCTCTTCTCAGTTTGTTCCGTGAATATTAACTTTAGCCCTGTGAGAGCTGGAAAATTTATCAAAACCTCTTCAGAGGTATTTCGCTGAACCAGTCCCGCTGTTCGAATGTTAATATAATATTAATCACAATAACCATACAATCGTTTATGGCTAAATACAAAGGTTGAGCGATGATTTTCAAATAGGTCTGATTCATATACAAATAACATATGTCATATTATATTATGTATATATATATATATTCATATATATATATATATATATTCATATATATATATATATATATATATATATATATATATATATATATAATATATATATAGATATATATATATATTATATATTATATATATATATATATATATGTATATATATATTATATATATATTGACTATATAGACAGATATATTTATACATATACATATATATATATATGTATATATATGTATGCATGTACATAGAAATATACATATATTCAAACACATATATATAAATCGATACATAGAATATAAATGTATATATATATAAATATATATATACAATTATAATTTATATATATATATATGTATATATACATAAATATATATATATATAAATATATATATAAAAATATACATAAAGATTAATAAATATATGTATAAACATATATATATAAATATATATACATCAATATTTTATGCCTCTATTTATATATATTGATCTATCTATATTCATTTGTATATATATAAATAATTATATACATAAATATGTAACATATATATATATATAAATGCGGTATATATATATATATATATATATATATATATATATATATATATATATATATATATATATATATATGTGTATATATGGATATAAATATGTGTAGAACCACACACACACACAGGCACACACACACACACAGCACAAATACATGAATATATAAAAAAATATATATATATGTATATATTTATAATTATATATATTTATATATATTCATATGTATATATAAAATATATATGTGTATATATATATGTATAAACATATATATGGAACTATATATCCATATATATATGCATCTATACATATATTTATCAATATTTGTATATGCTTGCGTATATATGCATACTTATCTACATAAAACACGTAACACACATTTGTATATATACATGTATATATATATATATTTATATTTATATATAAATCGGTATGTATATATGAATATATATATGTATATATATATAGGTAATAATATATATATATATATATATATATATATATATATATATGCATATATATACATATATTATATCAATATTTATGTATATATTGCGTATATATGCATACTTATCTACATAAACACGTATATATCATTTGTATATATATATATGTATATATATATATATATATATATATATATATATGCGGTACATATATATACATACATAGATTTATATAAATATATAATTTCATATAATATATATTTATATATATATATATATATATATATATATATATATATATATATATATATATATATATATATATATATATATATATATATATATATATATCTATATATATATATATATATATTTATATATTTATATTTATTGAAAGTCATTGGTCGATTACATCGAGGCGCCGGAATAAGATAACTCTAAAAATCGATAGAGGCTCTTGTTGGTCGGTCGCATAGCATGACAATATTGCTCCTGGAAGCCTGCTCAGAGTCGGTTGACACCTTTTTTTTATTTTAATCACTTCCGAAAAGAGAATAAATTTCTGATTCAAAGTGGTACGATGACATGGAATTTGATCAAAATGTCACCTTCAAGCAATCGGTCTAATACTGATTGACAACATCAAAGGTTTGGCTGGAGAGGATCTTGTGATTAAATAGAACATTTCGGTTCAACAGCTCCAATGGAACCCTAGAGGGCACCGAGCGAGAATTGGAATTCAAAATAGTCGCTATTTATATATGTCGTATTCAGCCGAGGGATTTTACCAAGCCATTGTTCACGGCACCAACACTATTATATAATAGACTTCAGTCAAGATGGGTTTCTGTATCCTCTTCTTGCTATCGATTTCTTCCCATATGATACGCCCCGTCCCGGTAATGCTATGGGAATATCCGTTTATTCCACCACATAAACTCACTGACCCTTACTACCTCTACAGACTAATGTTTCTCCAGAATCAGAGGGCAGATACTGCACAGTGTATTTACGCCGGGATCAGCTGACTTGTATCGCGCATTTAAATTGTAGAAGCATCTCTTGCTTGCGTTGAAATGGTTCTAGAATAAGCAGTTATATACCATGTATTCAAGTGGTACCTGAATCAGTTGACAGGTACCACATATTTTAATGGCATCAGAATTGGATGACGGGTGGCACGTATCTATAAGCATCCACAATCAACAAAAATACTAGATATAGAAATATTACACGAATCAGCCTTAAAGTACTACATAATTGACTTCTTTGAATAAATAACGATGTAAGCTTTTTCTGAAATTACCCGACGACGCTCAATTTAGCCCGTGTTTTTGAATGAGCACAAATGCCTTATACAAAGGAAAGCTTGGTAATCTATCGGTGAGGTATGAGATTTTAACAACATGGGAGGTTGTGGTTTTTCAGTCAGGATGCATAAAGTTCATATCACAGCAATGATTTGTGGGATTGTGCTGACGGCTGCTTTGTCGTGCTGCTTGTTATCCGACATTCGATCATCCCCATCAAATAAAAACTTCGAACTGACGGCGAGTAGAATAGACGTGAGGTCGCAACCTAATCAACTTGTTAGATGCCTTCATTCCAGACATGCCTGGATTGTCACTCAACTTTACATTCGAGATTTAATCAGATTTTCAATAATCACGATAATTATCCTTAATCAGGAAATATATACTCATGTATAAATATATATCAATATATATATATCAATATATATCAATATATATATATATATATATATATATATATATATATATATATATTTATATATATATATTCATATATATATATATATATATATATATATATATATATATATATATATATATATATATATATATTATATATATATATATATATATATATATATATATATATATATATATATATATTATAGCAAAGCCATGGAGCGATGCCATAGTCTTGTGGCTGCAATATAGTCTTTCTTATTCATTTGCCTAATTGTATCAAAGCAATATGGCTTGCACCGCCTTGCCCAGCAATTATCTAGTGACACTGTGTGCTGTGTCACTACTGCATAGTAACGTTATTGTAATATATGATTAGGCGCAATTTAAACCATT
Organism: Urechis unicinctus; assembly: GCA_034190875.2. NCBI lineage: Eukaryota > Metazoa > Annelida > Polychaeta > Xenopneusta > Urechidae > Urechis > Urechis unicinctus. The sequence goes on from CM067344.1 coordinate 27,681,709, forward strand.
CCTCCTCACCCGTACATTGCAGTTGTCCCTATACCGTGCTAATGTAAAAGACACACACAATGTCATACTACATTAATCTTATCCCTGAAATATGGCGGCCGTTACGCGATGAAATTCTAGTTATACAGGGCAGTACAATTGCAGCAAACTAGATGTGTTTTTTTGTATTCTCATAAATTGGAAATGCACGTCGCCTGCTTCCTGTGTGATCGTATTGTTACCGACTAGCGCATATTCTCCTCGATTATACACAGGATTGGGATGTGCTGGGTGTATGATTAAACGCAAACACAAGACGCCATGCCGCATTGTCGCTTAATGACTATCAGCTCGTATATATAAGCTAACACATACAATAGAAGTAATACTGTGGACCATTGAAGATCTAAACACAAGGCTGATGTATGTCAATATAAGTCTACCATGTAACCTTGTATGTGGATCCAAGCACAAATTTTATTACATATTGCTTAGACGTCTCATGTTCGTAAGACGCAATATGACAGTGACCATGGAAGCCATCTTCTTGTTATTTCCATTGATGCAGACCTAATCAAGCAGAACAAGAGATCGTTTCGCTAACATCGCCTAGGAAGGCGCGTGTTAAGTCAGAGAATAAGCTCGTTTTGCTCATACCCTTTACCATTTGATCTAGGGGCGCAGATGAATAATAAATATATGTTTCGCGAGCAGTTGACGCTATAAGCACCCGTCGCATTACAGAACAATACGCACAACAGAAATTGCGCAATAGCTGTAAAATGACCGCTTGGTTAGGACCAGTTCATTTGATTTGTTACGGGCTTAGGAACTCAACTAAGCAAATACTCGACTAGAGTAAAGCGCCTTATATGATCTGCTGTGTCTCGGGATTTCTTAGCAGATTGCAATTCGGCGATCTCAGACATATTAAAATGTTAAATACTTGGTACCGCTTTTAACTAAACATAATACGTTACCACTTTTGCATTGTTGGGCAATCGATTCGCCCGTATTAAATATATTGTCACGGTGTTTAAAGGCTGATTAATGAGTTTGGTTCTGGCATCAACAAAGACTCAACACGCCCCATTCATGTATTTGGTGTTTTTTCGATGACTGATTGATGCGGTTAGCCTCGGCATATACAGGCATAAACCTCTCCCTATTCATCTATCAGCTTTATGTTCATAGCTGTTGTGCAGATTAACGTGAAATCAGATTTTACAACATTAAGAATAGCCTCTAGCAGTCGACACAATCAAGCCCCGTGTTATTCTTTTCGGCTGTTGTTTTGTTATTAGAGGACCAAGCTTCTATTCATTGGTGATCCCCACAGGTGTGTGTCCTAGAAACAAACTAAAATGCATGATGATGTCACAGCTGTAAACATTGCTACCTTCATCAAAGTTAAATCAAATATGGGTTACGTCTACGTATTGACCTTTCTGATCTGGACTGATATCTTTAAGAGGAATGAATTATATATCGGTCAGTAATTAATGTTATTATCACTACTCTATATATATGGAAATTGCATAGTATGTTCAAAATTTTCGACGACGACACAACGTTTTAGTCCATTTGCGCCGATATCCATGAGCAACTATTCATGTACGATTGCTTCCGCACAATCCCAGAGAGGTTACCAGCGGTATTAAGTCGAGCAACAAAATATGATTGATCAAGTGGAGAAGGTGTCCTGGCTATCAAAATGTGATCATTTCCACGGCCTAGTTGTTCATTGTCGTGTTGTTCCCAGTTTTATGCAGAGACATATCCGTATATTATCAGAATACAAGTGACATCAAATGCTTGACAGTCACATCCTGACATCTTGATTTAAAAAGGTCATATGCACTGCCAGGTGCCTTGTAGCGATTCTGAGCCATCCGGATGGACTGAATAACAAGATGTTTATTGCCGAACCTTGATGGTGAAACTTATGTATTGTGCTGTGTGAGCGTAATAAATCAGGACATCAATTTATTGTTTCAATTAAAGAGACTGTTCAGGCACATATAAGGCAATCAGGGATCATTTCGTTATTACATTACTACGATTAACGCAGACGTAAGTAATGACATCTTCTAATTTGTGCCGCCGAGTTTACATGATGGAAGTTATGTTGATAAGTTTTTGACATTATTATTTGACTGGAAATGTTCATGATATACTGTGGAGATCTGTTTTATTCAGTTATGTCGTTCCATCGATAACGGTGCCTCCCTAAAACCATGAACTACACGAATGTTAGCTGTAAATCATAACGCGCTCTGAATTTACCTCGCTAACGATGTGTATTCTTCCGCTTTAGTTACATAATGTAGATTTCATAAAATCTTCACTCACTCAAGTTGTGGGCATAATTGTGCACACATTAGACCGACAAGCAGGAAGGATAATGTCCGACAACATAAATGGCGACTGTCGAAGCAAGGATCTTTTTTCTGAGACCACAGCGCCGCGTAGCGACTGAAAGGCTGAAAATGTAACATTTTTGGTTTCCAAGGTGCTGTTACCAAGCAGCTTGCTAGGCAACCACTTTCCTTATATGGGGCTGAACAGTCTCTTTAACAAAAGCGCTGTTATTATTATATAACTTGAGTAAGCAAGAGAGATTTATTATTTATGTGCGTTCCGAAGCAGCATTTCCACAGGAACGTAAATGAAGTATTTTCATGTGTCGCTCGTTAGAAGATAGTATAAGCTTTTGTGTAATAAGCTGCCTCGTCACTCCCAACTTCCATAGAAATCATTTCGTCCGATCTGAATCAGCCGCTTTAACACAATGCTCATGTGAATGCTGATGCGGATGTTGTTAGCAGATGCTTCTAGAAGAGCTTATGGTGTTAACTTCATTGCACAACACAAATTAAAGAGACATCAAAATGAAAAGGAAACCGAAAGAAAGACAAACTGTACAGGTAAAAATGTCGTTAGCAAACCAATTCAAAAGTAAAGAATTCCATGACCTGCTTTACTGGATCATGACATTAGATTCGGGTTGCAGGTTTTTCGTTGCACAGCGTTCGAGACAAGCTTTATAGAACTCTAGTGTTTTGGCACATAGTTTATGAAGTTATAAAAATAAGAGGTGATTTTGGCGCCAATGTCACCAGCTCATGCTGTCTCTTGTTAAAGCGCTGTGATCATACGGCTGGTGTTTTAACTCTGGTTCAACAAGCCATCCTTTGAGAGGAAACCCTATCGATATTTATACTTTAGATCTGGTGTATTATGGGTTTCAGAATGTTCTTTCCATGTCCAAATATTTTGTCACAGAAGCGGAAGGCCTTTCAAAGGTTCTATACCCCATAACACCTCATGCCATATATATGTTTACATATTTACATATATTAATATATATATTAATATATATATATATATATATATATATATATATATATATTATATATATTAATATATATATACATATATATATATATATATATATGTATCTATACCTATATATATGTATATATATATATGCTTATATATATATGCATATATATATGTGTATATATATTTATACATGCATGTATATATATATAAATATATAAATAAATATATATATATATATATATATATATATATATATATATATATATATATATATATATATAAATATATATCAGTATTTCTGCGATGCTGAGTAAAATCAGCAATTAGTTTGGTCGGATAAATAGGATGAGCAAATCTTTCCTATTATTTAATGTAGCAAGGAGTCGCATAATGTCATTTGTCCATGACCTGCTTTACTGGATCATGACATTAGATTCGGGTTGCAGGTTTTTCGTTGCACAGCGTTCGAGACAAGCTTTATAGAACTCTAGTGTTTTGGCACATAGTTTATGAAGTTATAAAAATAATTTAGGGAAGAGGTGATTTTGGCGCCAATGTCACCAGCTCATGCTGTCTCTTGTTAAAGCGCTGTGATCATACGGCTGGTGTTTTAACTCTGGTTCAACAAGCCATCCTTTGAGAGGAAACCCTATCGATATTTATACTTTAGATCTGGTGTATTATGGGTTTCAGAATGTTCTTTCCATGTCCAAATATTTTGTCACAGAAGCGGAAGGCCTTTCAAAGGTTCTATACCCCATAACACCTCATGCCATATATATGTTTACATATTTACATATATTAATATATATTAATATATATATATATATATATATATATATATATATATATATATATTTATATATATATAATATATATATACATATATATATATATATATATATATATATATATATATATATGTATCTATACCTATATATATGTATATATATATATATATATGCTTATATATATATGCATATATATATGTGTATATATATTTATACATGCATGTATATATATATATAAATATATAAATAAATATATATATATATATATATATATATATATATATATATATATATATATATATATATATAAATATATATCAGTATTTCTGCGATGCTGAGTAAAATCAGCAATTAGTTTGGTCGGATAAATAGGATGAGCAAATCTTTCCTATTATTTAATGTAGCAAGGAGTCGCATAATGTCATTTGTCGGTTATAGTGCAGTCTTTCAGTGCATATGAAGCAGGAATAAAGGGTTAACGGCCGGCTGTGATATAACATTTGTTTAACAGTCTCCCTGGAGCATGATCACTGTAAATAGTGACATATGACCATTACATTGTCAGGCGAGGTTAAGTGACCTCATGGGCGTATATTTATGGCACTTTTTTATTACAGCCGAACAATTAAGCGACCTCTTGCGTCTTATGGTTAAATGTGAAAAACGGCTGGATTAATGTAATATTTGACCAGAATTTCGGACTAAACTCAGCGCATGACGATATCATGCATCAGTCTAAGTAAAGCAATATACGCATTTACTCAACAAGTTGAAGAATAATTTGCCTTAAACCAGACAACCAACCAAGCGACTAAGCAACTAAGCAACCAAACAACTATGTGTCGAGCATCCACGGGTTCCAAACCACCGTGAATATCGTAATTGAGATCGAATCGAAAGTAACCAAACGATGGGCTGTAGACTAAATCGATTAAAGATAAGTAATGAATGTACATAAAAGTAGACGAAAACGGCTGTATTTTGCATTCAAGCATTGTAACTGCTGTAATGTATCTTACATTTTGCTGTCAAAGAATCGTATATAATTATTAAACCAACAATTATCCTGAAGATTCACCCTTCAATCTATTAAAATCACATTGTGTATTTTGTTAAGTAGTCATACAATTAACATTCATAAAGGCAGTGCATATTTATGCCCCTTATTATTGTTTTACACATATTATTTACCCAATGTCATACGACGCAGTGTAAGTTTGGTTATAGCATGTCAACCCAATGAAATATGTTTGATGCTACAAAGCTCAGCTATACCATGATAACATTTTCATTAAAAAGCAGTTTATACAGTGATCGTTTCCAGGGAAATGGATGTCATTATATTGATGTAATGGAGCAAGTGTCATTCGCTGAACCCTGTCATATATAACGAGCAGCCCAATGAGGTTCATCTCATGGTAATGGTCTGCCATACACCCTCTCTTCTTGTGCATGGTTTGAATGGCAACATTGATATTAATAGACGTCATCAGATGAAATAGTTTCTTGTCAAATGCTAGTCTTCTAAAGACGTACTGATTATTTACGCACGTCGATTATGGTTAATCTGTGATACAACGATTTTACTGACAAGGAATCGATTGCAATCGGTGAATTGTGCAATCGGTTGGTATGCTTCAACCAACCAGCCCTTGCAAAATGAATTTCGTGTACTCAAAGCAATGCACACAATGCTTCTGGGTATATATTGTTTACGTGGTAAGGAATTTTTGGGGACTGTCAATGTATTTTAACTCCCAAACAAACGCATACATATACGCATGCATTTACGAGCGCATACACCCACCACCTATACATCCCTCCCAAACGGTTCAGTAAGTTTTAAAACTTTTCGGCCATTCGGTACATGAAAACTAAGCCAATTTAGGCAAATGAAATTCACCCCTTTTCATTCCTACCAGATCAATTGCTATCCAATTTACATATACATTTAGAATCCTTTTAAGTAAATGTCCCAAATATGTCAGTTTCCAAATTATATAGTTCCGGTTTAGCAAGTACAGCCCTTTGAGGTAAACAAACCCGTCAATTACCATAACAATTAACCTTAGCCCGCTTGATCTCACAGTCAAAGCTCTTGGTAACTGTCGGTCAGCCCGAATGACACCAAGCACCCGATCAGCCACACACAGCTCACCACATCATGCCACCCCCTTTTTTCACAATTGATACTGCTGCATCAGACACTCAAAAAACACAGAGGTGGAGACATAGAGAAAAGCACAGAAACTATACAAGACATCGCGTACAGAGCAACAATAAAGTGCAATAGAACTTGTAATTAAGTCTCGGGTTTTATCTACAAAGACACCAACCCTCAGATACCTACAATGTCGTCGGCCGTCTACGAATAAGCGTATCTCGTCTCTTATCACAATCCCCGACTACCATGACCCCTGGTTGTAGTATTATTATTACCCGGATTCAAATAAGGCATCCGGTCTTCACAGTAAAGTGTCTTCACCACCCTAAAGAAATATCCAGTTGCGCAGCAATGTACACACGAAAGGTATTCATTTCCCTTATGTATGTGTCGTCGTCTTTTACATAATTGCAGTGAACGCCTCACTACCCTCGACCTCTGTAGACGAGTAATTACACATGGACGCAACATTCACATTTATATATATAGAGGGTACACGATGACCCTCAATTACCAAGCAGCCTCAACCCATAGCATTCACCCAGCCAGGTTGGACAGTCGTAGCCGTCAAAGACCGTAATAAAGACAAATCATCATGCTACGAACAGAGTTTGTGTATCATTGCTCCATTACTTATTCGCCTTGCAGCCAGCACACAGCTGGAATGAGAGTTGTAGTAAATTCTAATGCTATTTCCTCGTGTCATCCGGTGTGTTTTATACACGACGATATAACCGTTGCCCAGGTATCTGCGATTGGACACTGATATTCATTTGAGGTACGGCAAGTTGTGTGTAGCTTGTCAGCATGTCACGTTACCGACAACACAACCCACATTGTATAATGTTAATATGAAATGCCGCAATTATGTTGTGTGTTGATTATCAATTCACAAGCATGATATAGAAACATTAGTTAGATATATGCAAAAGGAGAGAAACGGTAGCTGTACTGTAAAATACTGTATATTCTCTTGAACGCAAGCCTTCCACGAACACTGCGAAGGAAGATTGCGGAGCGTTATCATCTAATACATCAGCCAGATGCTGCGATTACGGCATACCAAAAGAAAAAGCTTCTATACGGTTGTGGTGGCAAAGTACATTGAAATGAAAATCGTTCAGACAGACAAACATCAAATTTGGTGCCCCTAGCAATTTTGAAATTACTTTGACTATCGCTGTTTCCAAAACAGATATTCGGTGTATAATTGTCTATCTATATTTAGAAATATATAAAAGAAATTTGTTTTGCACTAATTTGAATTTGTAAGTTAGGCTTAATTCTTATATCTATTATGTCCATTGCTACTCCGATCCTAGTGCATGGTCATATGAACTCGAAATTACTAGTGATGCCTCCATTGATTTATGACAACATTAGGGAGTACTAATTGTTCTCCTGATGTCAATTCTAGAAGACTAAGAATATAAGAATAGGCTAATCGTCTCCTAGCTCCGGTGTAACGGTAACATGAATTTATACCGTTACGAAGAGTTCGTCAAACACAGTCGGCGTGTTCTCGTTTGGGTTGAAGGCTATATTTCGCACCTAGGAAATAACATATATCAAGAGCCTTTACAAAAAATAGACCTTTCGCTCCAAAAAATTTACCACCACTCGACACTATACTTCAGTAAATGCCATCGATAGTTCGTTTCCGAACAAATCGCGATACGAAGTCTGCCATTTTGGAAACTATTAATTCTCGCGATTTCCCGCATTGCCATAGCATCCCAAGTGGGGGGCACTTACCCTAACTCGGATAGGGGTGTGCCGCGGGACCTCGAAAACCCGTACCCGTTGTACTCGTTGAGAATGAGAAAAAGTATACTCCATCGTACAAGGTATTATGCGAATGTCTAACCCGTCGTAAAAGTCGAGATGTCGAAAAAACCACCCCCTTCGTGCGGCACATGTATACTATATCCTTACACTTAAGTGCCCCCCCCCGGGCATAGCATGAGTCGTCGTCTTTCTGTGCATGCGCAGTGCATGTGGTCTTGAACTTGTAAACAAACATGTTGCTGTGTTTCTGACTTTTTACCGCTTCCCAAAAATGATCAAAACTATAAATAATTACCATGGATGAAATCCCCCGCCGAAAAGGGATAAAATCGTCCGTAAAACATCATTGCATTCTATAACTCCATCACTTGTGTATGTTTGGTGTTGGTAGTTGTCTGAATCGATCTAAAAATATTCGCGTTGCGATGTTTCGAGAAACGGTAAGACGTCCACGCAGACGTCTTGTAGGGCTAATCGTCTCCATGCAACCCTCGAATGGCTTTTAGACATGGTGTTTTGAACCGGTATATGAAACTGCAATAATTGTCTATTTATTTGACTGGAATTATGAAAGGCAATGTGTCGTTTGGAATATGTCGGTCACAGTTTGTGAAGTCCAAAGCAAAGAGTTGTTTAGTGGCCTCCAAATCCACGAAGTTATTAAATTTGTCTGCTCCAGATTGATGTTTTTGTAAATCTCAAGTAAAGCGCTGTGTGGGTTTCAACGCCTGATATGTGTGAATGCATGTGCGTTTCTGCGCATATGGGCTGTGTGTAGAGGATGTGGGTGTTATTCGTGCATTGTTCCACTGCTACACACACAACAGAAGCTCACTAAATTATTCAGTAACCGGTGTACAATGAAAACACCTGGTCGCTTTGTGTGTTTGCTAGGCTCAACACGGACGAGACATTTTCCCATATAATCTGTCACACTGATCATTAGTTCTTGGGGTCATTGACCTACTCCTAGTATATGTACCACCGGACTGCCATTCAACTATGCCTGTGACACATTTATCGGTCGTTTCAGAGGTTTTGTGACATTCCTCTGATCCAGATCATATTGAAGCTCATATGCTTTCAACTAAACAAGTATAAATGTTTGCAAATCCTGGCTAAGGTATTTTGTTTGAGTCATTTATTAGTAACATTGTATTCCCACAAAATTGTTATAACGCCGCCAACTGAAGTAAATGAGATATTCTTAAGTCATGGAAGTTTGAATGATTTCTGTTTAAGATTCAGATGATATTAGCGTTACGTGATTTGAATGTAAATATATATATGTGCTTCTTGCAGCTCAGTACTTAACTGATTTGGGCAGCGTGTCGATTTGCGGCTTGATCGTATTTAACTGTCTCATCAAATAGTCGATTGCTTACGCTTTTGGGAAATCTGCAATAGGTCTAACCTTCGCTCCCAATAACGAAATAAATCCATAAATTCAAGTTTTTCAGATTCAGATGAGTTCGTTTAGGTGCATTCCATCACATATGTTAACAATCACCGATTCCAACTACTTCTGGAAATGATGTCGAGACGAGAAGAACGGACCAAATATGGCACGTGAAAGGCACCATCGTGCACCCACGATAAATTAAGACTTTTTAAAGCGAACAATCATCTATACAAGCTACTGTCAGATTGAACAGCAGAACACGGTAAAACCGTGCTATACAGACAAACGGATGTTAATAAAAGGTTTCATAAATACATAGGACTAAAATATAGGCGGCAACATATTCAGCTGCGTTATTACGTGCATTAAATCACGCGTACATCTTTCGGTAGCTCGGTTACAGTATCTAAGACATCAAAGCAGCATTCGTTTTGAATCATTCGGCAACATATTGTAGATATCTGTCAGAACGAATTACGTGGGATTCATCCTGGCGAGCAAGTCAGTTTAATGCCAGTCGTTTACCATAGCTGTGACTCGCAAGTAAAATGAAGTCTAATGATAACATTCTTAGGTATATTCCTGTCCTTTCCTTTACTGATGCTTTATAAACCCCTATCAAGTTTATAAATCAAAACGATTGCACATAAATAACCAAAAATATCAATAGAATATCTTAAGATTACTTAGAAGAATGTTGAAATCATTGAAGATAAATGGCTTATGTCAAATCATTATATAAAAAAAACTTTATTGTTAAAAGTATTTAAAAGCGTTATTATTGCTTGTTATTTGTTTAAACTACATATGAAACCTAAATAATACAAATAACTCTCTCGCTAAGGTCTAGCTTTAGAAAATGAACATAATAAAGACAAAGTAATCTCACTTAATGTAATCGCATAAAAACTAGTTCTACAGGCTGTACTATTTTTTAATTGCAGCAAGAGTGTTATTTTGTCCACAATGACAGAAACGTTGTAAAAAAATCATATATACGTCACATATTTATATTGCGACCAATGACATTTTATCCCGTGATATTGAGGATATGATCCATAATATATCTATTGACCCTGGAAACCTGCTTTACATGGCTAAGCTCATTGCAAATTTAACAGTAGACACATAACGAATGTCTACTAAAACAGTGAAATTGCTCTCATATGGCCCATAGCACTGTAATGTGGATTGCTGATATACACTATAGTATAGCCAAACGAGGCAGTTTCAAGGCGTATGCAATCAGCACTAAGGTGATTATAAGGAACGGTATGTCGTTATAATATATAAGCATGAGAACCACAAAGCGAGACGTAAATATAGAGTAAATATTGTTTCCATTGTCTATGAACACAACCTGGCATGTAACAGTTATAACTATATTAATTGAATATACCAGCTGTGGGAGGAGCTAATTGCAGATGCAAATTACCATGCTTTACTTCCCAATTGGTTATTGAGCATACGATTTGCTTAGTTATACATTTATTATTTATGTGTACTACTTATAACACCTGACACGGCTGAGGCTGTACGCCGACACGATTATATACTGTTATCATATAGATGTACGAACGAAATAATAATGCAGTGGAGCATATTTTCTTTGGTCATATTTGACTTTTATATTCCTTCTAATTATTGATTGTTTACATATTGTGTCAGGATAATTAAGGTTTAAAAGGATAATTCACATTAACTGCCAATGGTTTGTAGCCTGTGGTGAGAACCAGTAGAGTTGAAACACTCTCACGTGGTCGATCAAATGAGTTTCGAAATTAGTTTGGCCTTGCTCTAGCATGTATGAGAACCAACGAAACCTTCCATTTGCAAGTCGCATTCAACACTGATGTGATATTGAGACGGATATATTACGTAGACTTATTGCCCTAAACAGGTCTGCAATGAACAAAAGCTAACTGCACACATTTGGATTGTGAGAGCATAGATCTGTCATTTGTGTTTCCATTTTAGCACTTAACTGAGGTATTGTACGGCGACAAAAGACTGTGTGTATAATTTTATCCTTACGTTTGAAACTCCATTTCAATACCTCATCACACCCAGGAAAGCGATAACTACCGCTCACATCATTTAAAGGCAAACAAAAGAACTAACCATACCAATTCTTTCTCAAAAGAACCTTGCTTTAATATGCTCTTAATCCATATTTATGTACGTGTTGAATGAAACAAAAATAATACATAGAATGGAAAGATATAACAGTTATTAGCATAAGTGTTTTGCTTAACGCATAACAACAAGAAACTTGCAATTCCCTCACTTACGCTCAACACTATAAACTGTACAGAGCGTATTTCGAAATATTCTCCCCTGCGTTTTGCATCATTGCTATTACATGAGCTGAAAATCACGAATGCATCATTCATAATTCAAGTTTGAAGGGGGCTGCTTATAAGTATATTAAGAAAATAATATATTATCACTTTATTTTGAAATTCTATTTTATTCTTGCTCTCGTTCATTGTCCTTGCAATCATTAGCTTGGCGATAGTAATTCGTCAAAGCATTTATTATTCGATGTGAAACATAACCGTCGAATAAGTCACCTGGACAAAAATCCACAATAATTCAACATTGCCCACGTAAGTAATTACTAGATATTACAGCGTTTCCTCTGGCAAAGGTAATAATTGACATTTTCGATAGACAATATTAAATGCAAAGGCACAAGTTAACAAACAGTTACATAGCATGATCATTGAACATGATTGAAAGAGGTAGGTTATTTTTATCTCAATGTAGGCCAGATGCTGCTGTGTAATTGGATTAAGGTACATAAAAACACCCACCTGTTTACATAGAAGAAAGAGCCTAACCTCCCCTAATTCACATTATTCATACGCTTCAAGCTAATTCCAGCTTATCTCCCAGGCGGCTGTTGCATTAAAGGCGAGGAAAAGATAAATGAGTGTGCCACTGAAATCGAATATCATTCATATGTAAATAATTTATGAATGCGAAATTTTACAAGATATTGTAATGCTTAACATCTCTTATGAATTGCACAGTGTTGTTAGATAGAATAGTATCTACAGCTATTGGATAGGAAAGTGTTTGTTTATATGTAAAACGTGCGGCACCCAAAATAGAAAGAAACTACGCTAAACACTACCACAATGTAATAGAGAACGAACCCATTGTAAGCCCAGTATATGATAGCAGCATGTCTTCAATCATTGCACATAGCCATTCAACCCTCGGGCATTGCATTTGATATGGAATAATTACTATAATTGATTGGTGCAGCATATGCTCATCAGTGTGACATTGATATAAGATAATTATTGGTAGGAACAGGTAACCAATCACTTATTATTACAGCTAGGGTTCCATTGATGACAGATCTAGCCGGTTCCCATGGCGTAGTGGTTGTAGGTTCGATTCTAAGGTGTGAAAACCTGACTGGTTCACCGTGACTGTAATGATCACGTTAAATGGTGGTCCCATCTCTGAAAAGGGATGCACCCGACTCGGCAGCTCAATAGCACTGTGCTGGACTGGTGCGGTCTTGGCAAAGGGTTTGTGCTGGCACTACAGGGGAGCTGTCCAAGCATCACGCCTTGACTCAGAGAATGAAGGACTATTGTTGTGTTGGCTGAAAGGTGGATCACCTTTACCATTGACCTTGGAATGGGAAGGGATATTGCAGTCGAACAGCAGTATGTGATCTGCTTGTTTCATCATTCGTCGTTTGAGCTTGTTTAGCCATTTCATATAGAGAGCTAAAGTCACCCAGGCTTGTTTTTATTTCTTTCCATGTAACAGGAAGATATTTGGCATCTAGATAACTGAAGCATCTGGCCTACTGGCACTTCACAATCACCAGTTTTGTACTCTCATATTCACCTAGTTCATACACACATAACACACATTGGTAGCAGGTGTTGTTTTCTAAATAGCATGAATGATTATATCATTACCAAGAAGGCTGTGATTAAAGACTTCTTACAAAACAAAAAATAAACGAAGACGACAAGTGCCTACCGTTTGTGAATGTGATCAATCTCTAGACCAGGCGCTTGAAATCGGCATCAAATCAACATAATAGAAATTGTTTAACAGCTGCAGTATATCCATACACTGAAGCGGCTTTGAGAATTGCAGACACTGCGAAAGGATATGATCGAACTAACAAAGCTGTGAGTGATTCGCAGGTAACAGTGTTTATCACAGCAGCCACATTCCTCATGCCGATATGCTACACTTAATCAAAAACAGGCTTAGATGGCAGCTCCATGGTTTAGGGCAGAGGCAGGTAAAGACCGACAAGGCTTTCATTGCGTCATTGATGAAGCCAAACCCATACCAGTGAGTTTTGTTATCTAGTGTTTCTACCTGCGTTCTCTGTAAAGCCCGCGATCATTTGGTGTGCAGCGAACAAGAAGGCGATATTGATGGATAGAGAGACATGACAATCACAAATGCAGTAACCGTAATATCTAACAAAATGCTCCGCTGACTGTGATGAGCAAGATGTCAAAGAAAATGCCTACGATCGGGGGTTAAAGTCGAGAGACATGCGGACAACAGAGGTCGGGATTAGCTGCCAGGCAAAATGAAAGTAGTTTATTTAAACTGACACGTGCCTCGGTCATTTGTGTATCTTTCGATAATGGATTTCTACGAATGCCCCTCGAATAGAGGTAGCGAACAGCGTTTAATTAACGTTAGCGCCTGAAGTCATTTACAATTGGCAACTCCCAGTTTATTTGTAATTCCTTCTTAAATGCTAAAGTCTAGCTTTTCATTCGCGAAGCAGTGAACGGCGACAAACATCCAATCAATAACGACGAGCTATAAATCCATCGCAAAAGTTTGATATAATCACCGTTTACATGCAATCAAACCCCTTGCGTACAGGGAAAATGTATACTACATATGTCCAAATGGTTAGCGCATGATACTCACGCGATTGGTAGCTCCAATAAACCACAGCTGTACCAATTAGATCATATGATATTTCTCTTTTCAATTCGATCCAGTTCATTTGTAATTCGACTGGGTTAATTTCGAAAAGCAAGATACATTTCCGATGATATGATGAGTTTATAATTGCATGAAGTATTATTTCTTTGAACTAGGTATACTTCTGTTCAAAGACGGCCAAGTGGTAGTCGTGATTTTATTAAAATGTTCTCGTGTTTTGCCTTTAAAAACAATATTATCTTCATCAAAGTTCTAAACAAAATACGTATGTAAATAAATTTAGCTGACATTATTAGAGGTTTCTGTAGGTCAAAGAGCCTAATGCTTTTATTGAGTATATGACCTTTTCATGCATGATCAATCAATTCGAATGAAAATACCATGCATATTATTTGATAATGAAGCTGTGCCCTGCGTCTGAATAATTCCTACACATATTTACCTCATACGTTTTAAGTCTATTCCGCTAGAATATAAGGCGTTAACTGATTACTCTCGTACAAAGTGCATTTAATTTCATTATATATGCATATCTAAAATCGTTTTAGGCGAGAAGTTGCACATTCAACTCAAGAGGTTCTTCATTGTGATGCATTGATGGTAATGAACCGAGCTATGATTTTACATCACAAAAATTAGCTCATAAGTGGAGAGATCACATGAATTATCGTAATTTCAGGGGTGTTGGTTTTCATATTTATTAATATATATATATATATATATATATATATATATATATATATATATATATATATATATATATATATATATATATATATATATATATATATACACACATATAATATATATATATATATATTTATATATATATATATATATATATATATTTATATACATATACATGTATATACATATATATATATATTTGATATAAATCCCTAACTATATATATACATGTATACGTTTACATATACATAAATACATTGTAAATATATGGATATATATATAGAAACATATTTGATTACATTTACGTAAATATATATATATACATGTATATATATATATATTATATATATATATATATGTATATATGTATATATATATACATATGCATTTGTATTTATATATATACAATTATATATATATCTTTGTATATATGTATATATATATATATATATATATATATATATATATGATTAAATACCTATATATTATATATAGACATATATATATATAATACATAAATATATGTATATTTTCTGGCAAAACGGCATCACATATGACATCATAGTAATAGCGCACAGGTGTTCTATTGCAACACAAGTACCATTGCCTGATGCTCTTGCCGTTTTTCTGTGCAAGTCGTAAGTTGTCAATTTACTGCTTGTTGTTGACAGACACTTGACAATACTACATCCGGGACTGGTAATGATTACCGACACAACATGCAATAACTTAAAATGTGAATAATGGGAACAACCGATTTTGCATATTGTTGCGCCTTATAAAAGCACCATGTGTGCACCCCATGGCAACATAAGGATTCAGGCCAGTTCTTTTTACCTTCTCTCGTGTGAATGTCATGTTTTCACACGCTACGGCATAGCTTGATATAGCAGAACCTCATAATAATCCGAGTGTCAGTTTCATTATTAGTCAACTTAGAAAGAAAATACAGTAGCTGGATGGCTGCTCTGACCTAATTGGCAGTTTAGTGCTCGAGTTTGATTGATACTGACATTGCGTTGGATCAAATGGTCACCACCTGGCACTCGATCTATCACTGAGTAATAACATTTAAGGATTGGCTCTAGGGGTTCATTTGATTCCTGTGCACATTCCAGTTCACCAGCTTCAATGGCACCCTAGGGGCACTAGGTGAAAGCTTGAATCCAAATCAAAGGCGCTATATATCCATGATTTTGCATTTATGCTTCAACTTTGCCATTCAACCGAAGTGTCCCACCGAACTTGCTCTTCAGGGTACGATCGCAGACCGATTGGTTATTAAGATTGGTTATCATGCACGCCATCAAATACCTTGCGACTGAATCATCGTCTTAACACCGAATACCACAAACAGATACACACACACCAAAAGATATGAAATCACAACCATCGTTTATTCACACCAAATAACACACACACACACACACTCTCACAGTACTGGAATAAGCTGATAGTATACCAAATCAACTGAAATGAATCAGCTGGCAGGTAATTCTTGAATGCATCCAAAATCTGCTCAACTAAAGGTACTAAACATTGAATCGGTACCAGGATCATCTGACTAGTGTCATGCATTTAAAGTTATTGCAAATTGTGAGATACTCGTCATCTGTTGTAAACTTCGTACTAGTGGAGAACATATTAGAAGTAATGTCTAAGTTACATGAGACCTACAGGTGCTTACCGATCCCGTACGGCCCTCGGCTGTGGCCCGTTGGAACCCCGAAAGAAATCATCCCCGTACAAAGTATCAAATATTTATGGTCTGTTGGCGTTCTAGAGGTTCTTTACGGGGATTTTGCCGTGTCTGAACGTAGTGCTCTACAGGGTCCGCACGGGGCTACACGATACACCGTGTGGGCCTAAACACACACACATACTCACACACACACACACACACACACACACACACACACACACACACACACACACACACACACACACACACACACACACACTCACATACACATACGCATACACACATACACATATATATATATATATATATATATATATATATTTATATATATATATATATATATATATATATATATATATATATATATATATATATATATATATATATGTATATATATATATATATATACATATATACGCATATATATATATATATATATATATATATATATATATATATATATATCTCTATATATATTATCTATATAATTTCTCAAACGCACGGAAATACAGCATTCTCTGTTAGTCGCTAAAAGCTAGTTGAGGCTTTTAAATAATCTGCGTTGTCACCCCCACATCCGTCTGGATCACCTCGTTCGATCTTGATCAGCCGTGTTAACACAACGCTAACAAGAACTAATCAAGAACGCAATGTGTGAATGCTGAAATAGGCGTTGTTCGTCGTTATTAACGGGGGTCCAAGGACAGAGGCTTATGGGGTTAACTGCATTGGAAACAAAAGGTAATGAATGCGGTAATGGCTACACATTGTACAGGTTCAAGTGCTGTTAGCGAAATAGTCTGAAAGCAATTGATTCCATGACCTGCTTCACTAAATCAAGGCGTAATATTCGGGTTTGAGCAACCTTCTCACACAAGTGTTTTGAAAAGGTTGATTTTATTTTTAAAAAATCTTGGAGCTGAGTCTAAAATCACGACATCGATTGCAGTTAACATGCTGCATATCTGGTTGATATGGGTGATGAACAAATGCACTGATGGTGCCATGGGGAATTTTTGCGACCTTTAAGCTGGGGATTTTCAGTTTCCCCGGAATGTCTGCATCGCTATATCTGGGGACCAGAAATCGCGTTAGCTGATCCTGACGACCCCTCACTATTGAAGTTTTTTGTGTGGACAGAAACGACTTTATAATACTTCATGATGATGCTTCATCTGATACATATTGTCTGTTTGTTTGTATCTTAATGCAAATCAATATTGAGCGCTCTGGAAATATTCAAGGGGATTTGCGCGTGTCCATGCACTGACAAATATGATTTGACCTCGAAGGTCATCTAAGGGGGAAAATGCGCTACAGATGTTGTGCAGGCAAGAGAAATTGTTAAATGACAGTGGAGCATAGGATGGGTTAGCGCTTCCGGTGGTCTAATACGTACGGTTTACATAGAAGATTGCGTAACGTCAAGTCCTACGTTATTTTTGATAGAAACCTTTTGTGTCATATCGTTGATTCCCTTGAAGAAAATCATCACTTATGGATATGTACGGCTGTCTGACCTTACATGAAAGGTGATGAGCTGTATTCGTTTGTTCGGCCAGGATCCGTTTGGATGACTCATTAATCTGACCCAATTCTCTCCATGCAATCACTCTGTCCATTTTCTTATCAATTGTTATTAAGCTATTTCGTATCCCCATCGGTTTGTGTAGTCCTGTGCATTGATTTCTTTTTTCCTAAAATAATTATTTACCTGCGCCTCAGTTGCATATTGGCTGTGGTGGAATGACTATGTACAATAAACTCTGAGACTTTAAAGTCCAAAGTGTTTTAACTTATTTCTGGGTTCCTTAAAATTATAAAACATGAATCCACCATTATTAACTTGCTTAATGAAATAGACAAACATGAATATGTCACAAAACAATTCTATCTTCACAACATTAAGAGTACTCAAGTTAAGGATTATTATAAATTACATAAATTAGTTCATGATATAAGACCTCTCAAGGAGATTCATATAATATCACACCCTGAATGGGACTTTCATAGATACAATAAATATACGTTCATCCAAATTCGGATTATACAAACACTACATATAACGTTAGGCAGTTGTGGGGACGATGCACTGCCGAAAGTTATATAGCATATAATAGACAAAGATTGTGTTTGGGGAAATCTGGACCTCAGTTTTTCATTGCTTCCACTAAGATTTTGAACGCTTTTCGCCCCTACTAGCAGCGCATTGACAGTGACAGCTTCACCGTAAATCACATGACCGCGTGATTTAGTGCCGACTTTTTGGTCGCAGTGGAACAAAATGGAAATAAATCTATTGTATTTACACGTTACTAGTAAAGTAAGCGCATTGGGGTGACAACTTCTGGTCTAGCTTGGGACCGTATTGCTCTGTGCCGCCACCTCTCGGGCTAAGTGGCAATGCGGTTTTTCATTGTACAATTTACTATCCTTGTTAAGGATTTGTTAGATCCAAAAATACCACCATTAATTTTTGTTATTCGCTGTAAATTATACAATGTATTTATTAATGTAATATTTTAAAATCCATGCGGCGATGGAACAAAGAGAACAGTGCCTTGATGAAATTTAAAAAAGGATTTAGCTAGCAGATATTCCGCGGGGATGAAATGTGCAAGTTAACATGGTCAAGTTGCCAATGCGAGGCAGTTTACTGGAACAACGTGTGACATAATGCCAAATGTCATAGCGCCTACACAAACTGGCCAATACAATGTTGAAAAAGTAAAGATGATCTTGATGCGGTAGGGAAATGCCATAATTCTATAGTCATAGTTTAAATATCGTATTGTCATGTAAAATTAATTGAATCATTTTTACGCATTGTTTTGCTGGTGGATTCTTCGTCTTATTTTACTGGCTTACACAGTAGCCTCAATAGTTTACTCAGATGTATTAAACTTCAGTTACAGGTAGAGGTTGGTTCCGTACCTCATTATGAGACCGACTCCTTCCGACTTATCACAGTCGGCTACTATATTGACCGATCACCGGAAAGGCCATGTATACTTCATTTAACAGTGCAACACATTTTAGTAGATGAGGCGTAGTTTAAATATCAAAGGATTAAATTATACAATAATTGTTTTTGGAAGAAATAAAGAATGAGTTTTCCTTGATGGCCAATGTTTTGTCAACACTTCCACTAGCCTATAAAATAAAAGGTTTGCAAGCTACACAGGCTAAAATAATTCATAATTTACTGCCATCATTTTTCGAAATTTCTTGTAAATTCAATAGGAAGAAAGAGAAAATTCAATGGATTGGTAAGGAAACGTATTTAAAAACCCTCCAAAGCCGTTAGATGAATATCAGTAGGTTGTGATTTAAGCATCTTGACATGAATGAATTCATGTACCATGTTAACCGTATTGCAGAGGATTTTTTTAAATGAGAATAAGCAGACAACACTGCATAGGTCAAGTTATTTCATTAAAACATGTTGTGTTGCTAAGTGACATAAAACGTTGTCAAGCTACACCGACCATCTCAAAGGAAGTTATTTAGGTTACAAGCTGTTTCAAATATGTAATAAGCTCATTTGGCCTATGGTCATATGTTTAGCTTTACGAATGGATGATGCCCAGCGTTTTGACTACAATATATAAATCGGCAAATATTTGAATGCATTCCCGGATGGTTGTATCACACAGCATTGAAGTGCCGGAATCAGTAGCACAAAAGAGACAATAGACGATACTTCCTAGGCCCTCATATCGAAAGATTGATATGTGCGTTAATACACAGGCATTGATCGAAAGTTTTTTTAAATTTGTGAGTTGAGTGAAATCAAGCGACTCAAACAGAACCGCTAAACACTGAATCACAAATCAGATGTAATCATTGAACAATGCCACAGTGTGATTCTAATCTGGTAGTTAACCCCAAGGCTGATTATTTTTGACCATTAAATACGTTTTTTTCTTCAAATTTACAATGCCTTTGTTGCACCTTGGTATTTCTGGTAATCTACAACCTATTAACCTGCTGATGGTTGAGCTAAGCCTGCCAAAATAGATAACCACGCATCATGAAGCTGTAATGTACAGTCAACCAATACATTCCCGTCATCTGTTTGGTAAATGCTCTAATTTAAAAATTCCTTAGCAGTCGTCATTTAATACAGACATGGATTAGCTGAATGTTACAAAAAGTAATACCGCCAAAGATCCCGAAACAACGCGTAGAAATACTTATCATCCAACGCTTTAAGGGTTGGCTTCAACCAAACGTCTGCCAATGGCAAGAATGCATGAATAATTAATTAGATTGGTAATAGATTTCCAATCAACACTTGTTTGTATGCCCTTTACCAATCACGAACGGAACCTGATTGTTGATTAACTATACCTTAACTCCCGAAATTGTTATTGACCTGAAGAATTTTGTAGTGTTTTCGTGTTATCAAGCAACATACACTTTATACATTGAAGGCTCCATTTAATGCAAAATGTTCCAAAATGTACGTCCATATTCTTGCTCATGCTCACAATATAAAATTCGTTGTTATGGTAGCACAGGTCAGCGCGCATTGTTAAAAGCCTTCAAAGGCTCGGCGCTGAGATCATTCTGTCTTTGGGATTCTTTAAATTATCTATGGGCCTCTCCCTGACTTTTAGCTGGGATGCGTGGGTATTTCAACTTGGGAGTCCAAATGCCCTGATGACGGCTGAAAAATCTGCCGAATGATCTTTCTATTGCATAGAAAGTGTCACCTATTCCTCTCGAATGACATGGACGAACAATAATTTGTTTTGTTTGATAAATTGGATAGCCGTTACGAGTGATACTCTGTGATATATTAGCAGGATATAGGACAAGTCTTGGCGGCCACAAAATCACACAAGGAATTTTTTTTTGTTCACAATGAATGAAACGTTCATATAAATTGATATATACGACAACAGTACATAGTCCATACTGCAATCTGTGGCATTTAATCCTGCGATATTGGCAATATGATCCATCAAGCAGCTATTGACCCTAGAAACCCACCAAGTCTAATAAAAACGTGACATCAGACACCCAATAAATGTCATCGCTTGTGTAATAAAAAGTATTTCATTTTTTCTCGTTTGGCCAAAACAAATGGGGTAATGCTTCTCGAGCTGGAAGACTGACTGCCGATTCATATTATTGCAAAAGATAAACAGTCATTTGTAAGACGCATATAATTATAACAATGCTGAAATACGAAGTTCTGTCGATAGTGACAGTGTGTTTAATTGGTATTGGTTAGCTTAGACGTTGAGCATGGAATGCCCAATTTAAGTCGAAACACATCAGTGCACACATCGTTGTCATTCTTTACAAAAAAGTATCTGAATGATTCATCTATGTCAGTTTATGGCTGTTTAATGTCAACCAAGTAAGCTTACTGCAACTAAAGCACACATTTACATACACTAAACAGCTGTAGATGATACAGTGTAGATGATCGCAGATTCATACATACATACATACATACATACATACATACATACATACATACATACATACATACATACATACATACATACATACATACATACATACAGACAGACAGACAGACAGACAGACAGACAGACAGACAGACAGACAGACAGACAAACGCATGGGCAGACAAACTTATATAAGCATTGAACGAAAATGTTGAAACGACAATATAGGGACAGGTCATGTGGTTTTTACATGAACAAAAACTTGACCCACTATGACCGACCCGTGTCGCCGTTTGAACAGATTTTGGATTAATCTCATTTCAAGGCAAACAAAAGAGCTAATCATACCAAGTCATCACGAAAAACCCTGCATAAACAACAGCACGATGACACTTTCGTAAGCGCTTTGTATAAAATTGATCGTACCTGCTCTAATGTTTGAATAAAACATGTCATCCATAACTTATTGTATTCATAGTGACAACGGTACGATCAATAGCAGGATTACAAGGAAACAAGGTATGCTTACTTTTACCATGAGTATGTTTAATTATGGAAATCAGGAACTGGCGAAAATATTTGCTTGCGCCTAGCAATATTTGCAAAGATTCATATTGTGGATATATCAAATATTTGTCTTTGGTTTTTACCATTGCCCGAAATCCAGAATGCATAAATCATAATACATGGACATTAACATCATACAGTCATAACATTACCTTGAACCATGGCGCTTTACAGTATAAAGTATGATGACGCTATCTACAGTTCGTTGAAGCAACGTCAGTCAGTTTGACTTTACCAAGGTGATCTGAATACAGACAATGACAATGTTTAATTGGTGTCGATGCCGATCATGCGGATACTTTACAATGATATATGGCCTAATAAGGAAGGAATTTTTGTTGTTCCTTAATACGCAAATAATGCACCGTCCTAAGTTACACCAATGACCCTTAATTATATAATGGTACGTTTAGCTGGACTAAGGAATTACAACGTAAGCTACGTCACTTTTTCGTGTCTTGTTGCAGGGCGACTTTGGTGATTAGAGTACGATTGCGATGCTTGTGAAGCGATGTTTGCGAAGACCACAGCCTGAAATCTATCGCTATGTTTCCAGTAAGATAAGCAGGGCACTGAATAAGCACCATATTCTCGCTTTTGCTCGGATGCAATGTGTCAATATCGTCAAGGGAATATTCTTCAAAAAATGATCCATACACAAAAAAGCTAATGCATGCAAGTGTGATTTGCGTGTTGAACAAACGAATACCAAGAAATACGAGCAAAATCGTGGAGTAAGGTTTTAGCGACTTCGATTAACTTCGATCCTGTGCTAGCCTTTCCTAACTGTCGAGTCATGTATTCGTTCACAACCTATGACACCCAGCTAATGTTCCAGAAACCAGATAGAAAAAAAAAGAGAGTGACATAGCCTCTATGAATGACAATCATGCAGTTCTGCTGAAAGATATATTATCCTCCCCACAGTCATTGTCCTCGATTCTCCGATCAAGTTCTAAGCAAAACACATTCCTGATGGATAACTCTCAATACTAGCAAAATTAACCCCGAAATGAGGGTCTGTAACCCTATGACTACATTTCCATTGCTAATTGGTGAATGCTCAATCGCGACTCTGACCGTAAATGATGAGTTGGTAAGCTTGATCAGAGCTGACGGAACGAAGGCCTATTCTTCTCTAACAGATTTGAATTGTTTTTCGCTACTTTTTAACACACCGGTCAAGAAACCACGTGTTTTTATTGACTTCCTCACAAACAATGACAGCCGATTAACTGCTTTTTAAAAGAAAACGTTTGTAACAACCTATCAGGAGAGATGTAACGCAAATAATACGTTTTGACGTGCCATGTTCTGAGACAGCTCAATGCCTGTTTGGTCGTTATCCGCAGCGTTATTGTTGAACAAGCGGCAGAGCCATATCTTTCTAATGGTGATTCGCAATTAAAATATAAGGAAAACTAATCTTTGGACAAGTAAGCAACATATTTATTTAGAGACATGGACTTTCCGCATTACCCAATCTACTACCTAAAATATCAAACACCCATTCCCTATTTAATGATGTTAGATGCATTGTTTTCAGTACCAGTTTCCTTAAGCAGCATCTTGGTACTCCTTTTCGGTAAATATGTTTCCATATTGGCTCGTACATTGTATTTTGCAAATACAGCTCTGATGATAAAATCACCAAGCCTTCAGATAATTGCATTCATTTAATTGTTCTTACTGTTCGAGATAATCCAGTAAAGCACACATACCCCTGATTTTTCCATAAGGCACTGTTGTTCACAAGGGCATTATATATTGCACGTGCAAACATGTGAGAAGGGGCGGGGTAGGGGAGGGAAAATGACGCTTAGACTTGAACTGATACGAGGCGAGACTATTTAGTTATTGATTGGGTTTGGGTGTGTAGGGGGGTGCGCTGAATGTTTCGCATGCAGCGGTCAGCGCAAGCGCTCGGTTCCCGACGCCAAGCTTCCAATCACCGAGTCGTTTGATTCACATATGTCGGTCGATCTACATATGATTGTTGAAATGCAAATGTCAAAGGCGTAACATACTCGCCACTTCTCTTCATTTCCGCAATGTGTGCAGCTTTACCAAGACCGCACCACTGCCGTTTTACTTCCATTGCGGAGGCAAAATGAAATCCGTGGAGCAGTGTATCTTTGTCGCTTGTGCAACTGACGAAATAACAGGAGTACACCAGGACATACAGTTAGCTTGGCAATTGCTATGGCTACAATGCCACACTTAACAACATGACTGTGCCACACTCGACCCGGCTGTACCATCCGCCACAACCGCAATGCTGTCTAGCAGAACCGGATTAAGGGAATGCTGCGACGTTCCCATATTTGGTTTCACTGGTTAGGGCCAGGTATAGTCATCACTTACCTAAAGTCAGCCCTCGAGATAAGCTCAATGACTTTATTACTAATACATGCAGTGGGGAATAACATAAGATGGTAGTTCTCATGTAGCAATTATATGCATCAGGCCTTAAACGAATGGTTATTAGATCTACAAACGAACAGAGAATGATATAATTCAGTACATTGTACAAAACGCATTGCTATCTAATGTACAACAATTATCTGCTGACGTAAGTCAATTAAAAAAAAATGTCACATTAGTAAGTATGCATGCTGGACAATACATAAACACAAGGTTGACTCTGTACTCATTCTGTACCAAGCAATATATGTACAGTTCATACCGGTCAAAATAGATATAATCTATTAAATGGACAGCCGAATTGGGTACCCTCACATACGCCCGGCCCACACGATGTGAAGGTCCAATTGATATTTGCTTATTACCCCATCACATTCGGCGTCAGGATGGCAGATGCCGTGAAGCATCGAAAAGAGAAATATCATATGACAACCCGAGGGAAAATCGTGTTCGTTATTTCATCGTCGCGTTCCTTGGTGATTTCATTGGTGCTCTGATTCTATTACTCGTCTTACTTTTTGCCCTGTCTGTCACGGACTGGTTGCCGTCGTTTGTTACAGCGTATTGCTTTACTTTTATTGTATGTAATCGGACGGCGATCCATTTACGACTGGATCGTGTGACCGATCACCAGCGAAGCATTTGTATTGTGTTTAAGGCCTAATATATAAGAAGTCCTAGACGGAGGGGATGTCGCCAAAGGCGAAAGGAACGAATCCATCTTCCATATATTTCCGGCTTTAATGGAAGTGACCTACTCAATTCACGTTTAAATTGGCCTATAACAGGTAAACATTCGTGGGATTTTTCCACACAAATTAGAGAATTTACTTAGTTAACGGAATGCGCAAATGCAATATAGGAACTATTTTTTCACCTGTTCACATCCTTTGACGATATTATTAGCTACAAAACACTTATACGAATTTATGACGCTGCTTGTTCAGATAGAATCTCGGTACATGTCATTGATTCATTGAATCAATATTTCACTTTTAGCTACACATATGCACTCTAGCCTCAATTTATCTAAACAGCCGCTTTGCCCGTTAATCTTTCCAAAGTTTCATTATGCATCAAATTCGCTTGCATTATTCTATGGTAGAGAGTATGGTCGTCCGGTACAGTTCGTGGGCCTTCAGAAAATCTTATATCTATATAGGGTGACTAATTCTGATTTGTTACTTGTGGCGTATTATAATCGAATATTTGATCAACTGTACCCTGTCCACTGTATATCAGGCGATATTCGTGTCAGGATTGCAGATATTTGATAGCACGAAACTGTTATAGTCCAAATGTAATTTTCATTTGCAAGCTCAGAGAAAACTTATCTGGCACTAGGCACCTCATATGACTGCGCTTATTAAAGCAGAGGCATTTGATATTATCCCCAAGGCCAAGGTAACTGCACCGAGTTATGAATACTGCCATGGAATATACTCTTTGATTCCCCTAATGTTGTTTGACTTCCATAAATCTGATATTCAAATAAAACCTGCCGATAAAAATTAATGCGCGAATTGCATAGCTCCAAACATATTAAATCATGGACGCAATTTGGCTAATGCAAGCAATCTAGGTTTAAATACGCCGAACAATATCCCGCTTCGTTCAAAGCCTCCTTGCCAACAATTCATTCCAGTGTACTATCAAACTTCTTTTATAAATGTCTGAGAGTAGATTACTGGTCCGGCGCATCAGAAAATATTATTACTAGTATCTTGTCGAACTAGAATAATCTGAATATTTACAACGTGCGTAACAAATGTGTCGTCACGCAGTGACATAGAATGTTGCTAAAATAGTCCTTGCAAAACGATTACATTCCATCCTAAGCAAGTAAATATTGAAATATTGGGGAATATTGAAGCTTGCTCATGCTCATAGATCATTTGCTTGGCCGAGGATAATCGTGTCTGCTCACCTCTGCTACAAGCATCGGGAAGCATTTCGCCCCCACAATTGAAGTGAAACGGCGGTGGACCAATATTGACAAAAGCATAAATATCGCTCATTGGCCTCAATTTTCCCATCCGATTTCTAAGCAAAACACTTGATACCTGATGGATAACTCATGATAATAATGAGTTCTGAAATGAGGGTTTGTAACTCGATGTATAAGTAATCATGACTAATGCTGACTGAATGAAGGCCTATTAGGTAATAAAGATATAACAATGCGAATAAAATGGAAAATGGATGCTGCAGTATTTTGCGCAGAATGAAGCGGCTTTATAAATCACTGACATTTGAATTCTATGCGATCTGAAACTATCGAGCACAAAGACGTGTGATTGATTTGCAGGTAACACAGTTTATCAAGAAAAACATCACAGCAGAAATGTTATATATGCTAATAGGCTTCACATAATCAGGAACAGAGCCTTGTGTTCGGTGACAGATCAAAGATTAAGTTCTTGACCTCTTACAGGCTACCACGGGTCCCACACAGGCCCCGCACGACTCAATATGGACATTTTGTTGAGTCCTTGCGGCTTTTCAATCGCCAACGTTTTGAACCCCAGGCTTCCGGCCTAGTACAAAATATCATTATCGTGTCATCCTATGGAACTATACGGCACTGTTAAGTTAGAAATCTGGACATTAATTGAGGCATATAACTTTGCTCAGGACTTTTTACTTTTTGTACAAGAGACCACACCAGAAAAGGATCTTTAAATTGATGTGTTAGATTCCTTTAGAGTTTAAATCTCCCATTTGCTCTTCAATCACATTGTTTGCATTGCCTTATTTTCTTTATACACGGGTTTCTCGGGTTAAAACTTTGGTGTTTTGACGGCTTTAAAGAGTGGTCACGTCGTGCGAGAATGTACAACGCTGTTATGCTTGTAAGAAAAGTGCAAAATAATTCATTTCCATGTGTTATGCTGACAGTGCGAATCGCTTTTATTTAGATGTTACCCCTCACTTAATCACACGCCCTAAGCTAGGTTTACCTGTCCTCGCCTGGATATGTCGACCTAAGACCAAGCTAATGAGCTCATTTGATAGCTGAATGATTCACCGATTTGCAGAGGAAAAACGTCAATTAAGAGTTGTAGATAAAGAAACAACTCTCCACGGATGACTGAAAGGTAACGTCGGCGTTGATATCATCCAAAGAATATACGATCAGGAGGCCCATCATGTCTAAAGTGGTATGTAAAGTATACTCCGTAAGTATCAGATGGCGATTACCGCATCCGTGATCAGGAATGGCAATTGTTGGGTCATACCGCCTTATTTCTTAATGGCCATCGCCTCAAATATTTGATGATTTTGAAGGTCCATATACACGCCTATAAACTTATTGGGATACCCCTATCAGACATGTTAAGGATGTAAACTAAACCAATATAACATTAACTAAGCGAGCTTTTGTTCGTTTGGAACAAATAGAAAAGTCAATAAACCCGGTCGGCTATTCATATCATGATTATATTGGTGGTCTGTCGAAACATTCGAAAACGGCTTTCAACCTGTTTTTTCTAATTTCATGATTTTAAAATTGCAATGTTTGATGTGCAACTGAGAAAAGCAAATTAAATTTGCTTCTCTGTCGACTGCAGTTGCCTTTCCGAAAGTATATTTTCTTTAGTCGCGTCATTTGCCATGTTATCAAGATGTAACTATGTCAAATGTGATGGAGCTTCGATATGAACTGCAATCCAGATGATATATTAGTACCATAACGTTGCAAGACGCGGCTTAATGGCCTTTGAGACTGTATATTTATTAGCCTGCAAAATGAGTGCTACGTCACAAATGGGTTTTGATAGTCCAAGTTTGTAAATGATCAAATGTGTTTTTGATCGAATGTGTCTTTAATTGACTTCATTATAAATATCACTTTGAATATGCATCCAGCTCTCATACACACATCGGAAACCAAATACAAACACAGTATAAATCATTCATAAAACACATTCGGACCTAATATTCGGCAGGATTTTCAATGAACAGGCATATGATGCGACACAATATGTGGTTAGGTAAATGGATTTAGAGGAATGTGCAACTACTTCTTTACATTTAATAACAAATTGTATTTGTGGAGGGTAATAACATGCAGATGGTGATCAGGCATTATGTATTCTCATCGCCAGCATGCAATTCAACATGACATGATTTGATGGGTTGCAAATTAATAACGTTTCATATACTACATTATTATTGTACCATACTTTACACTTAAATATCATGCTGCAAAACGACTAAAATATGTCAAATTATCTTTTTCTGGTACACTGTTCATCGAGACAGATTCACTAACGAAGACTGACAGCTAGTTCTCACGGGAAGTCGTGTTATGTTGTACGTGATTATTGCAAAGCATATGGTGATTATAAAGACAAGAATTTCGTTACAAAGCAGCAGCACGTTTAACTAAACCAGCAGCATTTTTTCCTGCGCACTCTAACGATTAAGTGTTGAGCTTTGCATATTATGGCCATAGATAACACGATTACAGATAGTAGAAGTAAAACATAAGTCTCGTATTCTTCAAACCCTTCATTGTTTGGTAAAAAATTATAAAATGCTAAATTGTTGTCATAGCCATGTTGCAAATTGAGTTTAAATCATATGTTGGAAAGCCGTATAATTCGAAACTGTTTGGCCTTGTTCAATGTAGGGGTGTCGTGTTCGGGTAATCACCCTGCGCATTGATGCATAGGAAATGAGATTTCGCTGAATTTATTGAAGGTCCTCCAAATTTGCTTCCACAGCGGTTTGGTAACTGCACTCCTAAATCTACATTGTTAAATCGGTACATTCATAGCTCATAAACAAACCGTGCTATATCATTCAAATATTCATCAAGCATACAAACTCTAGGGATGGGATAAATGTATATGCAAATTGATATGTCTCAATGTTGGGAATTTCAGTTAGTGATTCGTCTTGGTAAAAACGAAACAAGTAAAACTTAAAGATCAGCAAAATATACTAAATATGTGTCAATTATATGAGATTATTACATTTGGTAATAAAAGTATATTTGGAATGAAAAATTGCAAGAAATATACAGCGTATACATGGTGAAAAATGTACCTGCTATGCTTGTTTAACATGACTAGTCAGGATCAGGTTGAACGTTAACATGGGTCAAAAATAATCTGTATTAAGTTTTGAAATATGTCTTTCGAAATATTGGCTTGTACACCCGTTGTTTGTTGCGCAGCTAGAAATCTAAAATATATCATTTATTTTTACTGGTGAAACATTCCATATGAAACCTCAGGTTAAGGGTAGGTGACGGAGGATAAGGATATCCCCACTCTCTTTGGCGAGGTTAAGACAAAATGATATACAGCTAAATGAAAAGAGCTAAAAACTTACATTGTAATATTTTGAAATATTTAATTCAAATCTTCAGCAATAAATGCAACTATGCGTGAATATCCCCAGATATTTAAATATTTAAGCCATGCAAACTGCATCAATGGACACAAGGTTGCATTCGCCTTTATTAGATTAATGTAAAAAAGGAACCAATTCAAGTGAATGTCATTCAGTCAAGCATGCGTGTTCCATATTCGCTCCACTACAACTGGAGGTGTATTTCTTTATTATATATATGGTTAAATGTTGTAGATATATATATATATATATATATATATATATATATATATATATATATATATATATATATATATATCTCTATATATATATATATATATATATATATATATTCAGTATAGATATATATATATATATATATATATATATATATATATATATATATATATATATATATATATATATATATATATATATATATATATATATATATATATATATATATATATATATATATATTATATATATATATATATATATATATTGTTGCAGCATCTGATTGCGGTATAATAATGAAGTACTATTTACAAACTAATGAAACTAACATTCTCATTCTCAGGGCCTAAGCGCAGGTGTTTTCAGTGCCACCATCTAAAACAATATAAATAAAATGGCCTGCCCTTCAGTTCAAAATTGGAAAGAACGTTGTACATAACATATGATAATACTCGGTTGTTTCAAAATATGAAAGGATTACGTTATAAATAATACCCTGTAATAAATGTGTAGAATTTAGAGAACGTCCCATAATCATGGCAGCGACAACATTATACTCGAATATCAATATAATCTGATCTATGAAAAACCACGCATTAGGATATGTTACGACACTTGGTATTTTATCTCGCGATATTGGCAATATTATCCATGACATAGCAATTGATCCAAATAACCCGTGTCATGTTGCTAAGCCAAATAAAACCTGGGTAGCAGACATCAATCATTACGGCAATCACATGTAATTGTTTAAAGGATCTAAAAGGGACTCAGTAATATGTTGATTGAGCGCTATATGTTGATTCTCTTGTGGCTCAGAACCCTTATTTTCAATAAAACAATGGAACTCGTAGAGTAATAAAATTAAGTAATTCGCTCCCTGTGATTGCATCGAGGGCAGACAAGGAGTCAGAGTAGATTACAAAACGTCGCTCACGAAACTGGGTAATAAGGCCCTGAGCTAACGAGCTAGCATTCAGCTCGGAGTGAATAATGCATACGATAGGGGGCGAACGTCCACGGATCACAGCTGTATCCATCGGAGCAGTTGACCAAACTCTGTCTACCTCTTCCACTTGTGTAAACGGCATTACTTAAGGCAACCTGTTCAGACTACCTTCTTTGCCTTGCATTATACATGGCAAATGGCAACCTGGTCAGAAATAAAGACTTCTTTCCTTGCCTTAAATTATACATGAATATAGTTACATAGGCGTGTTGTTTACCTAGGAGAGTCGTGCA
Source organism: Urechis unicinctus (assembly GCA_034190875.2). Lineage (NCBI taxonomy): Eukaryota > Metazoa > Annelida > Polychaeta > Xenopneusta > Urechidae > Urechis > Urechis unicinctus. Next base: position 27,713,756 of record CM067344.1, read on the forward strand.
ACTTTTCCAGTCCACGGGGTCATCAGCAGGGAGTACGCAAAGCCTAACAAGTAAAGGATTGACACGAGGGTGTACAAGCATGACCAAGCCAAGCACATGGGTGTCACCATCGAATGGCCAATATTGTGCGGCGAATAATCGCCATAATTGTAGACGGACAAGGCTTGACCTTTATCTTATCCGATAAACTTAAGTGAAGGAGAGGTAAGCTGAAATACACCAATGTTATTCACTAAGCTAATATAAATGCATTCTTCCAATGTTTAAGTAATGCATCACAAAAAAATGAACTATGATATATAGTATGCATAAAATATAATACTATTTTGTAAGTTTAAGATTGAATATGATTTAATAGTTGATGTTTATTTTCATATGGGTTTTGCACAAAAATAGCAATTTGTTATGCATATTGATAAACTAACTTGAATATTTTAATGACGTTATTTTGTAGGGTTAGTACTTTACCAATGTTTCTACAGAATATGACATTCTCAATATTAAAGTGCTTGTAATTTATTGGTTTAAGCTCTGAGGCTCAGTAATTGATTTAACTTGTGGTAAGGTGTTGGATGTGGTCACTTAATCAATGATATGATACTCTTACATAAGGTATAAAAGCATTTTCTTTGATCACAAATAAGGATGTTGTTACTCTACAGTATCCATTACCTCGAATAAAGGGAATACTTTTTGAGATTGTGGATATAAGAAAATGTCTAACTGGGGCAGCATAGACCCATAAGATTTATGATCTGATATTCTAGGATAAAAGTACTGTACTGAAAGCATCTGATAGTAAATATATGCATAGTATGGTGCTGAAACACAATATGCTGCGACAGAGCTTTGACCACCTGTGATGTATGCTAATGGAAATGCAGCAATGCACTAGCAAAGGCAATAAATAAAACTAGCGATTACCAATAAACTACACTTTCCATACGAAGCAGGAAGTAAACTTCAAAGCCACATTCTTGAATATCCATTATAAAATAGCGATACAATTATTAACAGCGCATAAGGCCCGTAGATGCAGCTTCTAAATTCATAGTTATTGCATGAAAACACGTAAAATGCGATTGCAAGCGAAGCAAAAGGATTCTGAGTTTGTTGTCCAAGATAAGTTGTTATAAGGGTAAATAGACAGAGCTGTTTCGTGTTGCCCTAATATTCTATAAAAGAGTAGATAGGAACGATGATATAGCAGCTTCGTTTTTCACTTCTCACTCAAATTTATGGAAATGTTGCTCACTGTAAATATACACAAATTATATGTATTAATCTGTACTGTAAATATACACACATATATATATATATATATATATATATATATATATATATATATATATATATATATATATATATATATATATATATATATATATATATATATATATATTTATATTTTTAATGGATTTCACGTTTGGAAATAAAATCAATTACGGTACCACGGATCTTATATAAGGAAGCATCAGCAATATTCCCTGTCAATTTACGCATTCCCACGAACTTACTGTAAGCTTTTACATCAATCGCCAGTCTTGATAGAGGTGTCAAGCAGGAAATATACGGTGAGTCATCCGACGGATTTCATGACCACGGATGGAGTGTGTGCTTGGGTCATTTAAGCATTACGCAGTCAAATCGCGATGGAATCAAGTAATTTTGAATATACAGTTTGTTCATCAGTATTTGGTTTGTCACTTATTTTGAATAAGAATGCGACTACCGTATATTCCCTTATTAGCGCCCCCGGGGGCGTTACATTTTGGAAGGGGGGGGGGGTTTTATAAAGCGTCAAAATCGATAAAATTTACTTCTTGTTTAAGTCTTATATACCAAAAAAACAATAGTCACATCATGTCCATGACTTTGTTTGAGAATATAAAAGGATGAATTAATAAATTTATGGTAAGTCATGATTTTATCTTTTCTTTAAAACGGAAGGGGGGCGTTAATTAGGGGAGGGGCGTTAATTATGGAATATACGGTATATTTGTTATTCGACACGCTGTTTGTATCATAGTCAGTCGATGTTTGTACATCAAATCGCACATGTTGCACTGCAGTTTTGTTGATGCTGTCAAGACCAATAAAGGTAAAACATGCAGCCTGTTATCGACAAAATATGACTGTGACGACTGGAATCTCTAACATTGAGTGACTGAAATTGCCACATGAATTGATCAGATATTTCATGGATACAGTTCTTCGTCCCACTCCTTGCCTTTATGCATCAAATCGAGAGCACAATGTCGAACAAAAGACATTTGAAATGAATTTACTTGATTGGTTTGAGATACAAGTATGTTTAAATGGTCATACATATTCTAAACCAGCTTTATATGTGCGCTATCGAGCTCTCGCAAATAGCGGATGAAGTGGTGAAGCAACCCATCAGACTTTAATAGAATGGGATGCGGTGCCCTAACGACTGCAACAATACCCAGCAATAAACTGTTTAGCTGTTTAATTCTACAAAAAGCATGTCACCGATCGGATTGGCCTACGGTATGCGTTAATTCTGTAACATCTTTTTTGGACATTGGTCAACACCAACCACATTAACTCATGAAAATAGTAAAATATGCTGACGTCCGTGCGTTATTTGGTGGAAGAAATAACTGAGCCTGTAATTGATGGATTGATGAGCATACCTGTAGCCGATCTAAGAAAGGCCTAATCGTCAATGTTACCGTGGAATGAGGATGCAGGAGTGAAGTACAACGGGAGAAGAGATAACAGTAATATTTATACTTTTGAGAAGTTGAATTCCTGTCCCTAACCTTGTTGACGTCTTGCAATGTTCATAGCCAATTATTATTTTACACCTTGGTGGCATTAGTCATCGAGCTTTACAATTGTTTTAGACCATTCGATGTGCATTGCGGACTATGAGAGGCATACGTCAATGATATTACGGCCAGTGTGATGAAGGTGTGCACGTGGGCTTTTCACTAAGCGTAGTCCAAGCTTGGCCTCATATAAGTACATCTATAACAAAACGGCAAATCATTCCCAATGGAAAGACTGATTATATATCTCAATTTGAATAACCACCACCACCCCCCCCCGCTCCATCAATTCACTAAACGATCCGTAATGTAAAAATAATCAAAGCTCAAATCACAAGAGTGATATAGGCATGGCGGATTATGAAAGGCATACGTCAATGACATTACGTCCACGGTGATGAAGGGGTACACACGGGCCTTAGGTCCGTTCACCAAGCGTAAGGGCCCAAACTGACTTCCAATACACCACAGCCGGAGACCACTAAAATTTTGCTACACGGCCCCAGCCATTGAACAATACAAAGCCACACAACCACTCGGTCATCTGCACGCCAGGCTACATAGAAATTAGCCAATGCAGATCAAAATAGAATTTGTGTATTTTGACAAATTATGAACATCTAATAGTATGTCCTAGTTCGATATATACCGAAAAATAGTTTGATATATAACCATCAATGTTTATTACTTATGTGTTTTAAAAGGAGAAATTACCTTTTAAAAAATGTTCTCTCAGTATGGTAATTCATTGCCTCTATCAAGCCATAACTAATAATGTGCAACGCTTGTGAGGTTGGTTTGTTTTTATAAACACAGCGTTCATTGTCGTTTGCTTATCAAATATTCAAGAATCTGAAAAACAGATGCGCTTTTGATTATTTGTTCCAATGTTAAATACGATGAAGACATCATTTTGTGGTCCCCTTTACACTTTAAGTAAGGAAGCCACGAATGGTTCCATTTGACAAAGATCAACATTAAGTGAGCTGGGTATAAAATTGATTTGAATATGCAAAGAATACGTTGCACAAAAGTTGTCCGTGGGTGTATACTACTGCCAGGATAAGAAGAAGATTCTTGTTTGCGCATTGAGCCTGGACATATAGCTTCTAGTGTCGTCTCTGTTGACTCTATAAGAGGCCTGAGGTTTAAATTGAATATGACTTGCTTTAAGATGGCAGAGAATACTGAAAAGTCTAATAAGCAATTCCATCTGACTAATACGCCTATAACGAGACAAGATCCAGGGATGTGGGATAATGATGCTCTGTAAGCAGGTGGTCACTGGGTAAGTAAGGTAAGTATAAGGCTTAACGGAACACTAACGAGTGTGTTATACGGTGCACCCATGGCGGTCGTAGGGATATCCAAGCAGACGTAAACAGACTGAAATTTATAAGAAGAGTTGTTCATTAGGCATGTTAACCTTGTCTCATGATTTTCTTATTTTGACAAACATGTCGTTGATCACGCAAAACCCATATCGTGAAAGGGCAAGTATAGGCTAAAATATTAATTTTTGGAATTATATTGAACGCAATTTTCTTATCAATAACTTTTCATTCTCTTTTCGATCCGACGCGAAGAGACTAGAAATAAGTAAAAACAAACAACACATTTCGGAACTTCCCGACCACACGCCGAAGATAAACGATGGCGATGTGACGCCATATGTCACCAGAACATGTTGCCACGGACGCCGTTTCTATTTGCGAGCTAGCTGTCGTACTAATTAATCGTTATTTACAGACACTCCTCGGCGGTTTTTTTATTCATGGTTTCTTAACAATCTGTAAGTATACTCATTCTTTCATCTCTCATAGGAAAGTCGAGTTAGAAATCATTAGTTATGTTTCTGTGCTGATTTTGAAAAACAATATAAAAGTATAATGAGAGACGTTTCATCTGTGGTGGAATATATGGAGAAGGGATTTAAAGCTATTATCCTCCCTTGTAGACATTTAATTTAAGTCATTTACAAATCGGTAGCCTATGATTATATTGTCTCCGGTATTGAGACTCCGCTTGTCCGCTTGGGTTTATGGCCAGACTAAGCACTTGCCCGTTAACAAAATTGACATGGCCGGTAGTGATCCGTTGGGTTGCTGTTAAATTTGATAAAACTGTTCCACAGATCCGTCGGACAGCCATATGTAGATGTATGCTTGCCCAACAGTAGCTTGCACTTGTCCTGGACATTGAAAATGGTATTTTTGAATAATGACTGATGGAGGTATTTTGTGAGCTGGTATATAACAGAACTTCTTGTTGAACTGACAGCAGAGCCAGTGATTTAATTGAAGATGTCATCCTCTCAAAGGCCCTTATCAAAGATCTCATCAAGATGTCGCCACTTTATTAAACATATACCCTGGAGGATACCCATAGCTTAATAATCAAATTTGCACCAAAGCACACTGGTTTCATTTGACTCTGTCAGTATTCAAGGTGTGTTGGTTTGATATGTAATTATGTTCACAAAATTGTTTGTGCACCCTGGCCTGCCTTGATATATTTTACATTGCACCAGTTCATTTGGTTTTTTTGTTTGTGGTACTTGAGCATTGATGCATTTAAAGATCGACACATATGAAACCTTCTAAGCTGCAACCCTATCAATGTTTTTAATATATTGTCTGGCTGCTCTACATTTCAACCACAACAGTGGCAGACTACAGGCTGTGGCCAGTAATGGAAGATTCACAAATTCAAGAAGGGTGAGTGTACAAAGACAAAACTATATCTACATTTGGTTTGTATACTTGATACTCCATCATTGTAGGAAAAAATAAGTCTTCTCCCATAGTAAATTACTGTGAAATAAACAGGATAAAATTATGTGCAGGGTATGTATATGCAGGATATGTAGTATTGTCTACCTTGACAAGGAGGAGGCTGAAAGGCAGCATATGGAGAGGCTTCTTCTGAAGATAAGTCATGTAGTAAGGTCTCTTAAGGTGATGATGAATGATAGTGGTGGTGGTGATGGGGTGGGAAGTAGTGTTGATGGTGGTGTCACGATATATGAACGCTGATGTTGAAAGTCACATCAAACAACAATATTAACCATTTTTATTTTCCAAGTCATGTGTATGGCTTCAGGTCTTAATTTGAATGTTAAATGGGTCTCCGGTAAGCTTAGCTGGTTATGTGAAACTCAATAACTGCTATATGCTTCTTCTTCGTTGTTTGATGAGAACTAACCTTTGTAAATATAACTGTTCGGCTGGTGTTTATAATTTTCTATTTCCATAATCACAGAAAGGTGAGTAAGATCCAGAATTTTTATAAACATTACTTGTAAAACTGTGCTGATACACAACTTTGTATAATGTGCAAGTGAAGTTCAATTATGATGATTGCTATACAATTGCCAAGGAAGGATAAAATATCCTGTCTAAAATATTAAAAGACGGTTAACATACTGTTATTTGAGTAACATAACATCTTTTGTTCGGGATACAGGAACATGATGCATTCATCCTGCAGGTATGTTATGATTTTGGAATTGATGATTCCTATCATTTTATACATATGATATAATACATGAGGTGGACAGAATTTAGTTACTAGATGTCATAAACAAAAGAATAAGACTCACATTATGGTTTTATGTCCCTTTATTATTTCAATTCTGGTAGTTTGAAACCAATATAATCTGTCTGCCTTGATTACCCCTGCACCACTGTATTAGCTGCCGATATGATATGCCATGAATCGGAATCACCTGCAATATAAAGGGATCTTTACAACCTAACGTTTTATCATTAAACCAAATAAAAGCCGCAAGAAAAGATATTTTCCGTTTCAGGACAGACAGTCCTAGTGCTCCGCAATCTGTAATATACGAAATGTAAAAGACCATGATTTCGATTCGAACAGTCAGTTAAGCCACATGCCGTTCAAGAAAGTTTGTTTTTGTTATCGTTTCCCTGGTGACAGATTTCAGAATGAGCTGTAAAACGTCAAACTGCAATATGCATAAAACACAATATGCATACGACGAGTCGTCATTCGTGAGTTCTTTGCCACTACAGCTCATAAAGAGGCAAACCCCGCCGGTGAGCAAGTGCTTATGAGCTTATGGAGGTTAGCGCATGCACACCACAGGAATGAGAGTACATTTAAACTATAGGATTGTAAGCATATATTGATTATAGATTGATAAGTGCATGAAAACTAAAGGAGGGCAAGTATTTCTGAAATGCCGGGCGGTAAAGTACATCACAGAATGGCGAGTCATTGAGCGCAAAATAGTGTTTAGTCAGTGTAAACCACATTACGGTAAAAACATGGCAACTACGATCTGGTTTATCCAAGTTAACCACGTGATGTTTGAGTCCTAACCGAAGGATGATTAGTTCATGTAACTGGTTGGTTCAAATAAACAACCTTATGGTTTGTTTACCACATGCTTGTTATTCCCTGTACACAATATGCGTATCAAGCTACATGCTGGCTTGTCCATGTAGACAAAGTGCTGGTTAGTTTACGTAAACCACAATTAGTCCATATAATATTTAATATCATATTTTGCTTTATTAGACGTATTAGCGTTTATTTCCAAGATTTTATTATCGATGTAATTCAAGAGTTTCATTTCATTTGCGACCATTTATATTCCAATCGCTGTTATTTCAATTGGTATCAGCATTTCCTAAAGCAGTGACTTCAAAATAGAACAGGCATACTTAAAAACAAGGTACTCTTCCGATAGGGCAAGAAAGAAAAAGACCATGATTGAATTATTTTCCCATAAGAGTCTTTATTATCTCCAGCAAAAGCACAGACGTCATAAAGCTGAGAAAAACAATTCAGCTGATATTATTTCGATTTCTTCTTATGTTTACCAGTTTAATGCCAATGTTTTGGAAAATTTTGCACTTTACAAGTATAACCTTGAACTATCAATCCATTCGAACAAAATTATGTATACGCAGTCTTGCTATTCGCTGTATAATGTTTTTCCCAAACCGTGTATCATATCCTTCACACATTCACATTAGCCTCTAAGTCTGGATATATGAGTTTTATTCGAGTACTCTTTTTAAAAGTACTTTGGGAAAAATGATATTTGCATACAAGAAATAATGTGTAGGGTCTTTTGACCAGTTGACATGTACCAATCAAGCCTTCGTATGATCTGCTATGTGAGTGCTGCTCGAATCATGTTCACATGGTATCCTGGGGATTGATATTGTTAAACAACCACTGAATTGATGGTTGACAAACATGTCTCGTGTTATTTGATTCTGTTGTGAACATTTTGGGAATGCGTTGATCCTGACGATCAAAGTGATTAATGCACCTTATAAGGCATAATATTGGTTGCATTCACGTATCTCAACCTCTCGCAAGTCATAACATTACTGCATGGAGAATTTTAAATGCTTTCGACTAGTTTCTATTTCAGCATAGTCGTAATGTGTGTTCGCATATTGCACAATACCCAATTAGAGCCCCGTAGCCTTGCGTATTCATTCAACCATGACGAATTGATCTTCTCAGTCGTAATAATTGGACATATCATGGTTGCAGGTGTTCCGGTGGTGTTGCTTAATGTAGTGTTGCTCGAGGCGTGCCTGCGCATTGACGCGAAGTCTATATAATCACATAACAATCAGACTATACAAGAAAATTCAACAGTTTTACATTTGATTAATACGGAATAAAATCGTAGGGGGAAGCAGAAGGTTCAGCTGTTTTTACAGTCGGAAGATTTGTACCTTTACTTAGAACTTCACAGATGACCGAAGTTATTTTTAAGACATTTAGACATCGTGACCACTCACAATAAATTTGTTATGGATCATATTGGCAATATCGCGGGACTAAATGTTGCTCCGTTTGACAGACGAATGATTACGAATCTCCATTTCTCCCAATGTGGCCTTGTTTAACTGAATGAGCGCATTCTAGGCCGCTGTGAAAAGAACAACACACGTTCTGTGTCTATAACCGGACAATAACCAATATTTTATCAGGTTGACAGTTGTATTTTCTTACGATCTGCATGTATGAAGCACGTAATGGTTTTACCTTGAGTCCACTTTTTCAGTTGATATATGTTTGTAGTTTCTTATAAATCTGTCGGCGGTTACTCAGACCTAGCCCTGTCTGTGTCTTTCTTCTTATGTTACATTAACGGCCGTTGGGAGATCCGAAAGTTGAATTGGTCTCATATTGATTAATGACAGTATGTGCAACAGGAGCCAATGAGTAGTAATTTGGTGTTGATGGTACTGGCTCCAAATCCTGTTATTGAGCTGCAGAAAGGCGTAGGTGTGGTTCAATGCGGTCTATTCCCTTACATATTTAATGATCATTGCTTTACATCCGATCATGTGTTCAGCACAAGTCGATTGCCTGGTTTAACTTGTACCACAGGAAGCATTTCCATTGCTGCATCATTTGGCAGACCGACCGTGTTCACGAGAATTCAATCTACACTCATTTCAAGTTCGTTTACGTCCCTAACCAGGGACGTTCATGGCAATACTAACAGAGGGGGTTTATGATTCTATACAACCTAGTCTTGGCATCATTACGGTAATTGTAGAAATAATCGATCGGATGATAAAAATCAATTTATGTGTGATCTATTCGGTGTACCGTTACGTTTTAATTCCCAATCGGAATTTTTCCCACTTAGTCGCCCGAAAACCATGTGTGGGGCCATCCCACTCGGGTTCCAATTCTTACTGTCATGTCGGCGGTGGTGTCACTTGTCACCTTATATCGATTCATCACAGGGCAGTGTGTCGAGGATGGAAGTCGAACAATTGTCTTAGATTATCAAACCCCAACCGCCCACAGACGTTATCCCACCGTAGCGTGTCGCAACTTGCCCAACTGAACGCCCATCGTATCAATGACACTGCATCATCACCACCATCGATATTGCAACTGTAATACTGTTCACCAAGGGCCTTCTCCGACCCAAATCATAATAGATTTGATAATCGTCAGCTTGAATTATGAGGATCTCATCGCAAACCAGATCCCTAAATAGGATTTTCCAGTTATAAACAAGTACCTGCGATCTGTCCGGATGATCTTATCAATGGATTCTATCTTCCATTCCTCATACCCGTAGTATTATCTGGGAAGATGTAATACAGCGCCCCCCTTACTCCAGTAGCCTCGCAATATCGAAAGATGTTGAAATGCGTTTACTATATATATGATGTGATTGTTATGAGAAGCATCTTATGATATGCATAGCTTGTCGCATTGCTTGGCGTGAATACCCCCCTGCCCATCAATGTAATCCACCAATGCCACATTTGACACAATTCAGTGAAGGTTGCGCCATTCCCGTTCACCTAATATATTAGCACATAAATCGTCCACTTACCCCATGTAAGACTAAAAGCCGTGTTCCTTGACACATTGACCTTTTCATATCAGCCCCTGTCGCAAGCGATAAACTTTCACTAAATGCCCTTAAGAGCAGAGCTCATCCGTAGCGTTTAATAGTCTCGTCATAGCAATAATGGCTGAGGAAGAGCAACAGCAAGTGATGTATGGTTGTAGCAGTTATAAAGACAGTCTAATGGTCCCTCATGTGACTTGCCCTTAATGTCGATATAAAACGCCCATGCGCTGCGGATTGGACTAGTACAATGGGTATACATTATCTGCTAAAGACATCATGAATTTGAAAAAGTTAACACTACTTATATAGCGCTAATCAAGTGCAGAAAATACCGTTTTTTTTATATTTCTACTTTAAAAAAACCGAGATGTAGTTATACACCAAAGAGGGGTAGAAGAAGTAATTTGTGACATGCCGCTTGTTCCAAGGTTGACGTTCGTCTCTCTAAATGTACCTCGGTTGGTGTTCAATGCGCTTTGCCATTACGATCGGGGATGTTTCCCGGTATGCCGCAATCCTATTACACAGCAGCGTCTGTTCCACATTGAGACAACAACCACCCACCTCTTAAAACTAAATCAGAGAGTTGTTTGTCCAAGACGAATAAGCTGTTAATTATATGTGATCTTCATTGCAGGGTGTGTAGAAGGCTTTCGATAAACAATTTGTTTGCTGTTCAATTACCTTCCTGTTTCATTACAATATATCAAGCAATTACCAATAGCCGATATCATTCGATGATGTCTGTTCATGTTAATGTAGCCATTCCCATCATATACAAAAGGAGAGTGGTGTACGTTTGGCTGTTAACATGAGCTGAGTTTGATTGGTTTGCTTATGATTTGTAACCGGTTCAGTGAAGGGGAAAGAACACCTGCATCTCAATCAAAGTGGTCTGACTGCATAGGTAAGCTTAATGGCATCAGATGCCCTCACCTGTTGTGACATCTTCTAAACATACCTAACGCGATTTCAGTTCATGTATAGATGACCAAGATGATAATGAAACTATTAACATCGATATTTTCGTAGTGCTTGAATGCGAAAGTCAGCTTTACCATCTACGTTCTTCGGGACGTTTTGTCCCGTTGATGTACGAAAAGTGGAACCTTCGACTACTGTCATCAATGACCACGTTGTACCATTCAATGCTTCATGCAGCAGTCTTTCTACACACTTCTCTCTGTAAATGTCCCCAAGCTGGTGTCATTCACACCGGGTCAAGTAACTACCCATGAGCAATTCATTCATTTTCTGGTATTATTGCAAAACAGCACCTTCCGACAACATTTGTGGATGTCTCCCACGTGCTTTACTTGGTTCATTTAGCACTCGCAGTAAAAATAAACAATATGACGCTACTTGTCCTTACAAAGACCAAGTCATTCAGATTGGACTCGATTTACACATATAGTAAGATTATCAAATGTAATAAGAAATCATTTAGTTCAGTTGTTTCACTGCAGAAAATTGATCTTTTTTGATGAAATATACCATCAACAAACTTGTATAAGAATAACGGGGTTATCAGGCCTTGTATCTACCCAAGGTTGTTATAAAAATAACGCAGCTAACATTGTTTTTTGGATCAATGTCGATAATATTGGGTAATGTAATGTTGGATATTTGTAAGTCCCGGTGGATTTTATTGAAATGTCATAAATTAACGTCATGGTTATCAGGTAAGGCGCAGGGAATTCTGCGGCCCCATCACTATCACATCTGATCAGTTAAAGCCAACATTTTATAAAATGTCAGTCCAAATTAACGCGCGAGTTAGATCGGACCCATGTAACGGCTTTGAAGGATTTTTGAAACCTACATTTTTCCAAGTGACCCAACCCAAGAAAAGCACACCTCCATTCATGAATTTTTCTTTGGTTCCTATTAAATATACAAGAAATTTTCTAATGGCGGTAGATTTAATTATGAATTAGTTTTAGCTTTAATGTGTAAACTTGCAAATTCCCATTTATTCTAAATGTTAATTGAAGTGTTGGCAAAACATTGGCCATCAAGGAAAACTCATTCATTATTTCATCCAACATAATTATTGTATAATTCAATCCTCTAATATCTCATCTGCACCTCATGCCCTTACATGTATTGCACTGTTAACTGAAGTATACAGGGCCTTTCCGGTGATCAGTTAATACAGTAGCCGACTGTAATAAGTCGGTAGGAGTAGGTCTCATAATGAGGTACGGAACCAACCTCTACCTGTAACTGAAGTTTAATACATCTGCGTAAACCATTGAGGCTACTGTATAAGCCAGTAAAATCAGACGAAGAATTCACCTCCATAAAACAATGCGTAAAAAAAATCAACTAGTTTCACATGACCATACGATATTATAACTATCACTATAGAATTATATCTATTTCCTGACCGCATCAAGATCATCTTTACATCTTCAACATTGTATTGATTGACCAGGCCGTTAGGCGCTATGGCATTTGGCATTCTGTGACACGTGGTTCCATTAAACTGCCTAGCAACTTGACCATGTAAACCCCTTCATCACACCAGGATAACTTGCACATTTCATCCCTGCGGAATATCTGCCATTTGAATTTCATCAAGGCACCGTTCTCTTTGTTCCATCGCCGCATGGATTTTAAAATTTGACATTAATAAATACATTGTATTACTTACAGCGAATAAAAAAACCGAAATTGAATTGAACAGTGACGAACTTATTTTTGTTGATATACGTATTTTGACTTAGTGGTGGTATTTTTGGATATAACAAATCCTCAACAAGGATAGTAATTGGCACAATGAGAGACGGCGTTGCCACTTAGCCCGAGAGGTGGCGGCACAAAGCAAAACGGTCCCATGCTACGTAATCTCCGATGTAAACCGTGTGTATCAGACCACCGGAAGCGGGCGATGGACCGCATTGCTCCGTGCTGCCGCGTAGCGGATTAGAATTCGCGGTCTCTAATTACCCGCTCTAATCCCCTTCATCCGCGCCGCGCTAACCCATACTATGCTCCACTGTCATTTTATAATTACCCCTGCCTGCACAAGATCTGAAGCGTATTTTTACCCTATTTGTTCTTCTGTGGCCTTAGATGATCTTCAATGTCAAATCAAATGTGTCAGTGAATGGACACGCGCGAATACCTTGAATATTTCCAGAGCCCTCAATATTGATTTGCATTAAGATACAAACAAACAGACAAAATGTATCAGATGAAGCATCATCGTGCAATCACCTTATTTTTTACTTTTGTATTAAATGAAGCAAACAAAAGAACAAATTTGATATATTCTCAAACCCTGCATTATCTATCCCTTGCTTTTCGTTGCGTTGACAGCCAAACAACCCCGTGTACTTTTGTTTATTGTGGTGAGGCTACAGACTGAGTACGTCTGTGACATTTGAATGGGCGTTGTTGATGAATATTACACTCGAAGAGTGACAAACCAAATAAAGATCTTACAGATGATAGTATTACCCTAGTTCTGACATCAATGTTATTATTAAGTCGTTTCTGTCCACATAACAAACTTCAATAGTGAGGGGTCGTCAGGATCAGCTGACGCGATTTCTGATCCCCAGATATAACGATGCAGACATTCCGGGGAAAACTGAATAGCTCCTCGATAGTCTAAGTAAAAAGCTCCCAGCTGAAAGGTCACAAAAATTCCCCATTACACCATTAGTGCTTTTGTTCATCACCAATATCAACCAGATGTGCAGCATGTATAACTGCAATCGATGTCGTGATTTAAGACTCGTCACTGCTCCAAGATCTGTTTTTTAATAAAATCAACCTTTTCAAAACACTTGTGTGAGACCGTTTCTCAAACCTAAATATTACGCCTTGATTTAGTGAAGCAGGTCGTGGAATCAATTGCTTTCAGACTATTTTGCGAACAGCACTTGAACCAGTACAATGTGTAGCCATTACCGCATTCATGTCTCATTACCTTTTGTTTCCAGTGCAGTTAACCCCCTAAGCCTCTTTCCTTGGACCCCCGTTAATAACGACGAACAACGCCCGTATCAGCATTCACACATTGAGTTCTTGTTAGCGTTGTGTTAACACGGCTGATCAAGATCGAACGAGCTGATTCAGACGGATGTGGGGGTGACAAAGCAGATAACTTAAAAGCCCCTTGTAACTTTTAGCGACTAACAGAGAACGTTGCATTTTGAGTTTGAGATATCATAGATATATATATATATATATATATATATATATATATATAGAGATATATATATATATATAGATATATATATATAGAGAGATATATATATATATATATAATATAGATATAGATAGATATATAGATAGAGATAGATATATATAGATATATATATATATATACGTATATATATCTATATATATATATATCTATACATATATATATATATAGATATATATATATATATATATATATATCTCTATATATATATATATATATATATATATATCTCTCTATATAATAATATATATATATGTATACAGGGCCCGTAGGGCAACGCAGACCACGATGGTTTCTTGTGATTCTCTAAGTCCCGTATCACGTCCGGGAAGTATCTTATCTGTTTGTAGTATGGGAAACATTCGGTGTTAAGACGATAATTTATTCCCAAGGTATTTGATGGCGAGCACGAATAACCAATCTTAATAACCAATCGGTCTGCGATCGTATCCTTAAGAGGAAGTTCTGTGGGACGCTTCTGCTGAATAGCAAAGTTGTGGTATAAATGCAAAATCATGCATATATAGCGCCTTTGATTTGAATTCAAGCTCTCATCTAGTGCCTCTAGGGTGTCATTGAAGCTGCTGAACCGGAATGTGCACATGAATCAAATGAACCCCTAGAGCCAATCCTTAATTGCTACTACTCAGTGATAGACCGAGTGTCAGGGGGTGACCTTTGGATCCAACGCAATGTCGCCCTACTAAATTTAATCAGGAATCCTCACTTCTCTGGAAGTGCCAGTATCAAACAAACTCGAGCACCATACTGCTGATTAGGTCAGAGCAGCCATCGAGGTACTGTATTTTCTTTCTAATTTGACTAATAACGAAACTGACACTCGGGTTATTATGAGGTTCTGCTATATCAAGCCAAGCTGCAGCGTGTGAAAACATGACATTCACACGAGAGAAGGTAAAGAGAACTTGCCTGAATCCTTATGTTGTCATGGGGTACACACGTGGTGCTGCTATAAGGCGCAACAATATGCAAAATCGGTTGTTCCCATTATTCACATTTTAGGTTATTGCATGTTGTGTCGGCAATCATTACCAAATCCGGTTTGCCTGTTTATGAAAATGGAATAACTACTATCCAACAAATAATAATGATAGTGTGCCTCATATAATTAATTCACATTCACAGTTCCACAAGGCAATCACCTCCTATGCTATCCATGCTATACCACTAACCATAAATAAATAATGTGTGCATGGGCGTTAGCGATGAAACAGACAGCAGTGAAGACATTCAAAACCTAGAGTATGGCGGGTGATGATATAGCTGCCGTCAGAAAATGGTGCCTAGGAAACCATTAGCTGTTTGTTTCCTCCACGAAGGTAATGTAATTTTGAAAGTGTCTGCAGGATTGCTGATCGCAGAGCCAGTGAAATGTCCTGTTATCCAAATTTGATTGGGTTATAGAATAGATTGAATTTACATGTAACCTATGCTGATTAAGGGTGTCGTAAGAATTATTTTAAACAATTTACTTGACTGCTATAAATTACGTGTGGCGATGGTGTTTAAGTGACTATGCGGTATTGAGTCCTTATATATGTCTTTCATCACATAACAGGGCTATCTCCGTACGTGTATGAGGATAATGATCAGATGCTTTATTCGACAATTAAGGAGTGTACTTTACGAGCCATATAAACGCTTGATGTGTCGTTGCGGGTTCAACCCAAAAGCCTTTAAAACCGGTAGTGGGTTCGATTCAAGGCGTGAAAATCTGACTTATTCCCGATTGATACCGTTAAATGCCGGCCACATCACTGGAAGTGTATGCACGTATCATTCTATCATCGTATCATATATCATGCTCAATGGTATACATATACATATTTACATATGTGTCTATATATATATAAATATATATATATATGTATATATATTTATATATATATATATATATATATATATATATATATATATGTAAATATATATGTAGATGTATACATATATATATATTTTTATATCAATCCATATATTATACAATGTATATTATGTATATATAAAAGTATTTACATGTGCATTTCATTTCTTTATACATACATATGTATGTTAAATATTTACATAACTATATGTATATATGTATAAATATACATATATATATATATATATATATATATATATATATATATATATATATATATATATATATAATATGTGCATATATATATGCATATACATACAACATATATATATATATACACACATATATATATATATATATATATATTTATATATATATATATATATATATATATATATATATATATATATATATATATATATATATGTTTATACATATATGTGCAATCAATATCAGCTTCGCAAAGGTGACCTAATTTGGGTTTATGATGGTGAATAACTTTCCTAAGGATGCCTGGTTATGTATGAATTTCCCTGCCAAAAGTATTTGACAATCACATTATGACTAGCTCTATTATACGTACTTGACAGCAACATAGATTCGCTTTATTATACAACCAAGACTATTTATGAATTCATTATATCTGACTGTCCTTGTGATTGATTGAACAAGTGCTTATTCTAATGAAGGACAAGAGTAAAATCCATCTGGTCAACATCCTCTACATATTTTACTAATGGATTAATTCAATCTCAGGAGTCCCGTTAGTTGGTTGATATCAGGACATAGATCTGCGACAAAGTTATCAAACGGCCCTTGAATAACAACACCGCTGGAATAACTATGCCCATAATATGTCCGATAAGAGAATAACATTACGATCATTCATGTGATCTCTACATTCGTGAGCTAATTATTGTGATGTGAAATCAAAGCTCGGTTCATTACCATCAACGCATCACAATGAAGAACCACTTGAGTTGAATGTGCAATTTACGCCTAAAGCGATTTCCGATATGCACTTTTAATGAGTGTAATCAATTAACGCCAAATATTACAGCGGAATAGACTTAAAACGTAGAGGTAAATATGTGTAGGAATTGTTAAGACGCAGGGGACAGCTTCATCGACGATTTAATTATTTATATTCATGGTACTTTCATTCGAATAGATTGATAATACAGGTTTTGTACATAGAAAGGTCATATACTCAATAAAAGCATTAGGCTCTTTGACCTTTGACCTACAGAAACCCCTCATAATGTCTGCTAAATTAATTTACAAGCGTATTTTGTCTAGAACTTTGGTGAGGATAATATTGCTTTTGAGGGCTAAACACATTGTCAATTTAATAAAATCACGACTACCACTTGGACGTCTTCGAACAGAAGTAAATCTGGTTCAAAGAAATTGTACAAAATATAAACTTATCATATCATCGGAAATGTATCTTGCTTTTTTAAAAAGTTGAAAATTAACCCAGTAGAGTTACAAATGAACTGGATCGAATTGAAAAGAGAAATATCATATGCTCTATTTGGTACAGCTGTGGTTTATTGGAGCTAGCAATCGCGTGTGTATCATGCGCTAACCATTTGGACATATGTAGTATACATTTTCCTTGTACGGGTTTGATTGCATGTAAACGGTGATTATATCAAAACTTTTGCGATAGATTTATAGCTCGTCGTTATTTGATTGGATTTTTTAACATTTTAGAAGAAATTATAAATAAACTGGGAGTTGCCAATGCTAAATGACGTCAGGCGCTAACGGTAATTAAATGCTGTTTGCTACCTCTATTCGAGCGGCATTCGTATCAAGCCATTATCGAAAGATACACGAATGACTGAGGCACGTGTCAGTTTAAATAAACTACTTATATTTTGACTGGCAGCTAATCCCGACCTCTTTTGTCCGCATGTCTCTCGACTTTGTAGGCATTATCTTTGACATCTTGCTCATCACAGTCAGCGGAGTATTTTGTTAGATATTACGGTTACTGCATTTGTGATTGTCATGTCTCTTTATGAACGCCCCATCCATCTATATCGCCTTCTTGTTCGCTGCACACCAAATGATCGCGGGCTTTACAGAGAACGCAGGTAGAAACACTCGATAACAATTCACTGGTATGGGTTTGGCTTCATCAATGACACACTGAAAGCCTTGTCGGTCTATACCTGCCTCTGCCCAAACCATGGAGCTGCCATCTAAGCCTGTTCTTGACTAAGTGTAGCTTAAGTAATGTGGCTGCTGTGATCAACTTCTTGATAAACTCTGTTACCTGCGAATCACTCATAGGTTTGTTAGTTCGATCATATCCTTTTGCAGTGTCAGTGATTTTCAAAGCCGCTTCAGTTTATGAATATACCGCAACGTCCAACTGTTAAACAATTTCTATTATGTTGATTTGATGCCGCTTTGAATCGCCTGGTCTAGAGATTGATCGAATTCACAAACGGTAGGCACTTGTCGTCTTCGTTTATTTTTTGTTTTGTCTTTAATCACAGCCTTCTTGGTAATGATATAATCAATCATGTAATTTAGAAGACAACACCTGCTACCAATGTGCATTGTGTTATGTTTGTATGAACTAAGTGAATTTTAGAGAGAAAAAAAATGGGGATATTGTTAAATACCAGTAAGCCAGATGCTTCAGTTATCTAGATTCCAAATATCTTCCTGTTACATTGAATGAAATAAAAACCAGCCTGGGTGATTTAAGCTTTCTATTAGAAATGGCTAAACATGCTCAAACGACGAATGATGAAACAAGCAGATCACATATTGCTGTTCGACGACAATATGCCATTGCCGATCAGTCAATTGAAAAGGTGATCCACCATTCAGCCAACACAACAACAGTCCTTCATTCTCTGGATAAAGGCATCATCACAAAGGTCAAAGCTCATCTAGGAAAGCGCCCACTGCGCGCTGTGTTGACACGGGGCCCATGCTGGGCTGATGTCTAAATCAGTGACTGTGCTTGATGTATGCTATTGGCTGCAGTAAGCCTGATGAAAAACCAACAATCGCAAAATGTATTGTCAGATGTTGATGGATGTTTACGAGATTATATTGACCTAATTGGTCATATGTAATGTTTTGAATAACTATATTTGTCATTCGCTTGAAGAATTGATCGTCATTGATTCAATGACTATTTTATGGTGACGAAAATGTCGTTTGCAGCATTAGCCGAGAGTCACTGAATTTGTCACACTGCCCAATTGTGCGGACGCTTTAAAGCATGAGTTCTAAACTATGCATGTTAAGGTCATTTTCCTGATATCGATCACAATAGAACCAGTACCTAATTAAGCAAACGCAAACATATACTTATACATTGTAAACAAAAGTTATATCGTAGTATGCCAACAGTGGGCAACAAACACGAATAGATTTATCACTTGCATAACACTTCATTGCTATACATCTGAGTTCGCCAATATTTGTGATCTTCTTCGGTGTTGCAGATCTGTCGTCGAAATGGTAAAGGTAATACTGGGGTTTAGAGTCACGTTCAACAACGAGGTGATATCGCGACCGTGATGGATGAGGATGATTGTGATGCTTGGACAGCCCCCCTTAAGTGCCAGCGCCCACTTGGCACAAACCCGTTGCCCAGACTGGACCAGACCAGCACGGTGCTATTGGGCTACCAAGTTGGGTGCATCCCTTTTCAGAGATGGGACCGCCATTTAACGTGATCATCCGAGTCACGGTGAACCAGTCAGGTTTTCACACCTTGGTATCGAACCCACCTGCTGTGAGTCGAACGAACCACTTCGTCATAGAAACCAGCTAGATCTGTCATCAATGGAACCCTAGCTGTAATAAGTGATGGATTATCTGTTCCAACAAAATATTATCTTTAATCAATTGTAGTCATTATTCCATATTAAATACAATGCCCAATGGTTGAATGGCAATGGGAAATGATTGAAGACATGCTGCTATCATATACTGTGCTTACTATGGGTATGTTCTGTATTACTGTGTGGTAGTGTTTGGCGTATTTTTTTTCTATTTTAGGTGCGTACGTTTAAAATGTAAACATACACTTTTCTATGCAATAGCTGTAGGTACTATTCTATTTAAAAACACTGCGCGATTCCTAAGAAATGTTTAGCATTTGAGTATCTCGTGAAATTGCGCATTCATAAATTATTTACATATGATTGATATTCGATTTTAGTGGCACACTCATTCATCGACACATCTTTTCCTCGTTTATAATGCAACAGCGGCCTGGGAGGGCATCTGGTATTAACCTGAAGGGTACGAATAATGTGAATTAGGGGAGGTTAGGCTCTTTCGTCTATGTAAAAAGGCGGGTGTTTTTATGTACCGTAATCCAATTACACAGCAGCATCT
Source organism: Urechis unicinctus (assembly GCA_034190875.2). Lineage (NCBI taxonomy): Eukaryota > Metazoa > Annelida > Polychaeta > Xenopneusta > Urechidae > Urechis > Urechis unicinctus. The sequence goes on from CM067344.1 coordinate 27,734,410, forward strand.
GGCCTACATTGAGATAACAATCATCTACCTCTTTCAACTATGTTCAATGTTCATGCTGTGTAACTGTTTGTAAACTTGTGGCTTTGCATATAATTCTGTCTATCGAAAATGTCACCCATAACCTTCGCCAAAAGGGAACACTGTAATATCTAGTAATTACCTACGTGAGCAATGTTGAATTATTGTGGATTTTTGTCCAGATGACTTCCTTCGAAGGTTATGTTTCACATCGAATGATAAATGCTTTGACGAATTACCATCGCCAAGCTGTTGATTGCAAGGAGGATGTCTCGTTCAAGAATGAAATAGAATTTCAAAATGGAAGTGGTATTAGATTATTATTTTTTTATTATACTTATAAGCAGCCCCCCTCCAACTTGAATTATTAATGATACATTCATGAGTTTCAGCTCTTGTAAAAGCAATGATGCAAAACGCAAAGGCGAATATTTCAAAATAGGCTCTGTGCAGTTCATAGTAAACGAATTGCAAGTATTTTGTTGCTATGCGCTAAGCAAAACACTTATGCTAATAACTGTTATATCATTCCGTTCTGTGTAATATTTTCGTTTATTCAACACGTAGAAACACTCGGATTAAGTAGTTATTAAGACAAAGATCGTTTAAGAAAGACTTGGTCTTAAGATAATCGATGGATATTTTTTATATTTTATTTGCAATCGTTTAAAATTTATAAACCTACATTGATAGGGGTTTATAAAGCATCAGTAAAGGAAAGGACAGGAATATACCTTAGAATGTTATCATTAGACTTCATTTTACTTGCGAATCACAGTTATGGTAAACGACTGGCATTAAACTGACTTGGCACTACAGCCAGGAATTGCGATTGGTGTTTACAGCAAAGACTCCCACGTAAGCCATTCGCTTTGACGGATGTTGACAATATGTTGCCGAATGATTCAAAGCGAATGCTGCTTTGATGTCTTAGATTCTCTAGCTGAGCTACCGTAAGGCGTAGGCGTGATTTAATGCACGTAATATTGCAGCTGAATATGTTGCCGCCTATATTTTAGTCCAGTATAAACCTTTTATTAACATCCTTTTGTCCGTGTAGCACGGATTAATCGTTCTGTGGATGGTGAATATTATTTGTAATAACACAACGATTTATGACCATCGTATCCATACAACGTTTGTAGTAACACCTCGGATGGACCAAATTAAAATTTCACGACTTGACATTATTTGATTTCCGCCACATACCATTCAAGTAAACTGTTGCCATTAGAGGAAGGCACAGCTTTTCCTATCAATCTTAGATACATTTGAGCTAAATCATATTTATCTGGCCATATCATGCTTACATATCACACCGGTTGTTATACATCACTTAAATCTTATGACATGTTGTTCTTCTATATGTTATAATGTTACATTAAGAATTGTGGATATAAGTGAATCAAAAATAGAAACGGACAGCGCTAGAAGTAGTCTAAAACGTTGAGCGTTAGTACAATATTTTTCCGGAGTTCAGCTGTACAATCTCACAGTAGCTTGTATTAATGATTGTTCCATGTTTAAAGTCTTAGTTCATCGTGGGTGCATGATAGTGCCTACCACGTGCCATAATTGGTCTGTTCGTGCCGTCTCGATTACACCCGACATCATTTCCAGAAGTAGTTGGATTCGGTGATTGGAGTGCACCTAAACGTACTCAAACGTAACTGAATTTATGGATTTATTTCGTTATTGGGAGGGAAGGTTAGACCTATTGTCGTTTTCTGAGATTTCCCAACAGCGTAAGCAGTCAACTATTTGATGAAACCGTTAAATACGATCAAGCCGCAAATCGATGCCCTGCCCTAACCAGTTAAGTGTTTAGCTGCGAGAAGCATAAATATATTTACGTTCAAATCATGTACGGCATATATAATGTAAATCTTAAGCGGAAATCATTAAAACTTCCATAACTTAATAATATCTCATTAACCTGAGTTAGTGGCGTTATAAAAATATTGTGTGGAATACAGTATTACTAATAAATGACTCAAAATACCTTAGCCAGGATTTGCAAGTATATATACTTGTTTAGCTGAAAGCATATGAGCTTCAATGTGATGTGGATCAGAGGAATGTCACAAAACCTCTGTAACGACCGATAAATTTGTCACAGGCATAATGGAATGGCAGGCCGGTGGTACATATACCAGGGGTAGGTCAATGACCCCAAGATCTAATGATCAATGTGACAGATTGTATGGGAGAAATGTCTCGTCCGTGTTGAGCCTAGCAAACACACAAGGCGACCAGGTGTTTTCATTGTACACCGGTTACTGAGTAATTTAGTGAGCTTCTTCTGACAATGTTGACTTATCAGTCAAGTTGCAATATCCCAGGCAGAGCATTTGATATAAAAGACCACTCTTGTGTTATGTTGGAGAGGTAGTTCCCTATTTAGATATAATGAAAAGCATCTTCCTCTTCCATACGTTTATTGTCTGCGGTGCACCAAGCAAAAAATTCATTTATATTTGTTTGATGCGATTTCCAATCAAGCATACCTGCAATTAACAAAGTTCATACCAATGTAGCACACACCTCCGGTCCATTATTCATCACCAACTGTTGTGTGAGAGTAGTGAAACAATTCACGAATAGCACCCACATCCTCTACACACTGCCCATCTCCTCATATGCGCCGAAACGCACATGCATTCACACATATCACGGTCCATATTAAGATAGCAATCCTGCAACTCTTTTAATCTAATCAGAGAGTTGGCTGACGTATTCGATGATTACTCTGCGCAGTCCTTCTTCACATTGTGCCCAAATGAATATCAGTGTCTAATCGCAGATACCTGGGCAACGGTTATATCGTCGTGTATAAAACACACCGGATGACACGAGGAAATAGCATTAGAATTTACTACCACTCTGATCCTGCTGTGTGCTGGCTGCAAGGCGAATAAGGCAATGGAGAAATGATACGCAAACTCTGTTCGTAGCATCATGATTTTAGGTTTTATGTAGCATGATGATTTGTCTTTATAACGGTCTTTGACGGCTACGATAGTGGTGGTGAGTGTCTGTCCAACCTGGCTGGGTGAATGATATGGGTTGAGGCATATATCTCGGGACTCAGGCACAAAATGGATTATCAAAACGACGCTACTTTGTAATTGAGGGTTCAACGTGTACCCTCTATATACAGTTGTGAATGTTGCGTCCACGTGTAATTGCTCATCTACCGAGGTCGAGAGTAGTGAGGCGTTCAGTGCAATTATGTAAAACACGACGACATATACATAAGGGAAGTGAATACATTCCGTGAGTACATTGCTCCGCAACTGGATATTTCTTAAGGGTGGCGAAGACACTATACTGTGAAGAACGGATGCCTTATTTGAAGCTTGGGGTAATAATAATACTACAACCAGGGGTCATCGTAGTTAAATCTGAGATTGTGATGAGAGACGAGATAGGATTATTCGTAGACGGCCGACGACATTGTATGTATCTAAGGGTTGGTGTCCTTGTAGATAAAACCCGAGACTTAATTTGAAGCTATATAGCGCTTTATTGTTTGCTCTGCTGACTGGCACGCTCTTTCTTTGTGTTCTCTGACTTAAAAGTGTTGTCTTGTATAGTTTCTGTGTTCTTCTCTGTGTCTCTTTCTGTGTGTGCTTTGTGTCCCTGATGCAGCAGTATAAATAGTGAAAATGGGGGTGACTTGATGTGGAGAGCTTGGATTGGCTAATCGGGTGCTTGGGGTTATTCGGGCTGACCGACAGTTACCAACCTCTTTAATTTTGACATCAAACACGCTTACGTTTATTGTTATGGGAATAGACGGGTTTCGAATATTTACCTCAAAGGGCTTTACTTGCTAAACCGGGATTATTCAATTCCGAAACTGACAAATTCGGGACATTTACTTAAAAGGATTCTAAAGGTATATGTAACTTGGATAACAATTGATCTGGTACGAAAGAAAAGGGGTGAATTGGCTTAGTTTTCATGTCTCGAATGGCTGAAAAGTTGTAAATCTAACTGAACCGTTTGGGAGGGATGGATAGGTGGTGGGGTCATATGTCACTATTTACAGTGATCATGTTCCAG